>JBBBDQ010001712.1:3915000-4237500 GCA_037127315.1 Ascarosepion bandense
TAGATAGATAGATAGATAAAACTAACTGTATCAGATAGATAGATAGATAGATAGATAGATAGATAGATAAAACAGACTGTATCAGATAGATAGATAGATAGATAGATAAAACTGACTGTATCAGAGATAGATAGATAGATAGATAGATAGATAGATAGATAGATAGATAGATAGATAGATAAAACTGACTGTATCAGATAGATAGATAGATTAATAGATAGATAGATAGATAGATAGATAGATAGATAGATAGATAGATAAAACTGACTGTATCAGATAGATAGATAGATTAATAGATAGATAGATAGATAGATAGATAAAACTGACTGTATCAGATAGATAGATAGATTAATAGATAGATAGATAGATAGATAAAACTGACTGTATCAGATAGATAGATAGATTAATAGATAGATAGATAGATAGATAAAACTGACTGTATCAGATAGATAGATAGATTAATAGATAGATAGATAGATAGATAGATAGATAGATAAAACTGACTGTATCAGATAGATAGATAGATTAATAGATAAAACTGACTGTATCAGAGAGATAGAAGATAGATAGATAGATAGATAGATAGATAGATAGATAAAACTGACTGTATCAGATAGATAGATAGATAGATAGATAGATAGATAGATAAAACAGACTGTATCAGATAGATAGATAGACAGATAGATAAAACAGACTGTATCAGATAGATAGATAGATAGATAGATAGATAGATAGATAAAACAGACTGTATCAGATAGATAGATAGATAGATAGATAGATAGATAGATAGATAGATAGATAGATAGATAAAACAGACGTATCAGATAGATAGATAGATAGATAGATAGATAGATAGATAAAACAGACTGTATCAGATAGATAGATAGATAGATAGATAGATAGATGATAAAACAGACTGTATCAGATAGATAGATAGATAGATAGATAGATAGATAGATAGATAGATAGATAGATAAAACAGACTGTATCAGATAGATAGATAGATAGATAGATAGATAGATAGATAGATAAAACAGACTGTATCAGATAGATAGATAGATAGATAGATAGATAGATAGATAGATAGATAGATAGATAGATAGATAAAACAGACTGTATCAGATAGATAGATAGATAGATAGATAGATAGATAGATAGATAGATAGATAGATAAAACAGACTGTATCAGATAGATAGATAGATAGATAGATAGATAGATAGATAGATAGATAGATAGATAGATAAAACAGACTGTATCAGATAGATAGATAGATAGATAGATAGATAGATAGATAGATAGATAAAACAGACTGTATCAGATAGATAGATAGATAGATAGATAGATAAAACAGACTGTATCAGATAGATAGATAGATAGATAGATAGATAGATAAAACAGACTGTATCAGATAGATAGATTTAAAGGGAAGGAAAGAAAGAAAGAAACAAACAAACAAACAAAAACGAAAGAAAGAAAACGGCAAAAAATACTGAAGGATTGAGAAAGAGAAATGCCTGGAAAAGGAAAAACAACGAGAGAAAATAGCAAAACAAAAGAAAAAAAAGATGAAGGAGAATTTGTTAAATAGAGATGAGAAAGAAAGAAAGAAAGAAAGAAAGAAAGAGAAATGAAGAATGAATGAAAGAAAGAATGAATTAGTGTAAAAGAAAGAATGCGTACATAAGAAGAGAGAGACAAAAAGAGAGACAAATTACAAGGAATGTGCGCCACGTCACGGTTCTGTGTGTATCAAAGGTAAGAAGACAAATACGCTAACAAATCAAGCACTCACTCTGTTTATCGTAAAGCAGAAGGAAAATTGATTCATTTTTTTTTTTCCAGAGACTCAAAACATTTTCACTGTTCATATTTACCAGACAATTTCTGCTGTACAACGGGATATAACGCCTTGGAATCTGCAAGCTTTTAAAACCGTGATTGATGTCATAATGGTAAATACAGGAATTGTCATTTTTTCCTTTAGTTTTTTTTTTGTTTTGTTTTAAGAGAAAAATAACATCGCTTCTTATTTCATGTTCATTCTGTTTTGTCGAAATCAACTACAAACGACCTTTTAATAATGGAATAAAATAAAAATGACTGCATTTAACAACGATATGCATTTTATGAATAATTATTAAACATTCATAAAACTCTAGCTAAATCTTTGTTTATTTTTAATTCCATATGATTTTAGAGAGAGAGAGAGACTCTCTACTACTTAAATAGTAGTTGTTGTTTTGATGCCACATCTCTGGAATTTCATAATCACTGGTTGCACGTCTTTAGCTTTAAAATAGTAAAAAAATAATAACACTACCAGTAATAAAAAATGTGTTAAGAGCATTTTTAATAACGTGTTTTTTTCTTTTAAATAATTTTTTTAATTTTTTACAATAATAACAATAATTCTGCAAACTACATTTTAGTTTTTTTGTCAAGCTTTGTCACTTGTTTTCATTAAACTAAAAAAAATCATTTTTTTGTGTGCATTATTTTTTCTATCGTTTGATTAACTCCTAAGAATTTTTAATACTAATTAACAAAAAAATCGTGCTATGAATGATACATTTTTTTTCTTTTATAAAGAGTTCAATGGTTAGAGCTAAGGTCAAGTGCACTAAAGAGTTGGTTGTTGTTTTAGTTTAAGATAAAAATAAATAAAAAAATAAAATCAAAACCGTTCAATCTTCTTGTAAAATCCACATTGTTTATTTTTTCAGTATACTCGAATGATTTTATTTAATTGCACGATCGGTTAAAAATCAGCCTACTTAAAAAAACAAAAAGTAACAATGCTAGTTTGAATTACTAATTACAAAAATATTTCCCAAATTAGTCAAACATGATTCACAGATTGATTTTCATTTTGTAAAATTAGATTCCATTTGTATAAAAAATTGTTTACAACAGGTGTTGATGAAAATGGAAATAAAACTTGATTTTTTTTTTTTAATGAAAAACACTTTAACTAAAATACTTGGCAAAAAACGTCATCTCTAAATGAATCGAACACTTTTATTATTCAATTAAATCATTTAATTGATTAAAAATAAAAACGTCACTTGTAATAAGTAAGATTAAGAAAATTGTTTTGTTATTTATATTTATTTTAAAATCATTTTATAAGCGCCAAAAAATCGTTCCTTTCTAAAGAATGCGAAATGTCTAAAATTGATTTGAAAGAACAAAAAATAAAAGAATTCGATGAAGGCAAATTTAAAAGGCAACTTCTTTTTTTAAACAAACATTTCAAAGTCTATTTTATTGTGAACTTTTTCTTTTTTCTTTTTTTTTTGACAAACTTTTGAAAGGTGAAAAAGTCAGTAAAAAAATCATTATCTTTTTTTTTTGTGTTTGTTTTAATTCGAATCCCAGATAAAATTTCAAAATTAGGAGCAAAGTATTAAGTTTAACTATTCTTCCAAGGCAAATATAACCATTTAAAAAATATTATTATATTATCATTCAAGTTAGTGAAAAAAAATTATTTCATTAATTACTCATAGAAGTGTTTCCAATGATTGACACACCAGTTTAAAGTTTTGTTGAAAAGAAAACTTGTTTAAACGTCTCATTAAAATTAATGGGTGTTTAAATTACAGAAAGTGTAGAAATTCAGTAAAAAAAAAAAAAATAAATAAATTTTTATTTTTGGTTTGTCATGTTGTTCTCTGGTATTGTGTGTTTGTGGAGGATTGTATTTGTCTTAAAGTGGACTGGAATATACGAAACAACAAAACGAAGACTTGAGTAGAAAATAAATCGCCAATGTTTGACACACATGGGTACAGCGATGCAAAGGTATAGAGAATGGTCGGCCTCAAGTCAGCTTGACAAAAAGAGGGTGGCCGAATCTTTCTTTTTGTTGGGACAGCTACCAAACATGACTGAAATATCAATGGTTGGAAAGTGAGAAGAGATTGATCATCTTTAAGGAAGTCAGTCAGTGATACACGCTTGGGCGATCATGTCTCGAAAGAGACATGACTGACTGGGCAGAAGATTATCCCGTAGTAGGTTGTCATTGCTTTCTGCGGTAGACTGGTTGCCGGCCAAGGCATTAGAACCCAATCTGTCCTGTTATTTAACCCATAACTGGAAGGAAGAGACGGATTAATACCTTTCCCAAAGGTATTTGCGCGTAAGTGAAAGCAATGAATTCGGCTCCTCGATTTCTCGTTCCGAGCCGATATCCAGTGCACCACAACGCACATCCTGTAAGGGAGTAGGGGTCATAAAATTCACATGTGACTAAAAATCTTGTTTGATTTCCAAATTATGGGAAAATGAAATTTTTTGTTTTTACTATTATTTTATTTTCATTCCTCCACAAGTTATTTGTGATATGCATTTTTAATGCACTTTCTGATTGTGTTTATATTTTTTACTATTAATTGAGGTCCTGGGTATGATGGTAAACTGCATCCAGCAGCAAGGCCTCTGATTAGGAGGTTATGAGGTGCATGGAACCACCTCTTAATTGCTGTTGTTCCCAGGTTCACCCTGACTCAGAGTGGTAGCACTATGGGCAAATAGTTAACCCCCAAACTGGGGTCAAAACACTATGAAAGTATAAAAATAGACTTTTATAGAAATACATACATAGACTTTATAGAAAAATATATTCATTTTTTGATGGACAAATATTACCAACAATACCTTTTTTAAGGAAAAAAATATTACCATAACACATTTTTGAAGAAAAAAAAATTATTGCCATAATACATTTTTGAAGGAAAAATATTTTTTACCTGCAATACAGTTTTGAATAGAAAACTAGAAGGCATCAGTTTTCTAAAATTAAAAAAAATTAAAATTTTTTTTTTTTTTTTATCAAAATTTAACTAAATCAACCTTCTCACTATAGCTGAACATTAAAAAATTACCTTAAAACCCCACCTTTTTGGCATTAGATAACCCACAAAGGTTGCCATTAAACAAAACTCAAACTATTAATTAATGATAATTGATTAACTAAATATATGTGGCAAATTAACATGGCGCCAATGCAGGGATTATTTAGGATGTGTTTATTTGAATGAATTCCAATAAATTTCCTTTGTTAGGAAGAAAATAAAAATATTACTTGAAGCAAAAGGCAAATTATGACAAGATTTAAAGTTACGAATAATGTACATGACACCTGTTGCTATAAGAAACCTTTTTCTTAGATGTTAATAATTGTTAATATCAACAGTAAAATGGCTTCTCAGAAAGTTGATTTATTGACGAATGAAAGTGGACCAGTAGTTTGTCGCATAGAGCCAGTAGTAAGCATACTGGAATTGTCAGAGTGCCTGGATTAAGGAATTAGAAATGTTAGAGTGTCCGGATTAATAAATTGAAACTGTTCTGTTATTCAACCCATATCTGGAGGGAGAAGAGATGGATTAATACCTTTACCAAGGGTATTTGTGTGTAAGTGAATGACTGGACTGGGATTTGAACTAGGCTCTCTGATTTCTCATTCTGAGTCGATATCCAGTGCTCTACAATGCACATCCACCTATAACGCACATAAATTCTTTGTATATTGAACAATATTGCATTTCCTGGTTGTGGTGCTTTTTGTGCTTAATTAATTAGATTTTTTATGGCTTATCAACCTTTCATGGCAATTTAAAGCCAAAACATATTTCTGGATTATAAGACTTTTTTTTATTATGAGTGAATTTTTTATTAACAATTTTTTGAGAATAACAATGATTTTTCCACATACAAGTTCTACTATTTAACCCATAGCTGGTGGGGGAGGATATTGACTTCATACTGCTTTGTATGAAGTTCCATTGATGGTGTATCTTGAGGTAATGTATTGTGCTTTTAACTTTTTCAATAGTTTTACTGGAATCAAAATGCTAAGATAATATATAGAAAAATATTCTTCTTTTTATTGTCAACAGGGAACTTCTTATTTAAAGATATATATCATTTCTGGGGTTAGAAAAAGTATGGAAAGAAAGGGTTGTCAGTCTATTCACATATGTGAGACCACTAAATTGTAACTTTTCCCACAATGTTTCAAACTCGCTCTGTATATTGGTCTTTGTCTCTTTTCATGACAGCTTATCAAGGACTCTCTGCTTGAACACTCTGCTATCCAAATTTACGTAGTCCCTTCGTTTAATGTGTACCAAGTTTAATTGGTTAATTCATATACGACAATGTCATGACACACAAAAAAAGACAATCTTAAGCATTCTGTTGAAACATTCCAGACACGCATGTAAGAAAATGATTTACAATTCTGAAGTTAAAACTGTCCTTATTAGACTATTTGTTAAAGTTTTTCCCATTGTGAAGATAATTAATACAAACTCTATTTTGTTGAAGATTTTAACATAAATCTCTTATAAATTAGATTCAATGTCACATGCAGATATTCAAAGAGAGTGTAAACGTGATAATGAAATGAGTACATAAAAAAGAGAAATGAAGATTAGATTGGCTGAATAGAGAGGAATTATAACACTTATATTTTTAAATTAGGATAGTAGGGGTGGCAGGTTAAAACAAATGCTAAAATATAATAATCAAAGGGTGTGGGAATGAAGACAGAAAATATTTGAGGAGAATTCTTCTGGTTGGAGCTCCTTGATAATATTAATAAGCAGTGGTGGGATTTACAAGAAGATTGTCCGAGATGCAGGACTGGTGTGTGCTGTACCTGAACACCCCGACTGGTGGGGGTGGATAGTAGTTGGGTCTGATTGTAGCCCAGGACGGTGCTTTGTGACTTTCACTATCTTATCAACAATTGCTTTTTTCTACCTACATTTACATGTTACAAATTGTACTAAGCATGACTGGCTAATAAAAATTGAAAAGTTTTGGTGGATCTTGACATAATTCTGTTTTTTTGGGTTTTTTTTTGTCTAAATTTGTGAATTTGTTTCACTTGTGCTACGTCACAAGAAAACACAATATAAAATTCACTCCATAATGTTGAATGCATTAAAATTATTCAACTATTTAACAAGAAAAATCTCCAGTTGATGTAAAAATTTCTGGAAAACATTGTTGATTTAAGATGGAATGGTCTATTATATGTTTCTAATTTGTATTTCGATACATTGTATTTAATTTTTTAGTTGAATTGTTCACCTATATTGCATATGATCCAGTATTGTATTTGATTGTAACCTAATTATGGGTTACAATCAAATTTTATTTTATATCAATACTACCTTATGAAAATTGAGATGTAGTAGAGTAGAGATTCCTATATCATAGATTGGGGTGGGAGGAGACCATAAAACCCTTGCACTGGCTTTGTGTTAGTCTTCTGGGGCCCATCAGTTGAAGTGATGGTTGTGTCCGCATTCTTGGGGTGTAATCCTGGGCTGGATTTCCAGCTAGAGAAAAATTGGTCAGTTGTACTACCAAAGATAGGAGTGTTGATCCAAACTTGGGTCAAAAGGCAGTTGTCCTTAAAGGGTAGAGCTGATGTGTGCTCCATGTACATATTTCCCAATATCTTTTAATGATTGTCAGTACTCCCCCTCTGTGAGGTGTGTTGGGAGGCAATGAAGCACTTGCTCTTCTCCCTCTTGTGGTGTGGAGGCAAGCCACAGACCTGTAGAGATGTCTGTGTCCAGTGTTCATATCGGGTACTGGGAATACCACTCTGGGTGGTCACTGACATACCTGGAGGTTGGCTTTCATACACTGTGTATTGATAGAAGATTCACTGTGGCTGATTTGTGTTAGGGAAACTTTACTAGCCTTACCATCACTTCTATCTGTTTTGAGATTGAATGTTGTCGTAAACCTGAAATCAGTCCAAATTCTTAACTGCGTGTCAAGAGGCCTTGTGTGTTACTCATCAGTTCACTGATCTTTCACAGCCTAGAAGAGCATAGTATTGAGAGCTAGAGGATGGGGTTGAGTTGGACCCAATCTGTGGTAGGGGATTGATTTGTTAGCAACTAAGTGGCACTCTTTCTGGTCTTGGGCACGAGTGGTGATTTATTTCAGCAATCCCGAGTTTTTGCTTACCTGATGATTGACTTGAATTTTTGTTTTTTAATCATCGTGCCCCAAGCAAGACAGTACCGCCACTAGTGTGCAGAGGGCTACATAAGAGAAGAGTGAAAATGTAAGTAGGAGGAGAGCAAAGAGAAAGATGAATTGGTTACAGGGGTGTCAGAGAAAAGGCAAGAGAAAGATGGGAATACTGGTGTGAAGACAGTTGCAAGGGTAGAGTGAGAAAGGAAAAGAACAAGATAGACAGGGTGATGGGGAAAGGACGAGGGAAGGACTAGTCAAGTGGATAAGAGATGGGAATTGACATTGCATTTAAATTCTTGGAGATTGTAGCCATCAGGGAAACAAATATATAGAAGGGAGTTCCACAGGTGGGAAGTGAGAGAAAAGAAGCTGTTAGAGTAGAAGTGGCGGTTGCATTTGGTTGATTTAACTGTAAAAGTGTGGAATCTTGTTGCCAGTCTGGTTGCTTGAACAAATTTTTTGTGTAGGGGACATTAGTGAGCTAATCATGTCGAAGCAGAAGCCATGAAAATATTTGTTGTATAGACAGTGAAGCCACATCCCGCCAGTGAGAAAGTAGCTGGGGTTGAGCTGCCAGGTCAGAACTGATCACATTACAGATTGTCCTTTAGAGCCTGTCAAGAACCCTGAGATGAATATCAGGGGTGGCCGAACAGATATGACAACAGTATTCATATGCATGGTTGGATGATTGATTTGTATATGTGTAAAATGGATTCAGGTGGGAAAAACTTCCTGGCTCGACACAGTGTCCCAACCTTCTTAGCAGCCGATTTATTAGGTTGTCCCAAAAGTTCGTAAACACTTGCGAAATGGGTCTATCTGGTCGAGCACAATCGAGACAAGCGATGGGTTCAGAAAGGGTAAGAGGCACCGTCGGTTCCAAAACAAGATCGATTCGGCAAGAAAGTCATGTTGTGCATTTGGTGGAACTTTGAAGGAATCGTGCATTTTGAGTTGGTGCCGAATGGTCGTGCCATCAGTGCCGAACTTTACTGTCAGTAACTGGAGCGGGAAAAGTTGTAGCAAAAGTACTCTGATCAACCGAAAGCGTGCTTTGATACAGCAGGACAATGCCAAGCCACACACCGCCAGAAAGATCAAAGACAAGTTTGAAGAGCTGGATGGCATTGAGGTTATGCCACATTCAGCCTACAGTCCTGACTGTGCTCCATCAGATTACAGCCTTTTCCGCTCAATGCAACACTGAAGGGCTGCTGATTTGACTCGTTTGATGAAGTCGACGAAGCGTGTCAAGAATTCTTTGCTTCGAAACTGGCTGAATGGTACTTTGACCAGATCTGAAAGCTTGCAGATCGATGGCAGAAAGTCTTGGAAAATGATGGTTTTTATTTTGAGCAATAATTTTGTTGTTTTTGTGAGTAAAATTTCAATTCCACTGCCACTATAGCACAGGGGGTTACATAGGGGAAGGTAGTGAGAGAGTGATTAGATATAGGAAATGTCAGAAGGAGGGTGATAGACGAGTAAGGAGCTACATAGGAAGAGTGTTTGAGAGAATGGGTGCGAGTTAGTGTGTTAGGAGGTGTCTATTGACCTTACATTTAAACTCCTGGAGATTGTAGCTGTCAGGGAAGCAAGTATGTGGAAGGGAATTCCACAGGCGGGAAGTGCAAGAAAAGATGTTGGAGTAGAAATTGCAGTTACATTTTATCAGTTTCACCGTAAAAGGGTGGGACCTAGTTGCTAATCTAGTATCTCGTGCAAATTCATACCTAAGGGGCACCAGTGATCTAAGTTTGTCGGAGCAGAAGCCGTGAAAGTTTTTATAGAAGAGGCACAGGGAAGCCATGTCACACCGGTGAGAGAGTGACTGCAGCTGGTCAGCCAAGTTGGTATCGATCACATTACAGATTCTCCATTGTATTTTGTCAAGAAGCCCGAGGAGAATAGCAGGGGCACCCGCCCAGATGTGGCAGCAGTATTCAATACACGGGCGGATGGTAGATTTATATATGTGCAGGATAGATTCAGATGGAAAGAACTTCCGGTCCCTGCACAGAGAACCGACTTTCATAGCAGTGGATTTAGCAATGGATTTGATATAGTTATTCCACTTGAGAGTGTCAGGCCAAGCAGGTGTAGTGATTTACTTTCTGGGAGGCAAGCCTGTTCCTTGAGTTCAGAAGAGAGGGTGAAACTGAGGAGGTGCAGTGTATCGCTTTCAAGGAGACTCGCTTGGTTCATGCTGATGGGAGGTACGAGAGACTGCCTGTAGTGGTTGACAGATAGCAGCTTCGTTTTAGAAGCATTAAAATTTACAAGCCATTTCTTACCCCAGTCTACTACAGAATGCAGGTTCTTCTTGAGATCAGCAGTGAAGTTATATTTGGCTGTCTCTCCAGATTTTTTACCAAGGTGGGAGTAAATAGCGGTGTCATCAGCGTAGATGCCTGCTTGGAATTTGATCATGTCAGGGAGGTTGTTTATGAAGATCAGAAACAGTGTCGGATATAGGATAGAGCCTTGAGGACACCAGTGTTCGTGTGGTAGGATATAGAAGCATGTCCATTCAAGACGACCTTCATTATGCTGTTTGATTGGAAAAATTGGATCAAATCGGGCAAGCATCCAGTTATACCATCATCCTGTAGCCAGCATACCAATGAGCTGTCTCTCAATGACATGGCTTTCAGAACAGGCTGGGCAGATAAACCAATTGTCACTAGTACGATAGGGTTTTAGAGGAAACGGCTGTGCATGCTTTCCTTCTCTCTTCTAAGGTTTACCTGTTCTGGGAACATGTTGCCATTGCTTGTATTGAGCCTGAATGTCTCCTGTGTATTGATCTTGCATATGTGAGTGATAATGTGTCACCTGTCGATCTTGGATAAAATGATCTGTGTTTCTAACTCTTCTAGCTGTGGCAAGGGTAGTGGTGTGGGCGAAACAAATGGAGGTAATCTTATGAGGTTAAACATTATTTTCATTAGGATCTGATTGGATTCTTTGGTTATAAACTCAGGATAAAAATTAAATCTGATAGAAAGCATTTAATCTCAGCAGATTTCAGTGAAAGGAGGCTAAAAAGTGGTGAGGCTGGTTTGTGTGAATCAGGCCAGAATTGATTTTCTTCTTTACTCACCTGTAGTCACAATTGGGTGGATTTCTGATGGACCCCACTCCTGGTTAAGCTAGACACTTTTTGTTCATTCAGTTAGTGCAAGGAATTGTTGTAACAGGCCTGCTCTTGGCATTCACTTTTGTCATGATCTTTATCAAGATTTCCAATTTTCCCAGTTTATTTTGTCTGCCTTTTTATCTAAATCTAAACTTATTTATAAATGGAACTTTGTCTCTGTGTGTGCGTGTGTCCATTACCTATAGACTCCGAAATGGCTGAACCGATTTTCTTGAAAATTTACACAGTTGTACTATAAGTGTCTGCAAGTGTTCTTAGCTAGGTTTTGTGTTGAGGTACCCCTGATAAATATCGATAATCGAAAAAATCGGGTTATAGAAGGAGTGGTTCGATTTTAATCAAATTTGATACACTCATAGACAAAGACATAAGAAATGATATTCAGAAGTTTCAAGGTCGCAGTTCTTGTGCAGAAAATTGATTATATATATATATATAAAAGGCAAGATGTTTGTGTGTGTATGTCTGTTTATCTGCCTGTATGTCTGTATTTTTTTTCAGCCCTTTTATTTTAGTTTTTGCTTCGGGTTTGGCTCTAAGAAGGTATAATTGTAGTTCTTAGTCTCAGCCATGATATCATTTACTCAGAGGACTTATTTAGCCTTCAAAATTCAGTTTACGACGAAAAAAAACTTATTTGATATCGATACCAGTAAATCAAAATTTGACTTGCATCCATTCATTTTTCTTTCAGTCTACAGTTTCGCTTTAACTGGAAACAACTATTGCTTTTTAGTCTTTTGTGCCAACATCCAAAGAGTCTGAGCTCCAGGACCATGGATTAGTTTTAAAGCTTTCATTACACCCAAGCAATGCCGGGCTATACTGCTAGTCTCGACTGGATCAGCTTTTGATTTTTCCACTCTGTAATTTATTTTTGTCTCTTCCTTGCATCTAGAAAGTGAGCTGCTTGATTCTGTTTATTGGCAGAATACAGTGGCTACTCTTATTTTTCTGTGGGTTGGACAGGTCTTATTAATTAAAAATGGCAGATAAGAATTATATAAAAAATAAAAATGTTTTTTATTTTTTTATATTATTTCTCTCTTTCATTTTTTATTTTTATTTTTTCCAACTCTTCACTTTTTATATTCCCAATGACTGTCTTATTCCTTTCCAGTTTAAACTTTTGACATGTCTAGTCGTCTTTGGCAACACATTGACACATTTTTTTGTATGAGTCTGTGCACACAATTCTTTTAAAATGTAATAACCTCCAACCCCATTTTGTTCATCTCATTTGATTGCCTTCTTTATTTTTAGTTTAATTTTATTTTTTTAATCTTCTCATCTCATTGGAGTAGATAGACTAAACTATCGCCCGGTTCACACTCCACCCACATCTATTGAACAGGTGTAGAGGCTCATCCCTTGTTTTTTTATTTTTTTCAACTGGAGTAGATAGACTAAACTATCACCTGGTTTGACACTCCACCCACATCTATTGAACAGGTGTAGAGGCTCATCCCTTGTTTCTTTGTTTAGGATTTGGTTTCCGGCTTTCTCATTTCCAATCTTTTCACTCTTACGTAGCCCCCTGCACATCAGTGGCGTTACCGCCTTGCTTGGGGTGATATGATTAAAAAAAAAAATCTCTCTCTCTCTCTCTCTTTATATATATATATATATAATCAAATAAAATAACCACATTTCACTGCATGATGATGGTGTTTTCAACACCGAAACTTTATAGCTATTAAGTTGCAGTATGCTATAATAATGATAATAACTATACATCTGTGCTCTACTTTTGTATTGAGCACTTTTTAAAGGTAAATATCTAACTGTGGAATAAACTTCCATTAGTATTAACCACATATATTGTGCATTAAGGCAACAATCTCTCTTTTATGAAGGTTTCATTAAAAATGGCAGATAAGGTATTATGGTTAAGGTTTTTTACATAATTTTTCATGTGACCATATAATTGTTTCTTTTCAGAACATAAATTATATAAAAATTGTCCAAATGGTTTTTTACCAAGTGCTTTTGACTATACTTCTAGCCATTATTGAGGATTAATTTTATTTTATGTTTGATTGAATATGCATAGTGTTTACATGTGTGTAGAGTCATATTCTGAACATAGTATGTATTTGTTGCTATGTTTGTAGTTGATATTATTAAGTGCTGGAGTTTTCTTTTTCTATTAATGCTTTCATTATTTTTAGCTTTTTTGTGTGTCTAGATGATGCTGTTATATTTGTATTATCAACAAGTATGTTACAGATAAAATTTGGAAGGTCTCTGTGCATGTTTAAATGCAATTGAATTGAACTATGATCTGAGAGATGCAATGTGAGTCTTCTCATCAACTGAGTAGTAGTGTGTCCGATGTAATTATTTATAAATTTGGATTGGTCAAAAACACAGTTCTTCAAAAGACATGTAACTACCATAATGCCTTGTCTGTCATTTTTAATGAACCTGCATATACATATATATATATATATATATATATATATATATATATTGATTGTTTAATTACTTAGTTTCTGGTCATAATAAGATTAGACCAGTGCACATTTGAATTAAAAAGTGTTCAATACAACTATATTGTAGAACTTTTGAATATTTTCCATTTGTAAACAGCCTAGGTTTCTATCATGAGTGGTGTCTTCAGGCGATTTTCAATAACTGATTTTACCGTTTACCATTTTTTTTTGAGAATACTCATGTAACGGTGTTTTTTTTTTTTAATGTGGCAGGGAATTTTTGAATGCGCAATTTTTTAAAATTACAATTTTAAAAATTGTGCGTTCAAAATTACAATTTTACAAACTGTGCGTTCAAAAATTCCCTGCAACATGAGCATTAAAAAAAAACAATGTTATGTGAGCGTTCTTTAAAAAAAACAGTAAACAGTTGAAACCAAGGTTGTGTAATAACTTGTTTACCAATGAAATATATATAATCTAAATCTATCTAATCTAAACTTATTTATAAATGGAACTTTGTCTGTGTGTGTCTGTGTGTGTCCGTTACCCATACACTCTGAAACGGCTGAACCGATTTTCTTGAAAATTTACACAGTCGTATTATAAGCGTCTGCGAGTGTTCTTAGCTAGGTTTTGTGTCGAGGTACCCCCGATAAATATCGATAATTGAAAAAATCTGGTTAAAGAAGGAGTGGTTCGATTTTAATCAAATTTGATACACTCATAGACAAAGACATAAGAAACGATAATCAGAAGTTTCAAGGTTACAGTTTTTACAATAGTGCAGAAAATCAATAATATATATATATAAAAAAGGTAAGATGTTTGTGTGTGTGTGTGTGTGTGTGTGTGTGTGTGTCTGTTTATCTGCCTGTATGTCTGTATTTTTTTTTTTCCAGCCCTTTTATTTTAGTTTTTGCTTTGGGTTTGGCTCTAAGTAGGTATAATTGTAGTTCTTAGTCTCAGCCATGATACCATTTACTCAGAGGACTTATTTGGCCTTCAAAATTCAGTTTATGACGAAAAAAACTTATTTGATATCGATACCAGGAAATCAAATTTCGACTTACATCTATTCATTTTTTTTTCAGTCTGCGGTATCGCTTTAAGTGGAAACAACTATTGCTTTTTAGTCTTTCGTACCAACATCCAAAGAGTCTGAGCTCCAGGACCATGGATTAGTTTTAAAGCTTTCATTACACCCGAGCAACGCTGGGCTATACTGCTAAGAATTTTAATTTTTTGGGGTATTGAAAATCCACGTATCATTTGATATCATGAACAGTCCTCCCTAACAGCAAATGTCTTGTATGCTGTGACTGCTACTGGTGTAATTAGCCCATATTTCTTTACAACTACAACGATGACTGCAAATGCTTATATATAAATGCTGCAAGAGTTTGCCATTGATAAAATACCCCTACAAATCAGACGTGCAGGTTATTTCCAGCAGAATGATGCGCTGCCTCATTTAGCCCATACTGTTCACACTTATCTTTATTAAACTTTCCCAAATTGTTGGCTAGGTCATGGCAGACCATTGGCATGGCCACTGCACACATCTGATATTGACACCCTGTGACTTCTGGTTATGGGGTATGATAAAAGATCGCATATATAGCACAAAATTTAGACATCAATAAAACCAAAGGACAGAATAAAAGGTGTAATATCAAACATTCCCATGGAATGTGTGTTAAGGCACTTAATTGTACTGTTGATCACTGGGTTTTGTGTATCAATCCCGCTGGTGGATACATGGAGACTGTTCAATAAATTTTGAATAAATGATTTCTCTCATACTAGTGTTAACATAATTTTGACTCACCCCCCCCCCCCCACTCATACTAATGTTAATATAGTTTTGATTCCCTCTGTATATTGTGACAATAGAGGACTCCTTTACATAGGAAGACTAAATTTGTCTATCTCTTGTGTATTGGGTTCTTCTTTATTCTGAATTTATTTATTCATATCTCAAAAATTTTATAGCCAATTTTCATTCTTTTGGGAACACAATATGGACTCCTTGCATATAAGTAGGTCCACAATTTTAATCAATTATTAAAAACATTAATTTGGTCAAGATCCAAATGTACATTTTTTTTTTTAATCATATCACCCCAAGCAAGGCAGTCCACTGCCACTATAGCGCATGGGGCTACATAGAGCGATTGGGTATAGGAAATGTCAGAGGGATGGTGATAGACGAGTTAGGAGGTACGTAGGGAGAGTGTTGGAGGGAATGGGTGCTAGTTATTGTGTTAGGAGGTGTCTATTGACCTTACATTTAAACTCCTGAAGGTTGTAGCCATCGGTGAAGCAATCATGTGGAAGGGAATTCCACAGGCGGGAAGTGCGAAGAAAAAAGCTGTTGGAGTAGAAATTGCGGTTACATTTTATCGGTTTCACTGAAAAGGGGTGGGACCTAGTGGCCGATCTAGTATCTCATGCAAATTCACACCTATGGGGCACCATTGATTTAAGTTCATCAGAGCAGAAGCCGTGAAAGTACTTATAGAAGAGGCACAGGGAAGCCATGTCACGCCGGTGAGAGAGTGACTGCAGGCGGTCAGCTAAGTTGGTATCGATCACATTACAGATTCTCCGCTGTATTTTGTCAAGAAGCCCGAGGAGAATAGCAGGGGCACCCGACCAGATGTGGCTGCAGTATTCAATACACGGGCAGATGGTAGATTTATATATGTGCAAGATAGATTCAGATGGAAAGAATTTCCGGGCCCTGCACAGAGAGCCGACTTTCATAGCAGTGGATTTAGCAATGTATTCGACGTAGTCATTCCACTTGAGGTCCGCTGAGAGTGTCAGGCCAAGCAGGCGTAGTGATTTACTCTCTGGGAGGCAAGCCTGTTCCATTATAGTTTAGTGTTATTATTTGTCTAAAGCAGTGGTTCCCAACCTTTTGGCACTTGTGACCCCTTACCTAAAAGTTTGAAACCCATGCAGCCCTCTACTTAGGGCTTACTATTAGCAGCTTAATTTTCTTTTTATTTTCTGTGAAGGACAGGGAAAGAAACATCTAAAAAAATAATTAAAAATCTTGTGATTATTTATTACCAAATTAAAACACATTAGTCCAACTGAATTCACAAAAAGAACATATATTTCTTAAAATAATATTATCATAGGTTTAAAAAGCTATCCAACCCAGCTAGTGAGATGCCTGATGTTGCATTTCAGCAGCAAGCTTTGAAATTTGTGGCCGAGTGTTTGTTAGAGCCAGTCTCATGTCATCTCCAACATTCAGTCTGTTCCTATTCTTTGTTTTTATATTGACCAGTCGAAAATCCTGCCTCACACAAGTTGGTTAAAGCAAATGGAACCACGACACATAAGGCTATCATGCTGACATTGGAGTATAACGGAAAAATTTTGTAAATATTCTTTATACAAAATTTATTTGGTTTCTTTTAATTCAATTAAATAATTACAAAAATGAACACCATAAAATTCAAAGATATAACTATATGGAACGCGTTCATTTGTGATTTCTATAAGATTGGAGAAATTTTATGACATCTTTTAAAGAGATTTGGTAAGGGAGTGGTTCTGTTCTCGCTTGCCGAAGTTGGATAGTGCTGAAAAGAAGAGGTATATAGAAGAGTAAGACACACAAGACAGATATAAGGATAATATATGCATTATTTTTTTTAAGGCTTACAAATAACAACCTTCAAAACGTTTGTCATAAACTATCACTTTGTACCTAAACAAAAAAAATGTAAGAGCTTGAAAAATGTAATTGATGAAATACAATTAATGTTATCCCAAGCTACTTCTAACAAGGCTACATGCTCCCTTGCCAAGGCGTTGCAATCCCCCCAGGAGTTCGCAACCCACTGGTTGGGAACCTCTGGTCTAAAGTTGCCATTTTCTCTTTAGACATTCATTAAAGTGATAATCAGCTGTAATGTCAGTTATTAATATGAGAAAATGCTACGCAAATTTTGTTTCTATAGCATACTTACACGATGTCCTCTCTGGGCAAAAAATCAATTTGTCATGCGTAAATATACAGGGTACAATGGATAAATTATCAACTAAATTATGCAAAAATAATACTGACATGTCATTTTAGCAGATCTTGAAATACTAAAGAGTAAATTTATTCAGTAAAATCGCCATTGGCTTCAACCATCATGGTGCTCTTTTTTCTCACAGATGGTGCCCAACTACCCCTACTACAATATGCAATTGACCAAATAAAAATTAAGCAATGTGCATATGCAAAACTAAAAATATAAAATGCGACAATTTACCCATTGCACCCTGTAGATTCGTTTTGGTCTGAATCATCAAGTCAAATAAATTTCATATATGAAAATGTATTTTTAAAATATTAGCTTCAGAAATTGTTGTGTGAATGGCAGAAGACAATACACTTTTTTATCTAATTTATATTGCATTGTGGGCTGTTGTCATGGTTACAATTGTTTTTAACTGTTTTTCTGTTGCTTAATCTATAGATAAAAAAATAAATATATCTATATGTACTTTTTTATGTATCCTTGGAGATTAAATTTAGTTCTTAGAATTTGGCTTGGTGCTTTTCAGCCATTTATCAAATCAGGTTATCGCTTATGATTGTCAAATGTTATTTACTCATTTTGCCTGCAATATGCACATTAAAAAAGCCAATGAATCAAAACAAAAGACTATATAAATATTACTGCACCAATTGTGTAAAAATGACAAGGCAGCTATCTATGATAGATTGAAATGAACAGCTCTAGGGCATAGATGAATAGCTGTCCTTCAAATATCCTTGTAAACCATAGATCTTTTTGATGCTAGCACATATGATATACTAGCAGTATAGCCTGGCGTTGCTCGGGTATAATGAAAGCTTTAAAACTAATACATGGTCCTGGAGCTCAGACTCCGCCTAAAGAATATTTGTGTGAAGTTTTATGAGAATCGGATAAAAATTGTGGATTTGTATAAAGGACATACAGACAGATAAACAGACACACACAAACATCTTGCCTTTTATATATATATATATATATATATATTATTGATTTTCTGCACTATTGTAAGAACTGCAACCTTGAAACTTCTGAATATCATTTCTTATGTCTTTGTCTATGAGTGTATCAAATTTGATTAAAATCAGACCACTCCTTCTATAACCCAATTTTTTTGATTATCGATTTTTGATATTTATTGGCGGTACCTCGAGACAAAACCTAGCTAAGAACACTCGCAGACGCTTATAGTACAACTGTGTAAATTTTCAAGAAAATCGGTTCAGCCATTTTGGAGTCTATAGGTAACGGATACACACAGACACACACACACACACACACACACACACACACAGACAAAGTTTCATTTATAAATAAGTTTAGATATCTGCATATGTTTACAAGAATTTACATGTACCCACTAAATGTAACAGTTATAGTAATAATATATATATATAGGGGAACCTGTCATATGCGACCACCCCTACTGCCATCAAAAACTGGTCGCATACTAAAGGCTCATAGTCATGACCTAATTACACTATAAACGTACATTCCACTCATCAGAATGTACATATTAGAATTTTGCCATGTAATCTGGTAATAAATAAATGAGAATATAAGAAAATGGCCTAACTTTAAAGAAATTTATTCAGCATAATTCATTTTAAAATTTTAAAAAACGTATTTACAATGGTCAACAAGAGACCAAAATATTTATTCACAAAAAATATTTATTAAGTGGACTTAAAAAAGTCAGTTATTGCTTTCCTTTATGTGCCTGTACTTATAAAATATAAAATTTTCTTATAAAATATGTAGGTTGGAAAAATTTGCAACGACTAGGGTTTCAGTTTTTTTCTTAGGAGTGAGTGATAGCAAAAGAGAATCTGCAATAATACATGGAAAAAAAATACAAAACATACAAAAAACTGACAGGATCATAGTGGGTTGGGGTAGAGAAACAGAGAGATAGATATACCCAGATAGAAATAGAGTAGATAGATACACAAAAAATAAAGGAACAAAAGAGATAGACATTTGAGAAAGGGACATAGTTGTGATTTTCCCCATTCCTGAATTTATCTAAGTTAATACAGAGACTGTGATAAATCCCTTGAACATGTCAAATGCAATACATGTTGTACAAAACAGACAATGTTTGATCATGAAAATTCGGGCAATGTACATTTCAACAAGTAATAAGTTTGATACAACACTACAATGACAAAACAATGAGGAAGTGTTCCTGGCTTAAATCAAATCAAAATGAAATAGATTATTCATTTAGTTTCTCCTAATTTAGAAGTTAGCAGTGTAGACCAAAATGGATTTTATTTTAAAGCAGTGATTTGATCAGTGATTTTCACTTGTTGATGTTAGTTTGCAGCCCTGGATATCTCCAAAGCATTTGATAGGGTTTGGCATGTTGGCCTTCTGTGTAAGCTACAAAGTTATGGATGCTTGCTTGGTCTGATTCAATCTTTCCTATCAGACCACATAATGAAGGTTGTCCTGAATGGGTATGCCTCTACATCCTAGCACATGAATGCCGGTGTCCCCCAGGGTTCTATACTAGGCCCAAATGATCTCCCTGACATGATCAAATCCCAAGTAGGCATCTATGCTGAAGACAGCACCATTTACTCCCACCTCAGTAACAAATCTGGCAAAGCAGTCAAAGATAACCTTGCTGCTGATCTTGAGAAGGACCGCCACTCTGTGGTAGACTAGAGTAAGAAATGACTTGTAAATTTTAATGCTTCTAAAACAAAGCTGACATCTGTCAACCACCACAGGCAGTCTCTCGTTTCCCCCATCAGCGTGGACAAAGCGAGTCTCCCTGAAAGCAATACACTGCACCTCCTCGATTTCACCCTGTTTTCTGACTTCAAGTGGAACCATTAAATTGAATCAATAGCTAAATTGGCTGCTTGGAAGTTTGGGTCACTGTCAGGCCAGAAAGATTTTCTCGCCTGAGTCCATCTTACGCATATACAAATCAACCAACTGACTGTGCATTGAATACTGTTGTCATATCTGGTTGGGCACCCCTGCTATTCATCTCAGGGTTCTCGACAGGCTCCAAAGGACAATCTGTAATGTGATCAATCCTAACCTGGCAGCTCAACTCCAGCCAATTTTTCACCGATGAGATGTGGCTTCCCTCTGTTTCTTCTACAAATATTTTTATGGTTTCTGCTCTGACACACTTAGCTCACAGACTGGCAACAAGGTCCCACCTCTTTTCAGTTAAATCAACCAAATGCAACCAACAATTCTACTCCAGCAGCTTCTTTTCTTGTATTTCCTGCTTGTGAAACTCCTTTCCATATACTTGCTTCCCTGATGGCTACAATCTCCAAGAATTCAATTCCCATCTCTTATTCACTCCTGTCCTTCTCTCGTACTTTCATCATTACCCCATGTATCTTGTTCTTTTCCTTTCTCACTCTACCCTTGCAACTGTCTTCACACCGATATTCCCATCCTTCTCTTGTCTTTTCTCTGACATCCCCTGTAACTGGTTCATCTTACTCTTTGCTCTCCTCCCACTTAGATTTTCACTCTTTTCTTATGTAGCCCCCTGTGCATCAGTGGCAGTACCACCTTGCTTGGGGTGAAACGATTAAAAAAAGAAAACTTCTTTAAGAAATTGTAGGATATTTTTTGGAGTAATATCACAATGCTTGGTTGATATTGTTTAGTGGCATGTCAATCTCTGTGGGTTACTTAATACTGAAATTTAGTAAATAAAACCAAAATCCTATACACTAAAAAGTTGTAGTAAAGGACTCAATAGAATCCTACTTCTTATTACAAAAAAGTTTTAATTCATGAAGTAGTCGTAAAAATAGAGAAATTAGGAATAGGACATTTTGGAAGATGCCAGAATGTTCCAGTAAAATCAAGAGAATTCTAAAAGATTCTAGACTATGCAAATTAGGTGTTAGCCCCTATAAAAATAGGTTTTGGGAAGAGAGTAGTTAGTTGTTAACAGGATTTGCTGACATTATCAACTCCGGCTTTGATTCAAAGATTTATATCCAGCTGAAAGAATCTCTAAGAAAAGTTGCCGACCAACTAAAACCTGAAAGAGAACCTCATGGAACTATATGGATAAATACATATTTTTGACTCTTTCATTGACTGAACTAATAATTATTTTTTGTATACACATTTGAGGATTTCCGAAAAGTATAGCACTTAAACTTCTTTGCTATCTTAACTGGGTAAAGATACTGACCGTCCCCTCCTCTTCATAACATTTCGCCTGCCAGTAGTAAACTCTGTTTTTCTTTTTGAATGAAAAAAACTGTATATTTGTAAATATCTTTATTTAATGTTTTTTGTAAATTAAATATTTGTCTGTGAATTAACTCTGAGTTTTGGTCAATCATTTTTTTTCTTTTGTTATAAATAACATGTAACACTTATTTAGAAAATTGGAAAAATACAATCAGAAATTAAATATTTTCCATTGAATTTAACAAAATTTGTTTGGATGAGTTCTTGCTGCATAACTATATATATATATTGTTGTAACCTTGTTTGGTTATTGTTGTGATCTAAAAGGTTACTGATGTGCTGTAATATCACATGTATTGTCTTGGGTTTTGGTATGTTACTGCAGTTACTCATGGATTTGTAGTAATAGTTATTACTATCAGGTGATATTCTGGTATCTTGCTATTTGCAAGTTAGTTATTTGTATATCTCATGAATAGTACTGTATTAAGAGGTTCCTCCTGATAATACGTAGTATTCTCTCTTGGTAGTCCTCCTGAGAAATCTGCTCAAGGACTAAATAGCAATATCTTACCGTGAACACTAAACTCAGCTGTAACTAGTACGACTGCAGCTGCTACCCGTAATTCACTTAATACCCTGGGTTGATTCACCCAGACTTCTGTCTGGTGCTTAATATAGGTTATTATTGTGGTCACATGATCCCCAGTAGAATAATCCATTCTTATAGATTTATTTGTTATTTGTCGATCAGCGTTCAACCATGTGTTGGTGTCAACACTTCTTTCTACATTACACACACACACACACATATATATATACTCTATAAAAATTTTTAGATATTCTATCATTTCATGGGTAATTATTGGAATTTACCTGACTTAAATACCCAATATTGTATGTTATATATATATATATATATATATATATATATGAGAGAAAGAGAGCCCCCCCCCCCCCAAGTGGTATCACCCCATACAAGGCAGTAAAGCCACTAAGACACAAGAGGTTACAGGGTGTGGAAGAATTAGGAACAGAAACATTAATAGTAAGCCCAAAGAGAAAGAAGTAATTGGGACAGGAGATAGCATTGA
Organism: Ascarosepion bandense; assembly: GCA_037127315.1. Taxonomy (NCBI): domain Eukaryota; kingdom Metazoa; phylum Mollusca; class Cephalopoda; order Sepiida; family Sepiidae; genus Ascarosepion; species Ascarosepion bandense. The sequence continues at coordinate 3,937,947 of JBBBDQ010001712.1, forward strand.
AGTTGCTTTTCATTTTTTAATCTGTATCACCCCATGTAAGGCAGTAAAGCCACTAAGACACAAGGGGTTACAGGGTGTGGAAGAATTAGGAATGGAAACATTAATAGTGAGTGAAAAGAGAAAAGAATTATCAGGAGAACAGTAGATAGCAATTCCCTTTGTATTTAACTTTTGGTAGATTAAAGTTGGCTGGCAAGCATGGAATCAGAAGGGAGTTCCACTAGTGGGAAATACGAGAAAAGAAACTACTAGCATAGCACTTATGGCTACATCCAGTTAGCTCAACTGCAACTTGATGAGATCCTTATGCCAGTCTACGACTGCATTTAAATTTATAAAATCTAGGTCCCATAGTAAAGAGCTCATCCAAACAATTTCCATGAAAGTATTTATAGAAAAAGCATAGGGTGGCAATCTTACGACAGTAGGAAAATGACTGAAGTATAGCTGCCAAATCAGGACCAATAATATTGCTGATTCTTTTTGGATCTTATCGATGAGTTCAAGGTAAATGGCAAGGTAGGGGCACTGGGCCATATGTGGCAGCAATATTCTAAGCACGAACGAATGGTAGATTTATAGATGTGTAAGATAGATTCCAGTGTGAAAAATTGTCTCACATTAAACAGTGAAGTGACTTTTTTAGTAGCTGACCTAGCAATGGATTCAACTTTTCTTTTTATTAACCCTAACAAGAACCAAAAATAAAAACAAAACAATTAGGGGTCTAATAAGGTAGAACAAACTGGTGTATGGTTAAAAGATAAAAGTCATGTACTAACAAATTTAGAAACTAATTCAATTTGTATCAATGTATAAAATTAATCACCAGCCTGGAGAAGAACCAAAAATGGATAGAAAAAATGAAAAAGAAGTTCCTTATGCTTTTTTGGTATTCAAGGCTTTCTAGTATCAAGTGAAGACCAAGTGATGAGGATTAGACTGAGATCGACAGATGAGGATTAGACTGAGATCGACAGATGAGGATTAGACTGAGATCGACAGATGAGGATTAGACTGAGATCGACAGATGAGGATTAGACTGAGATATTAATGACTGGTGGTAGATGAGGATTAGACTTAGATATTAATAACTGGTGGTAGATAGTTTTGGGATGCCCGCGCCTATTCGGCTATAATGGACTATTCCATTACTATGTAAAATAATGGTGGCATCTAGGTAGGGGTGTGTGCCGAGAAGCCGATCGACAAGTCAGTCATAGACTTCTGGTGACGACCCGGAAGTACCCATTGCTCATACTACGTCTTACGACGGTTGAGACAATTAACCTTTATTCTTGTATTGAATACTAATAACCTTTGTAAATGCTATTTTCACGGAATACAACAATTAACCTATTCCTGTTGTTGAGTTATTTATTCTTACTCATGACATAACAGATAGATATTAATAACTGGTGGTTGATAAATTGATAGATAGATAGACATTAATAACCGGTGCTAGATAGATAGATATTAATAACCGGTGCTAGATAGATAGATATTAATAACCGGTGCTAGATAGATAGATATTAATAACCGGTGCTAGATAGATAGATAGATATTAAATATTGGTGACAGATATACTACCAGCCATAATTATTAGACCACCCCAGTGTTTCAAAAGAATGATGTATTTCACACTATATTTTAGTATTTATTGCCAAGTGAATAATTTTACCTGAATTAACAAACATTGAAAGAAATCTGAAGGTCATAATGGCTGAAACATTGTGATAATAGCAAGAAAATATTAGCCCAACTGTAAATAATGTAAATAAATTTATATACTAAATTTAACAAGTATTATGGTACAAAAATTGCATACGATAATGTACTGCTTTTGTTCTACAATAGTTGCTACATTTGCTTGCACAATTTGTGTACTAAAAGTAACAATTACAAGATGAATGTTGCAGTAATCTTTGTATAACTTTTTCAAAACTATTTTTATTAACTGATTATAAAAGTTTACGTCTGTTCTAGCTTCTACTTACAAGCCTAATTAAGCTAATGTCCTTTTGCAATGGAACCATAACTTCGGTTATTTAGTAGTCAAAAAGTAATTATTATTTCTTGTTGAGTTATAAACTTTTTATTTAAAATCATTGGACTGGCAAGTCATTTTTAGTCATAGGACTGTCATATGACAGGATCTATTAGCAAATAAAGATTGACTCGGACTAGATTTCAAAACAGAAATAAATTCCTTTATTGCAAACTACGAAGTAAAGTTTTCAAATGATGAGCTTTAAACAACTTTAATTTGTATGTATTTTTTAAAAATATTTGTTTCTATTTCACTTATAATAAAACTGTTACGAGGATGCATTTATTTATAAAAATAATATTAATAATGTATAAAAAGTTATAGTAATTGATTCTATTGAGTCCTAAGTGTTATTCCAAGAAAGTCATGAAGTAGTCGTAGAAATAAGGAAATTAGAAATAGAACATTTGGAAGATGCCAGAATGTTCCAGTAATGTTGAGAGAATTCGAAAGGTTCTAGAAATATGCAAATTAGGTGTTAGTCCCTATAAAAAATAGGTTTTGGGCACGGTGCAGTTGATAGCAGGATGGGTTGACCTCATCAGCTCTGGTTTTGATTCAGGGATGTATATCCAGTCAAAAGAATCCCTCTAAGTCAACGACAAAAACTAAAACTCAAAACAGTTGATAGCAGCTGAAAGAATCTCACAGAAAAGTCCGAACAACTAAAACCTGAAAGAGAACCTCATGGAACTATTTGAGTAAATACATATTTTTGCCTCTTTCATTGACCAAGCCAATAATTAGTCTTTATATACGCATTTAAGGATTTCCAAAAAGTATAGCACTTAACTTCCCTTCCAACTTAACTGGGTAAAGATAAATGACACCTTACCTTCCTTCCCCTTCGTAACACTTTGCCTGCCAGTAGTAAACTCTATGTTTCTTGTTTTGAATACGACAAAAATTGTATACTTGTAAATATTTTATTTGGTATGTTTTTGTAAATTAATTATTTGTCTGTTTTTTAACCCTGAGTTTTACTCAATCATTTTTTTTTTTCTTTTGTTACGCTTAGCATATAACAATACTATAATATTCTGCTGAATATTAATGTTTCTACATTATTCATTTTGTTTCCTTTAGCTTTTTGGATTTAACTTTGTCTGTGATGACAGGCTACATGGGGGGGCAGGTAGTGGGGTTCAAGTGGATTGATTGCTTTTATGACATGTTAGCTCTTGTTGTGTTATTAAATATTGAATATTGTATGGGGAGGATATAGATAGCTTAACAAATAACTATAGAAAGAGGAATCAGTGATCAGAGTTCAAATCCCAGCCTAATTTATTTTCATGTTAATGCCCTTAAAAAATGTATGAATTCATCTTTTCTTTCTACACAGCTATGGGATAAATAATAGAATAGACTGTGTCTTGGTTAGTAGCCAGTCTAGGAGTAGAGCAAATCAGGTACTTGAAGCTGTACAATGTAGGTTAGAGATGAATTGCCAATATTATTTTGTAAAATAAGAACCTGATAGATTTGAACAACTGTAGGTGATCTCGGTGGAGTGTGTTGTTGACACTGATGGATATTGAGCCCAAGAAAGGTATGTCACATTTGGACTAGTATCCTCATCTTAGTTGTTTTTTTTAATCATTTCACCCCAAGAAAGGCATTCACTGCCACTGTTATGCAGGGGGGTAACATAGGGGGAAGTGATGAAAAAGAGGGGTTAATTATTTTTGTAAAATAAGAACCTGATAGATTTGAACAACTGTAGGTGATCTCGGTGGAGTGTGTTGTTGACACTGATGGATATTGAGCCCAAGAAAGGTATGTCACATTTGGACTAGTATCCTCATCTTAGTTGTTTTTTTTTTTTTTTAATCATTTCACCCCAAGAAAGGCATTCTACTTCCACTGTTACGCAGGGGGGTAACATAGGGGGAAGTGATGAAAAAGAGGGGTTAATTATTTTTGTAAAATAAGAACCTGATAGATTTCAACAACTGTAGGTGATCTCGGTGGAGTGTGTTGTTGACACTGATGGACATTGAGCCCAAGAAAGGTATGTCACATTTGGACTAGTATCATCATCTTAGTTGTTATACTCATAATTTTTCCTTCAAAATATGTGGGTGAGTAGATTTTTTTGTTGCAAAGGTGGAAGTGCACACTTTGAAATTAATTTCCAGAATCTAGCAGTTCAAATTGGATGGTGGAGATTGTTACACTGAATGGCCAAGAAGGCTGATCATACTCCGGATCATCTCTTTCCTTAGCGGCATACAGTATTGCTGTAATGTTATATTTGTTAAGAATATCCAAGAATTAGGAAGGCCATAGTGAGAGAGAGTATTGAAAGAATGGAAGTCTAGGTAGAGGAAACAAAAAAGAAGAGGTTTATTAGATACTCATATATAGGATGGAAAAACTTGAAATAATCAAATCTTACTCTAATGTTGCTTCTTGCTACATTTATAAGTCGGTGTCGTCCACTGTCTCAGTCGTAAGGCAGAGCGGGAAGTATGCCGAGTTCTACTCTACAACAAGTATGTGCTTCGCCAGGATTACATATGGTTTCGAATTCAGAATTCTTCTTCTAGACTGGCTGCCAACCAAACCCGAGCAGTTCGGTCTTTTCTACTATTAACCCATATCTGCATGGAGAAGTAGACTCATACATTTTTGAAGCATATTTACATGTAAGTAAGAAACACAATTGGAATTCAAAGTTATTATCAGTTACAATGGTTGAATTTGCTCCATTCATATTCTTGGGAAATGTAAAAATCAGTCTCTTCTCCCATTGTTTAAAAAGTAGGCTTAACTGAGCTCTCTAGCTAAGGTTAGTAACACATGTAGGTAAAAGACTACTTTGAATTCAAAACTCAAATGGTTAAACATTCTGGATACTCTATCTATCTAGCTATCTCCGACAGTCTGTTTTATCGAGCTATCTCCGACAGTCTGTTTTATCGAGCTATCTCCGACAGTCTGTTTTATCGAGCTATCTCCGACAGTCTGTTTTATCGAGCTATCTCCGACAGTCTGTTTTATCGAGCTATCTACTTATCTATCTATCTATCTGATACAGAACTTCATCATTGTGGATTAAAGTCTATTTTATGAATTTGGTGACATAGCAATTGTAATAAAAAAAAAACAAACTTTTCCTTAAACCTAATGGTGTGTAGGGCAGCGTTTTTGCTGTTTCTGTAACACTGTTTTTTATGGGGCAGGGTTGTTAGCCCTGCACCAAACCCCCAAACCTGGAGGTGATTTTCTAAGTGTAGCTTAGATGTAACACATGGCCAAAAGTAGGGGGGTACTCAGTGAGGATCAAACTCACTACTCAGTTACAATGATTCTAGTAAGACAAGCTTGCTAACCATTACACCATGCCGAGGTGCCCATAGCAATTGTAAGTTTCATTCAATTCAATAATTATAATTATAAATAGGAACAAGATTAATTAACCTGCTACATGGACAGTGGAATAAATAAAGTGTCTAGTTTGAAATTCCTTGAAGCTTACTTGGATTGATAAGCACTCAATGAGGGAACAAGATCAATAACAACAAAGATGAGGAAACTAGTCTGAATGTAAATAATGGTTTCTTTTTTGTGTATTTATTACAAATTCATGAGATTCTGATTCTGGGGGAAGAAAAATTGTTCTTCTACATGACTAAATTGGTTAATAAAAATACCGCCTTTTAGTGTAGCGTATGTGTTTTTTTATCAAATAAGTGATAACAAAATTACCGCCCTATGTGTTAACACTTTTTATCTTATTTTCATTTTTGTTCTTTCTTTTTCAATCCACAACAGTTGTGGCCGCTGTGGATAAATTAACTTCATTATGGGTCAGTCACACAGCCTCCCAGAAATGGTCAGCCACCTTGGCATTGTTCAGGGAAAGCTGACCAGGCATTTGGACATCATTAAAAAAACTGCTGTGCTCACATATGATGAATTTTTGGACTCGGTCAATGAACTCAACCGAACGTAAGTATTAGCCATATTTATGTTATCAAATCATTTTTGTTTAAAAAAACAAAAAAACAAAACAAAAAAATTTAATGGTGGTAACTTTTTGTTTGTCCTGAAGTTATTATAAAGAGATTCCAGTTTTGTTTTTTTTTCTTTTTAATCAATTTAGCAATAATGCCAATAAAACCCAGGTGAGAATGAAAGAGAATGGAAAAATTTTAGAAGGAACCAGAAACCAAATTCTAAACAGGCAACAAAGGATTTTTAAAGGGAGTGGCTAGCTAGAGATCATACATGGGTTGATTAGTATTAAAAATGGCATGCATACAAAGAGGGTGACTTGTTCCTTCTCAGGCTAACATTTTCTGGTGACATGAAGTGAAATAATTATATTGGATCAATTACTAGGTCTAATGCTAGGAAAGTTGGTTCACTGTGTCATGCTAGACAATTTTTCTCTCTAGAATTTATCTTTCATATTTATAAGTCTTCAATTTGTCCATGCTTTGAATATTGCTGCTACATATGGTCTGATGTCCCTGCTTTACATTCAGAGATTCTTGATAAAATCCAAAAAAGAATCTCACAATGTTTCTCTTCAGAATCTGTCTTCCATATTTATAAGTCTATCATTTGTCCATGCACTGAATATTGTTACAATGTATGGCCTGGTGCTTCTGCTATATATTTAGAGATTATTAATAAAATCCAAAGAAGAATCTACAATGTTTCTCTTCAGAATCTGTCTTCCATATTTATAAGTCTACCATTTGTCCATGCACTGAATATTGCTACGATGTATGGCATGGTGCTTCTGCTATATATTTAGAGATTATTAATAAAATCCAAAAAAGAATCTCACAATGTTTCTCTTCAGAATCTGTCTTCCATATTTATAAGTCTATCATTTGTCCATGCACTGAATATTGCTACGATGTATGGCCTGGTGCTTCTGCTATATATTTAGAGATTATTAATAAAATCCAAAGAAGAATCTACAATGTTTCTCTTCAGAATCTGTCTTCCATATTTATAAGTCTATCATTTGTCCATGCACTGAATATTGCTACGATGTATGGCCTGGTGCTTCTGCTATATATTTAGAGATTATTAATAAAATCCAAAGAAGAATCTACAATGTTTCTCTTCAAAATCTGTCTTCCATATTTATAAGTTTATCATTTGTCCATGCACTGAATATTGCTGTCACGTCTGGTTTGGTGCTTCTGCTATGTATTTAGAAATTCTTCATAAAGTCTAATGAAAAAATCTACAATGTTTCTCTTCAGAATCTATCTTTCATATTTAAAGTTTTCAATTTGTCCATAGTTTGAATATTGCTGCTACATATGGTCTGGTGTCCCTGCTTTACATTCAGAGATTCTTGATAAAATCCGGAGAAGAATCTCCAATGCTGTTGGTCCTGACCTGTCACTTACCTACCACCATAATGTAACTTCCCTGTGCTTTTTCTATAAACATTTTCATGGCAATTGTTCTGATGAACTTTTTTCTATGGTACCTAGCCTTTATGAATTTAATTGCAGTGCTAGGTTGGCGCAAGGTCTTATCACTTTACAGTCGGAATGTCTAGATGTAACCATAAGTTATATGCTAACAATCTTTTCTATTGCACTCTTGCTTGTTGCTCTTCTGGGTTCTTGCTTCCCAGTCAACTTTGATCTTCAAAAATTAAAATGTTATGTCAATCATTATCTTTCATCATCTTAATTCTTGTTCTTTTATTGTTCTCTCACTTTAATAGTATTTTTTTCTCATACTCATTAACCACTTGCCTTTTAGGAGTTTTATTGCATTGCTTAGGATGAAATGGTGAAAAAAATGAATAGAGAATGAATTAAGTATAGCAAAATAGGTAAAGGAGTCGGGGGAAGAAACATATAAATCACCAATTATTTAAGCTGTTTTGGGTAACGATTCTAAGAGAATTAGAGGACATACAAGAATTTATGAGCATGTGACCAAGTTGTCAGAGATCTAATCGTGAGACCTGGTGTTTGAATTTTATCCTAGCCCATTAGGAACTGGTTAATTTTTCTTTTGTTTGGCCTTGTGTCAAACTTAACCGAACTCCCTACAGCTTACCAGCTTTTCATGCTAAAATAAAAGATTATTTAAAAGAGGAATGGTATAAGTTGTAGAAGTTAATGTGCAATTAGAAACATTAATAAGAAGTTAAGGGTAGAGTTGTACAAAATGTTCGTAGTAGTAATTGTAGAAAGGAATAAGGAGAAAGAGGACAATGTCCGGGTTGCTTGAAGTTTGAAGTTACATTTTAGATGTGTGTCTCTCTTTTACTGCTCCCATCTCTGACTCTTGACTGTTCGTTTATATAGTCTTTTTGAATTTCGTACTGGATCACCAAGTCTTTCCAAGTCTTACTAGTCACTCCCATTGGTCAAAAATCATTTTAACACCTACTTGCAAAATCTGGTTTCATTAATCAGATGGTCAATCCTTTTTCTATTTAGGTAAACCAGGATTTCACACGTCATTGTGAATTTTTGTAAAAGTGAAGAAGCAAGTTGATTTTAATTAATTTCTACAAGTTAAAGAAGTGACTTCTTCATAATGTTAAATTGGGGAGATGATATCTACATGCAGCAACCTTCAGAAGTGCCAAAAAACTAGGTCATGGATCAACCCAAGTCTTCTGAGTGAGAATGGGTAGATGAAACTGGAAGCTTTTGATGCTTGTGCTAGTATCAAGTCGCAAGTTCTTGCACAGTGGGCAGATAGGAATACTTTAGCCTTGGTTAGCTTTTTATCTATAGATGGTGCCTTGTTAAAAACACCCATCTCCCCAGCAGCCTAGCCATTTGTGGGAATGTATTGGCCTGAAAAAAGAAAAAGAAGAGAAGCTCTCAGTGAGTAAAAGTCTTAAAAAAGAAGTAATTCACCTGAATTTGAATTTTTCTATCAGATGAAATAGAACAATATCAACAGGATGAGAGTAATTTATTATTGTTACACAGGCCCTTAATTTATGCTAAGTAAATTATGCTGTTCGTGACAGGTTCAGAAAGAAATCGGAAAGAACTATAAGACAAGGTATTTGATAAAAGCAAGAGGTAACTATTAATGATAATAAAACGAAATGTATAGTAGCAAACAAAAGGTATAGCCCATGATGGGAGTGTTGGGATTACCTCCACTTGATCTGTTAACACACCCACTAGATAGTGCTGTTTCAGGGCTCTAAAATGATGGGACAATACACATTTTTAATGTAGTGGTGTCAAAATTAGCCTTGTTTTTTTCCCTCCAAGTGGCCACTTATTAGATTTTAATAAACACGCACTAAAAGTAAAGCCTATAAATGTTTTTTCTTTTTCCTTTTTCAGCTGTATACACACTAGTATATTTTTGCTTTTCTTGAATAATGTGTGACGATAAATATTCACACTTACCAAAGTCAAAGTGTCCAAGATGTTTTGCTTGTCGAGCTGCTGTTTTGTAATGGATATGTGCATAAATCCACACTAGACAGTTCGTCATCTCGTCAGCTGCATCCTCTCCTCTCACAAGTTTGGTCCAATAAAGTAAATTCTTTGATATTTGTTATTTTATGCTGATTGGCACAAGCCGGGGACTCTGAGAAGAGGCCAACAGCAATGATTGGTGCATCGGCAATGTTTTTGGTCAATAAAATGGGTCTGGGACATTGGCTGGCAGCGGAGTTGGAGCAGTGGTGATGTGCACTGTTATAGAGGTTCGTATTAAGTTACGACTTTGCTTAGTTTTGTCTGGAAGTTGGATGCTAGCTTCGAACCTACCAATAGTGTGAGTGGTATAATTACCTGTATCTACCGAAACATGGAGAAATACACTGATTAACTACATGGCCACTTATTAGATTTTAATAAACACTCACTCAAAGTAAAGCCTATAAATGTTTTTTCTTTTTCCTTTTTCAGCTGTATACACACTAGTATATTTTTTCTCTTCTTGAATAATGTTATTTTTTTATAAAAATGCATATGTAAAATTCTTGTTAAAATCAATATTGAAATCAATTTCTTGAGAGTTTGCTACCGAGTTACACATTGGGGATATTGAGATAAAGCAGGTGTAGAAATTAATCTATCTGGGTAGTGTAATAACAGGAAGTAGAAACAGCAACACAGAACTTCAAGTGCTCATAGGAAGGGTGAAAGATACTTTATAGACATTGAATAAGATACGTAGAACATGAGAATAGCAGAAATTAACAGGACTTACTGGTATTCTTGAAGGAAGAGACTTAAGATTTTGTCTGGCATATAGGACTTTGGTTTAAGATCGTGATGTGAATGCTTAGTTTAATTTAGGTGCCAGGGTGTTTTTGTTTAGTTCACATGAACGAAAAGCTATGTGGACTCTGGCATCAATAAATAGACAAGCCAGAAAGCCCAGAGAGAGGCAAGCTCTATGAGATCTGAGAGGTAGTAGCAGAGAGTGAATTAGACTCAAAAGAAAGAAGCAGCTATGAGACTATGAATAAGGAACAATAACAACAACAACAACAACAACCACAACAACTGACAAAATTGATTTTGCTCCGTTTTTCCTTTTAAAAACCTACAATACGGCGATCAAAGACATAACATTGGGAAAGAAAAGTGCAGGACTGTTATGTAATGTTTACTCTCCTATGTGACAATGAATTGGAGACAGTTTTTTTTTATAACTGAAAACAATTGAAATGTGGTTTTGCTGATAAATATTAAGAATACCATCAACAAAGCAATCAACAAATGAGGAAGTTTTAAGGAAAATAGGGACTAAAAAGAATCTGTTGGTAGCAATCAGAAGGAGACAATTGTGGCCATATAATGAGGAAGAAAGGCTAGGAGAATTTAGAGGTTGCATTAACCCATTTTAACCAAGTGTCCTTATTTGAGGACAGCATAAAAAACTGTAAAAAAATAATGGGTATAAATCATTATATAAAGCCACTATTATATATAGGTATTGAGGACATGTTAATTCATCAATAAAATTACCTTCCAAATATTGCCCAGTTGGAAGAAAATTTCTTGAGATTTGTAAATAAATTTAATGTTCTAAAACCTGAGGACACTGGGTTAAAATGGGTTAAAGATAAGAGAAAGTAGTGAGTAACCTGCTTAACAAGTTTATAAAGCCAGAAAAACAAGTATGCAAAATGCCAAATGCAATGAGAAAGACAAGTCACAAAGAATCATTATTGTTGAGAGCAACAAAAAACAAGAATCTGTGGAGAGGAGGGATTGCTTGTAGTCTGAGGCAGCCCATGTTTTGAGGATAAAGATTTTGTTGAAATAAAAATAATTTTCCTAATAATGATGATTCATTGTTCGAACATGTCAAAATAGACGTTTTTAAATTGTCCTATATATTTATCATGGTAAGATTTATCCATTGATGGGAAATCAAATTAAAACTCCTTGAGCATGTTTTAATTTACTCAAGAATAAATTATATATGATGTTTATCCTGTGACTAGTCTGTACTCAAGCTCGGTCCCCTGGGCTGATTGTGGAGTTGATTGCTTTAACCCAAGCCTTGTGTAGCAAAAAAAGAGACTTACCTTGTTGAGCAAAGTGTGCAAGAACTTGTACTGCATGTAGGTCAAGAATTTAGGTGAGTGTTGCCAAGATGGCAGAGAAAGAAATGTGGCTGCCTCTTGTGAGACCAAACGTGGCAAAAAGATTTTCACGGAGGCATGTTCCATTTATGTGAGTGGTTGCTTGTGCTGATTGGCTTGACCAGCCACTTAGAAACCAACCAATCAGAAACGACATGATGCGATATAACTCAGCATTGCCCAAGACGGAGGGGCAAAAAAGATCTGACGGTAGAGTGAGTGTGATATGAAATCGGAACTTAAGGGAATTTTTTCTGCGACTCTTACACCTTGTCTTGTCCCACATTTTAGTGATTGATTGCAAGACTGGCTTGATCTGAATAGTTGACCTGAATTGATGATTTGGTCTGAAACAGTCAGTAAAGTTACATGAAAAAATAACTTGGATAAAAGAAAAGTATTTATATGCAACTAGCAGTATAGCCCGGAAGTTGCTCGGGTGTAATGAAAGCTTTAAAACTAATCCATGGTCCTGGAGCTCAGACTCTTTGGACGTTGACATGAAAGACTAAAAAGCAATAGTTGTTTCCAGTTAAAGCAAAACTGTAGACTGAAAGAAAAATGAATGGTGTAAGTCAAATTTTGAAGTTTGGTGACAATCTGATAAAAATTGTGAATTTGTATAAAGGACATACAGACAGATAAACAGACACACATACACAAACAGCTTGCTTTTTACATATATATATATATAATCGATTTTCTGCACTATTGTAAGAACTGCAACCTTGAAACTTCTGAATATCGTTTCTTATGTCTTTGTCTATGAGTGTATCAAATTTGATTAAAATTGGACCACTCCTTCTATCACCTGATTTTTTTTCGATTATCAATTTTTGATATGTATCAGGGGTACCTTGACACAAAACCTAGCTAAGGACACTCGCAGATGCTTATAGTACAACTGTGTAAATTTTCAAGAAAATTGGTTCAGCTGTTTTGGAGTCTATAGGTAACAAACACACACACACACACACACAAAGTTCCATTTATAAAATAAGTTTAGATTCCTGGATACAAAATTGTTAGTACAGTTATTGTTGGCTCAAGCAGGATTATGATTTTTCCTGCAATAATTATCAACCCTTCCTGATTATCATAACACAGTGTTGTTTTAGTTTTTAACAAAACTTCTGGGACAAGGCCTTAAGTTGGGGAGGTTTTTCTCGAAGGTGGCAAATCTATCAAATCAAGTGAAGCTGTGGTTCTCATCTCTCTCAGGTTTTCACACTCCCTTTGTCTGCACCCTCTCTGCACTTTGTTTAATAATATAATGTGGCTATAAAATGGGGGATCAGTTCTATATTACAATCAATATATAAACTGACCCCTCATTTTGTTGTCACAGCCATTTCTATACATTTATATTCTTGAGATCTGAAGGTGTATTGAGATGGCCAAGAATGCATTCCAGAAGCTGATTAGAGTATTAAGAGACAAGAGTATTTCACTGGAAACAAAGAGTATTGGATTGTGATGTCTGTCCTTCAATATGGCAGCAAATGCTGAACTATCTAGTCAAAGATGAAGAAAGTCTTGAAGCAACCGAAATGTAGTTCTACAGAAGGATGCTGAGGATACCATGAACCAAACATGTGAGCAACAACAAAGTTTTGGAGAGGATGGAAATGAAAAGAAAACTGATACTTAATATCAGGAAAAGTTAGCTTAAGTTTTGAGAACACGTAATGAGGAAGGCAGGCTTGGAGAATCGGACATTCAGAGGACAGAGGAGTGGAAAGAAATATGAGTGAAAGCAACCTGTGACATATTTGATGGGCATGAACAAATGGATGGCAGAGCAAGGTTTGGGAGTGGGAACAATAGAAAGGGTGTTAAGAGCTATTAGGGATAGGGAAATAGGGAAGGCTTATGTCCTTAAGGAACACAGCACGGAGAGAAGAAGATGTCTCATCTATTTACTCATCTTTGTTGTTATCACAACTTTTTGGCCATCATCTCCTATGGTCTTCATCACATGTATGTCAATTTGTGTAACTTACAGGGAATTCTGAAATAACCTTTAATAACAATCTACCCCTCTACAGTGAGAATTTGGAGCCTTAAATTTAAAAGTTTTGTACTAGGCTATTTTCCCATGGTGAATAGCCTAGTGCAATAGTTGTGAATTTGGTGACATTGTAATTGTAAGTTCAATCTCTGTTTCCACTGAGTTCAACTACACATTGCCCGATCCAGAGTGAGCAATAATTGAGCAGTACTAAAAAATGAGAACTAGATGAGAATCACTAGACATGGGCAGTAGAAAGAGAACAATCTACCTCCATAGATTAAATAAAGGGTTTAGTTCAGCGTCCGAGCAGAAGCCATGAAAGTATTTATAAAACAGACAAAGGGAGGCCGCATTTCGACGGTGGGGAAGTGGCTGCAGTCGAGCCGCCAGATCAGTACCTATCACTTTACAGACTCTCCTTTGGAGCCTGTCGAGAACACTGAGGAGAATGGCAGGGGTGCCTGACCATAAATGGCAGCAGTACTCCATGCACAGACGGATGGTTGACTTGTATATATGCAGGATGGATTCAGGTGGAAAAAACATCCTGGATCGACATAGTGACCCAACCTTCTTAGCAGTAGATTTTGCTATTGCTTCAATATAGTGGTTCCATTTGAGGTCTGAGGACAGGGTAAGTCCGAGGAGGCGTAGTGTATTACTCTCCGGGAGAATCGCTTGGTCCATGCTTATGGGAGGCAGGAGAGGTTGCCTGTAATGGTTGACAGACAACAGCTTGGTCTTAGATGAATTGAAGTTGACCAGCCACCAGTTCACCACAGAGTGTAGATCCCGTTCAAGGTCAGCAGTGAGATTGTGTCTGTCCGCCACGACAGGTTTCTTACTGGTGCGGGAGTATATTGTAGTGTCATCTGTGTAGATGCCTACTTGGGACTTGATCTCATCTGGGAGGTCGTTGATGAAAATAAGGAAGAGCGTCGGGCCCAGGATAGAGCCCTGTGGGACACCAGTATTCGTGCTGTAGGATGAAGAGGCACACCCATTCAAAACGACCTTCAAAGTCAATACTCATCTACTAACCACTGGACTCTAGCTCTCTTCCCACCCCCTGTATAACCTTCTCTTTCTCTCCACCTATGTATCTGTCATCGCACCTGCTTTCTCAGCTTTCTATTGCTCCTTTCTAACTAGTTTGTACTCCTCACTCTTTTCTAATTAATCTTTTTACAGTTATGTAGCCCGCTGCACATCAGTGGCATTTCTGCCTTGCTCGGGGTGAAATGATTAAAAAAAAAAAAGATTATATGGATTGACATACATCTGATGAAGGCATAATGACCGAAATGTTGTGATAACAATAACAAAAATGAGGACAATAGTCAGTGTGTAAATAAAATCACTTCTAAGGAATTAACGGATTTAATCTTTAATCTGCCATTATTTTCATGATTGTAGACATTACTCTGGATACATGCGTTTAAGTAGACACCATTTTTTTTTTTTTTTTTTTTTTTTTTTTAAACAAAGCACAGATCAGTATGTTTCCAAATAAGATGTGTATCAAAAGTACTTAAATGTTTTTGCACCCAGTTTTTATATATATATATATATATATATATATATATATATATATATATATATATCTCTAAAAAGTGAGGACGTCATTTTAATATAACCCAACCCGAGGAACCTTTCGGCCAACACTTGTCAAGGGTCACGTTGGCAAAGTTTAAGAATAGGTAAGAAAGAGGACAAAACAGAATGAAATATTTGCACTACTGGGAGCTGAAGGAATTACGCTTAAAAATAAATTTATTGAGGAAATTTAAAATGTAAGGGGGGTGTAAACATTAATTCCAAGAGTGAAATTAAAAAAGAAAAAAAGAGACAGACTCGCCAGTAGTTGCAAAGAGCGTAAAAATTGCTCTTTCTGCCTGCACAGGCTCGGCTGTTGAATTTTAAGGCAAATGGCCTCCAAAATTCGTAAATGATGTAACGAACGAGCACTGTGCAGGACAGAGAACCAACTGTCCTCATAAGAAGAGGCACAAGCCGGATTGTCCAACAGGTGTTGGCCGATCGCTGAATCCAGCACGGCCTGAGTCGTCCTTATATTACTATTGGAATTACCCAAACGTAAATTCGCGGGGACATGCTGCGCAACCCGTGTCTCCAATCTAAGATTGGTTCGTCCTATGTATGCTGCATCGCAACAGCATTTGAATTTGTATACAACAGAATTTTTACGAAAATAGGACAACCGATCCTTGACAAAAGATGGAAAAACGGGCCTTGTTTTATAAACAACGCGCAATTTTACTGAAAAATATCCCGACGAAATATTAGCCGAAACTTTATTAGTAACAGCAAGACACTGTCTACCAAGCCAAGGTAATTTTAGATATAAAGGACAGCGACTTGGCCCTTCAACTTTTGGTTCTTTAAACCGTTTAATTTTACGGGAAATGACCCGTTTCACAAAATTAATAGGGTACCCATTACCCTCAAAAATGTCATGCAGGCGTGTCAATTCACTAGCCAAGCATTCGGGAGAACAAATATTCAGGGCACGGTGAACCAAAGTTTCTATTAGGCCAATTTTGCGGGATTTAGGGACGAACGAATTCCAATTCGTATATAGACCTGTAAAGGTCGGTTTACGATAAACAGTTGTAACGAAAGCGTCGTCCTTACGCTGAACAAAGACATCCAAAAATGGAAGACCTCCGTCATTCTCCATCTCCATAGTAAACTGTAGAGAAGGATGTAGGGAATTAAGCTGAACTAAAAACTGTTCAGCTTCAGATGTGCTGTTAAAGATTGAGAAGGTATCATCAACATAACGTCGATAAACCAAAGGTACATTGACCTTCTCGAAAAGCACACGTTCGTAATATCCCACGAATATATTAGACAGGAAAGGACCCAAAGGACTACCCATAGCTACACCGTCCGTCTGTGCATACATAATCCCATTGAAACTGAACTCGACTCCTTCAGTAGCCAACAGCATACACTCCAGGAAAATTTCCTCGGGAATAATCGCGGGACCAAAACCACCGCGATACAACATGTCGGCACAAATGTTTATACACTCTAATAAAGGGACGTTTGTGTATAAACTGACAATATCAAACGAAACCATACACTTTTCGTTTGAAGAAAACTCCAAATTTCTGACCAATTTGGAGAAACTGAAGGAGTCAGGGACACTGTAAGTGGACAAAGCAACAGACAAAGGTTGGATAATCTCGGCCAACCACTTGGCTAGCTCATGCTGAATAGACCCCACCATAGAAAGTATGGGTCTAAGAGGAACTCCTTCCTTATGGACTTTAGGAAGGCCATACATTCGGGGTCGCTGAGAGCCAGTGGGCCTAATCCTATTGTAGATGTCTTTGGAAATAATACCTTGTTTATATAAAGTAAGAAGCCAACGTTGAATTTTAGTCTCTGTTTTAGCAGTGCTATCAAATTTATCGGCTGGACCGATAACAGAAAACTTTGAACGGTCATTCAAAATTTCATTCATTTTAGAATGATAATCGTTCAAATTTAGTATAACAACGCCAGCTCCTTTATCAGGCTTGGTAATATAAATGTCACCACGAGAACGCAAGGACCCAATAGTACGGTAATGTACACCACGCCAGTCAAGGGAGTCTTTATCACAACTGAGCGAAGTGTACTCGATAGCAGACTCAAGCAAACCAGCCTTAACCTCAGAGCACTTTTCCGAAGATACGGGGACATGATGACAAATTTGCGAGTACAATAACTCAAACTCAGAGAATATTTGTTCCTTACTGATCTTAGAAGGGGGAACACAAAAATCTAGACCACGAGAAAGAACAGAGAGTTCAATCCCGGTGAGAGATATACTCGACAAATTAAAAATGTGACGATGTAGATTGCCAGACACTGAACCATATCTCTTTGTTATTAGATATTCCAAATGCTTACCATTCCTCTCACAACACGATTTATCCTGGCGAAGCCTAAGACTGACCAGGTAGCGGGAGAAACGAAAAAAATCAAAAAAATTTAGTTCAGTTTTAATTTCATTCAATTTAGAACGAAAAGCACGTAAAGACCTGGTTGAGTAAACAAATAACTTGTCCAACTCATACCTAATCAAAGAATGCTCAATAGAGGTGCTAGTAGATTTGATTTTAATTAATCTGTGCTGGATAAATGGGGGAACAACACCACAGGACAAACAGGATTGGAGAAAAGATCGTCTGATTCTCAAGCCATTTACCCTATGCCAAAGCTTTAAGACTTGATTTAGTTGACCAATTAACTGAATGGGGTACCTTCGACGAAAATATATGAAAAGGGAATTGTACCCACAGAAGTTACTAATAGCTCTAAAAAGTGAGGACGTCATTTTAATATAACCCAACCCGAGGAACCTTTCGGCCAACACTTGTCAAGGGTCACGTTGGCAAAGTTTAAGAATAGGTAAGAAAGAGGACAAAACAGAATGAAATATTTGCACTACTGGGAGCTGAAGGAATTACGCTTAAAAATAAATTTATTGAGGAAATTTAAAATGTAAGGGGGGTGTAAACATTAATTCCAAGAGTGAAATTAAAAAAGAAAAAAAAGGGTTACACTCACAGACTCGCCAGTAGTTGCAAAGAGCGTAAAAATTGCTCTTTCTGCCTGCACAGGC
Organism: Ascarosepion bandense; assembly: GCA_037127315.1. Classification (NCBI taxonomy): domain Eukaryota; kingdom Metazoa; phylum Mollusca; class Cephalopoda; order Sepiida; family Sepiidae; genus Ascarosepion; species Ascarosepion bandense. Next base: position 3,956,221 of record JBBBDQ010001712.1, read on the forward strand.
TCGGCTGTTGAATTTTAAGGCAAATGGCCTCCAAAATTCGTAAATGATGTAACGAACGAGCACTGTGCAGGACAGAGAACCAACTGTCCTCATAAGAAGAGGCACAAGCCGGATTGTCCAACAGGTGTTGGCCGATCGCTGAATCCAGCACGGCCTGAGTCGTCCTTATATTACTATTGGAATTACCCAAACGTAAATTCGCGGGGACATGCTGCGCAACCCGTGTCTCCAATCTAAGATTGGTTCGTCCTATGTATGCTGCATCGCAACAGCATTTGAATTTGTATACAACAGAATTTTTACGAAAATAGGACAACCGATCCTTGACAAAAGATGGAAAAACGGGCCTTGTTTTATAAACAACGCGCAATTTTACTGAAAAATATCCCGACGAAATATTAGCCGAAACTTTATTAGTAACAGCAAGACACTGTCTACCAAGCCAAGGTAATTTTAGATATAAAGGACAGCGACTTGGCCCTTCAACTTTTGGTTCTTTAAACCGTTTAATTTTACGGGAAATGACCCGTTTCACAAAATTAATAGGGTACCCATTACCCTCAAAAATGTCATGCAGGCGTGTCAATTCACTAGCCAAGCATTCGGGAGAACAAATATTCAGGGCACGGTGAACCAAAGTTTCTATTAGGCCAATTTTGCGGGATTTAGGGACGAACGAATTCCAATTCGTATATAGACCTGTAAAGGTCGGTTTACGATAAACAGTTGTAACGAAAGCGTCGTCCTTACGCTGAACAAAGACATCCAAAAATGGAAGACCTCCGTCATTCTCCATCTCCATAGTAAACTGTAGAGAAGGATGTAGGGAATTAAGCTGAACTAAAAACTGTTCAGCTTCAGATGTGCTGTTAAAGATTGAGAAGGTATCATCAACATAACGTCGATAAACCAAAGGTACATTGACCTTCTCGAAAAGCACACGTTCGTAATATCCCACGAATATATTAGACAGGAAAGGACCCAAAGGACTACCCATAGCTACACCGTCCGTCTGTGCATACATAATCCCATTGAAACTGAACTCGACTCCTTCAGTAGCCAACAGCATACACTCCAGGAAAATTTCCTCGGGAATAATCGCGGGACCAAAACCACCGCGATACAACATGTCGGCACAAATGTTTATACACTCTAATAAAGGGACGTTTGTGTATAAACTGACAATATCAAACGAAACCATACACTTTTCGTTTGAAGAAAACTCCAAATTTCTGACCAATTTGGAGAAACTGAAGGAGTCAGGGACACTGTAAGTGGACAAAGCAACAGACAAAGGTTGGATAATCTCGGCCAACCACTTGGCTAGCTCATGCTGAATAGACCCCACCATAGAAAGTATGGGTCTAAGAGGAACTCCTTCCTTATGGACTTTAGGAAGGCCATACATTCGGGGTCGCTGAGAGCCAGTGGGCCTAATCCTATTGTAGATGTCTTTGGAAATAATACCTTGTTTATATAAAGTAAGAAGCCAACGTTGAATTTTAGTCTCTGTTTTAGCAGTGCTATCAAATTTATCGGCTGGACCGATAACAGAAAACTTTGAACGGTCATTCAAAATTTCATTCATTTTAGAATGATAATCGTTCAAATTTAGTATAACAACGCCAGCTCCTTTATCAGGCTTGGTAATATAAATGTCACCACGAGAACGCAAGGACCCAATAGTACGGTAATGTACACCACGCCAGTCAAGGGAGTCTTTATCACAACTGAGCGAAGTGTACTCGATAGCAGACTCAAGCAAACCAGCCTTAACCTCAGAGCACTTTTCCGAAGATACGGGGACATGATGACAAATTTGCGAGTACAATAACTCAAACTCAGAGAATATTTGTTCCTTACTGATCTTAGAAGGGGGAACACAAAAATCTAGACCACGAGAAAGAACAGAGAGTTCAATCCCGGTGAGAGATATACTCGACAAATTAAAAATGTGACGATGTAGATTGCCAGACACTGAACCATATCTCTTTGTTATTAGATATTCCAAATGCTTACCATTCCTCTCACAACACGATTTATCCTGGCGAAGCCTAAGACTGACCAGGTAGCGGGAGAAACGAAAAAAATCAAAAAAATTTAGTTCAGTTTTAATTTCATTCAATTTAGAACGAAAAGCACGTAAAGACCTGGTTGAGTAAACAAATAACTTGTCCAACTCATACCTAATCAAAGAATGCTCAATAGAGGTGCTAGTAGATTTGATTTTAATTAATCTGTGCTGGATAAATGGGGGAACAACACCACAGGACAAACAGGATTGGAGAAAAGATCGTCTGATTCTCAAGCCATTTACCCTATGCCAAAGCTTTAAGACTTGATTTAGTTGACCAATTAACTGAATGGGGTACCTTCGACGAAAATATATGAAAAGGGAATTGTACCCACAGAAGTTACTAATAGCTCTAAAAAGTGAGGACGTCATTTTAATATAACCCAACCCGAGGAACCTTTCGGCCAACACTTGTCAAGGGTCACGTTGGCAAAGTTTAAGAATAGGTAAGAAAGAGGACAAAACAGAATGAAATATTTGCACTACTGGGAGCTGAAGGAATTACGCTTAAAAATAAATTTATTGAGGAAATTTAAAATGTAAGGGGGGTGTAAACATTAATTCCAAGAGTGAAATTAAAAAAGAAAAAAAGGGTTACACTCACAGACTCGCCAGTAGTTGCAAAGAGCGTAAAAATTGCTCTTTCTGCCTGCACAGGCTCGGCTGTTGAATTTTAAGGCAAATGGCCTCCAAAATTCGTAAATGATGTAACGAACGAGCACTGTGCAGGACAGAGAACCAACTGTCCTCATAAGAAGAGGCACAAGCCGGATTGTCCAACAGGTGTTGGCCGATCGCTGAATCCAGCACGGCCTGAGTCGTCCTTATATTACTATTGGAATTACCCAAACGTAAATTCGCGGGGACATGCTGCGCAACCCGTGTCTCCAATCTAAGATTGGTTCGTCCTATGTATGCTGCATCGCAACAGCATTTGAATTTGTATACAACAGAATTTTTACGAAAATAGGACAACCGATCCTTGACAAAAGATGGAAAAACGGGCCTTGTTTTATAAACAACGCGCAATTTTACTGAAAAATATCCCGACGAAATATTAGCCGAAACTTTATTAGTAACAGCAAGACACTGTCTACCAAGCCAAGGTAATTTTAGATATAAAGGACAGCGACTTGGCCCTTCAACTTTTGGTTCTTTAAACCGTTTAATTTTACGGGAAATGACCCGTTTCACAAAATTAATAGGGTACCCATTACCCTCAAAAATGTCATGCAGGCGTGTCAATTCACTAGCCAAGCATTCGGGAGAACAAATATTCAGGGCACGGTGAACCAAAGTTTCTATTAGGCCAATTTTGCGGGATTTAGGGACGAACGAATTCCAATTCGTATATAGACCTGTAAAGGTCGGTTTACGATAAACAGTTGTAACGAAAGCGTCGTCCTTACGCTGAACAAAGACATCCAAAAATGGAAGACCTCCGTCATTCTCCATCTCCATAGTAAACTGTAGAGAAGGATGTAGGGAATTAAGCTGAACTAAAAACTGTTCAGCTTCAGATGTGCTGTTAAAGATTGAGAAGGTATCATCAACATAACGTCGATAAACCAAAGGTACATTGACCTTCTCGAAAAGCACACGTTCGTAATATCCCACGAATATATTAGACAGGAAAGGACCCAAAGGACTACCCATAGCTACACCGTCCGTCTGTGCATACATAATCCCATTGAAACTGAACTCGACTCCTTCAGTAGCCAACAGCATACACTCCAGGAAAATTTCCTCGGGAATAATCGCGGGACCAAAACCACCGCGATACAACATGTCGGCACAAATGTTTATACACTCTAATAAAGGGACGTTTGTGTATAAACTGACAATATCAAACGAAACCATACACTTTTCGTTTGAAGAAAACTCCAAATTTCTGACCAATTTGGAGAAACTGAAGGAGTCAGGGACACTGTAAGTGGACAAAGCAACAGACAAAGGTTGGATAATCTCGGCCAACCACTTGGCTAGCTCATGCTGAATAGACCCCACCATAGAAAGTATGGGTCTAAGAGGAACTCCTTCCTTATGGACTTTAGGAAGGCCATACATTCGGGGTCGCTGAGAGCCAGTGGGCCTAATCCTATTGTAGATGTCTTTGGAAATAATACCTTGTTTATATAAAGTAAGAAGCCAACGTTGAATTTTAGTCTCTGTTTTAGCAGTGCTATCAAATTTATCGGCTGGACCGATAACAGAAAACTTTGAACGGTCATTCAAAATTTCATTCATTTTAGAATGATAATCGTTCAAATTTAGTATAACAACGCCAGCTCCTTTATCAGGCTTGGTAATATAAATGTCACCACGAGAACGCAAGGACCCAATAGTACGGTAATGTACACCACGCCAGTCAAGGGAGTCTTTATCACAACTGAGCGAAGTGTACTCGATAGCAGACTCAAGCAAACCAGCCTTAACCTCAGAGCACTTTTCCGAAGATACGGGGACATGATGACAAATTTGCGAGTATATATATATATAAATCATGTGGCCCCAAGCAAGGCATTTTACTGCCATTTTTGTGCATGGGGTTTCATAGGAGGAGTGTTATGAGAAAGAGTGACAGGCTACAGAGGGTGTCAAGAAAAGAAGTATGAGAAAGAAGAGAATACTGATGAGTTGGGTGGACGGAGAAAAAAGCTTGAGAGAGCGGATGTAAGTTAGTGAAACAGGAGGTGATTATTTACTTTACATTTGAATTCTTGAAGATTGTAGTTGTCGGGAAAGCAAGTATGCAGAAGGGAATTCCACAGGCGGTAAGTGCAAGAAAAGAAGCTGCTGGAGTAGAATTTGCGTTTACAATTTATAGGTTTCACAGTAAAAGGGTGGGACCTAGTTGCTAATCTTGTGGCTTGAGGAAATTCATACATAGGGGGTTCCAGTGAGCTAAGTTCATTGGAGTAGAAGCCGTGAAAGTATTTGTATTAGAGACACAGGGAAGCCACATTGCATTGGTGAGAAAGCAACTGTATCCTAGCTGCCAAGTCAGGATTGATCACATTACAGACTCTCCATTGGATTTGATCAAGGACCCTTAGGTGGATAGCAGGAGCACCCGACCAGATATGGCAGCAATACTCAATGCACAGGTGGGTGGTAGATTTGTATATGTGCAGGATTGTTTCGGACGGGAAAAACTTCCTGGCCCTACTCAGAGAACTGACTTTCTTAGCAGCGGATTTAGCTATGGATTCTATATAGTTATTCCACTTAAGGTCTGATGTGAGAATTAATTTGAGGAGGTGCAGTGTTTTACTTTCAGAGAGAGAGAGAGAAGCCTGATTCATGTTAATGCATGGGTGGAATGATTGCCTGTGATGGTTAATAGATAGCAGCTTATTTATTATAAATTATGATTTAGAACATGTACAAATTACAATCTACTATAAAGTGTACGTTTTTGTTTCATCATTGAAAGGACAATGTCTCATCAGGTAGTAAATGCAAAAAAAAGCAAAAAAAGGCATTCAGTACCTGATGAGACATTGTCCTTTCAATGATGAAACAAAACGTACATTTTATAGTAGATTGTAATTTGTACATGTTCTAAATTATAATTTATAATAAATATTCATAGCTCTATTTCTATATTGATTTGAATGTTGAATTGATTAATATTTTGAATGTTGTTAATATTTTCTTCATTCCTTATTCACTTGGTATATATATATATATATATATAGTCATCCATAGACAGATCTGTTTCGCTGTATCACAGCTCATCAGTACGGTTAGACTCCGATTGCTTTTAACCCAGGATTGAAACCCGACCGAAGTGGCGTCAGTCGGCAATTCTACCTCTGGGCCATGGGTGCATGGTAGAAGAAGGCAGACTTTTTAGCATGTATATTGTCATTATACCCGCCCAATAGCCAGAGTGCTCTAATTCATTACTGAATGAGTGATGCGTACATTCCAGAGTAGCTACTGTTTTTCAAAGTCAACCATTCTTCCAGAGTGCTCAATCAGTGTGTGAGAGCATAAATAGTCATCTGCAGACAGATCTGTTTCACTGTATCACAGCTCATCAGTACGGTTAGACTCCGATTACTTTTAACCCAGGATTGAAACCTGACCGAATTGGTGTCGGTCGGTGATTCTACCTCTGGACTATGGGCGTTCGGTAGAAGAAGGCAGACTTTTTAGCGTGTATATTGTCATTATACCCACCCAATTGTGCACATATTTTGAGACCATATGCAAGTTTATTTCTATCTCTTTGCAGCACTGCTAGCTTTGCCGATCGTAAAGGAAAGCAATTACGTTTTTCTGTATGCATAGGAACAGATGACACTTTATTGTGGAAAGGAACAGTTAGGATACGTTGCCAAAAGGTGAGATATGTTTTTGAAATTTTTTGTTGATTTTAATGTAGAAACAATAGACTATTCTTTGTAAAATTTCTGTTAAAGAATCCAGCATTGTCTTTACCATTTTGATGTACAGAACAAAAAACAATTAGTCTTGGGTACGACAATGGACGACATCCAGCAGTAAGGTCTCTGATTGGGAGATTGGAGATTTTGAAGATCATGTAACCACCTCTAAATTGCAGTTATTTCCAGGTCCACCCTGACCTTGTGTGGTAGCACCTATTAGGGTCCCAGCTATGGGCAAATAGTTAGCCCCCAAACTGGGGTGAAAACACGATGAAAGCATAAAAATAGACTTCTATATGAAAAATATACAGTTTTGAACAAAAAATATTATCAAAATACATTTTTGAAAAAAACAATTATTGCCATAATAAATTTTTGAAGAGAAAAAATTATTACCAGCAATACATTTTTGAATACAAAACTAGAAGACATCTTCAGTTTTCTAAAATAAAAAAATAAAAATTTTCATCAAAATCTGATTGAATCAACCTTCTCACTATAACTGAACATTAAAAAAAAAAAATTACCTTAAAACCCTACCTTTTTGGTATTAAATAACCCACAGAAGTATGAGCCATTAAACAAAACTCAAACTAATACATACCTTCAGGTGAATACTAATGCATATCAAGTTAAGAATGCCATTTGGGATCCAACTTCGTATTACGATGAAATCATTGTCCAATTATTGGAAAAGCTGTGTCAATTCTTATACCGTTTATTTTACCTTATATTTAAGCTGACTTATGACATTTTTCTTCTCTCCAGTTATGGGTTAAATAATAGGACAGATTGGGTTCTATAGCCTTGGTTGGCAACCAGTCTACCACAGAAAGCAATGGCAACTTACTGCGGGATAATCTTCTGCCCAGTCAGTCGTGTCTCTTTCGAGAAATGATCGCTCAAGCATTTATCACATATGGCACTTAACTGATGACATTTGTAAACTGTGTGGTTCAAAACAGTCATTTATATTTTTTCAATTTGATATTGTTACATGTTATTTTATTGTTATTATTTTGTATTATGTAAATTATTTTAAATTTATATTTCAATTGAATATTTAAAAAAAAACTTAATAATTAATGTTAATATAAATTTGTGCTTGATTTTTTTCATGCACGCTTTTTGAAAAATTTTCTGTAAATCATACATAAGAAAATATCCTCCTGTGTATTATATATGACTAGCAGTTTAACCCAGTTTCACTCGATTAGTTTAAGGAATAATAAGAATAAAAAAACATATGATGAATTTACATAGCAAATACTTACACAACATCCATGCTCATAACTTTTATAGATAACAATGTAGAATGTCTCTATTGGATTAGGGTGGGAGGGGGTGGGGAAACATATGCAGATAATATAAAATGGGGTAATTGAGTCTATATTATAATCAGTACATAAACTGATCCATGACTGTGGGGTGATAATATATATTTTTCTACCCTAATTTTGACTTTCTGAAAAATTTCAAGGTGTCGTTAGCGTTCTAAAATTTTGATCTACATCTGAGCGCAACTTTCGTCGAGCTAGACTGCAAAATGCAGATGCTAAGTCGAATCGATCAAACAAGCAAATACTTACAAAATGTCCACCCTATTCACTTTTATAGATATAGATGTGGAGGCTATTTTAGGCTAATTTTTATCCCCAATGCTCACTAACATAGGATATCATTTTAACACAGATAATCACTTCTATCAAGATTGACTATAATATTTACTCAAACAAAATTTTTATTTGTTTTTTTATACCTTTGCTTTATGTGGTATGTTTTACACACAAGTACTAAGAGACAACTTTTATTTCTATCAGAAGATAAAAACTAAGTGTCATGCAGTCAGAAAGACAAAATGATGTATATTTAATCACCACATGGAGAGAAACCTATGCAAGATGTGAGAGAAACCAATGTATAAGATTTATTGCAATTCATATAATTTAGGGTTTCCAGAGAGTTGATCCTAATACTTGTTTGCTTGTTTTGATATCATTCCTAGAGCATCGATAACAACTGGTAATCTTGTTGTCTATTAGATGCCACATTCTACTGATAATGGCTACCAGGAATTTGATATACATATTTTGGATACTTCTTTTGATATACATATTTTGGATACTTCTTTTGATATACATATTTTGGACACTTCTTTTGATGTACATATTTTGGACACTTCTTTTGATGTACATATTTTGGACACTTCTTTTGATGTACATATTTTGGACACTTCTTTTGATGTACATATTTTGGACACTTCTTTTGATGTACATATTTTGGACACTTCTTTTGATATACATATTTTGGACACTTCTTTTGATATACATATTTTGGTCACTTCTTTTGATATACATATTTTGGTCACTTCTTTTGATATACATATTTTGGACACTTCTTTTGATATACATATTTTGGACACTTCTTTTGATATACATATTTTGGACACTTCTTTTGATATACATATTTTGGACACTTCTTTTGATATACATATTTTGGACACTTCTTTTGATATACATATTTTGGACACTTCTTTTGATATACATATTTTGGACACTTCTTTTGATATACATATTTTGGGCACTTCTTTTGATATACATATATTGGACACTTCTTTTGATATACATATATTGGACACTTCTTTTGATATACATATATTGGACACTTCTTTTGATATACATATTTTGGACACTTTTTTTGATATACTTATTTTGGGCACTTCTTTTGATATACATATTTTGGGCACTTCTTTTGATATACATATTTTGGACACTTCTTTTGATATACATATTTTGGACACTTCTTTTGATATACATATTTTGGACACTTCTTTTGATATACATATTTTGGACACTTCTTTTGATATACATATTTTGGACACTTCTTTTGATATACATATTTTGGACACTTCTTTTGATATACATATTTTGGACACTTCTTTTGATATACATATTTTGGACACTTCTTTTGATATACATATTTTGGACACTTCTTTTGATATACATATTTTGGACACTTCTTTTGATATACATATTTTGGACACTTCTTTTGATATACATATTTTGGACACTTCTTTTGATATACATATTTTGGACACTTCTTTTGATATACATATTTTGGACACATATTTTGGACACTTCTTTTGATATCATTCCCAGAGCACCGATAACAACAGGTAATCTTCTTGTCTTTTAGATGCCACATTCTGTTGATTAAAGTCTACCAGGAATTTTAACTACGTATTTGTTTGTTTCTTTTGGTATCATTCCCAAAGCTAATATATAGTGTAAATAAATAATCAATTCGTGTTTAATATTATTTGTGGTAAATTCTAAAAAAAAAAAAAAATGTATAAATTCACCTTTATCATACATTTACCTTTTATCACAATTCTAATAATTTCTTTTCAAAACAGTAAACATTGCTGAGGAGTGAAGGCCATTAAATTATTAGCTGTGTCCAGGGAAAACCTGCCCTTTTGATACACCATTACTTCGGGGGGGGGGACACAAAGATTACCCCCAAAAATATTAAGATTTCATAAATTTATTGTAAATGCACAAAAGGAAACTGCTTTTAAACTGGGATAAATAGGGAATATGGCTGAATTTTACTCACATTTGATATGTCATTCAACAATAAAATCCCTTTTTTATGAATATACCCTGCTCAAATGAGAATGCATTTAATAACACATCTTTTATGTCATCAGATATAGTACTTTTTTTAAAAAGAATTACATGTACACACATATTTCACTAATGCTATAGAAAAAATATGAATCCATTTCCTTCAATTACAAGTAAAAGAGTAGGGTAGACTGTTTTTTAGTCTAGGTAGGCATCTGAAAAAACAACTGAATTTAAAATAGTGGAGATAGCCAGAGGAAACCACTCCACTATCTTTCCTAAAAGCAATTATGGTACAGTTGACCATGTTCAAATTTTTTAATCATTTCACCCCAAGCAAGGCAGGAACAGCACTAGTAAACAGGAGGTTCAGTCAGCTATGTGCCATACGTGATACATACTTGGGCAATCATATCTCAAGAGAAACTTGACTGACTGAGCAGGTTACCATTGCTTTCTGCAGTAGACTGGTTGCCAACCAAGGCTATAGAATCCAATCTGTCCTGTTATTTAACTTATAAGTGGAGAGAAGGGACAGATTAATACCTTTCCCAATGGTATTTGTGCATATGTGAATGCAAAGAATTCAACTGAAATTTGAACTTGGCACCCTGATTTCTTGTTCCAAGTTGATATCCACTGCTCCACAATGCATATCTCAAACAGGGGGTTACAGTGAGCAAAATTGAGGAAAAAGAACGAGTATAGGAAAGAGCAAGAGATGAATGGGATTCGAGAAAACAGAAAATGACAATTTTGATTGCGTTTAAATTCTTGAAGATTGTACAGAATGTTTCTTTAAATGATATTTTGTTACTGTATCTTTTTAGATTAACAAAAGTACAATGAAAGTGGAATCTTCTCGGCTCCTTAATCTTCGAGAGTACGTGCTACTCTACAAGGAAATCACGGAACAGATTGGAAATATGAACGTCAATGAAGAGACGGATGAAGATGTTGGATCTTGCTCAGCATCACTTCTTTTTGATGAGTATGCATAACCATCTTTTAGAATCAATTTCTAAAATTAGAAATTGATTTTATTAAAATTGGTTTTTAATTTTTTTTTTTCTAATCGTATCACGCTGAGCAAGGTGGTAATGCCACTGATGTGCAGAGGCTACATAAGAGTAAAAAGGTTAGATAGGAGGAGAGTAAAGAGAAAGATGAACCAGTTAGAAAGGAGTAAGAGAAGAATGGGAATACAGGTGTGATGACGGTTGTAAAGGTGGAGAGAAAGGAAAGGATATGCAGGGTGGTGTAGAAAGAACTAGAGTCAAGTGGTTAAGAGATGAGTATTGACATTGCATTTAAATTCCTGGCGGTTGTAGCTGTCAGTAAAGCAAGAATATGGAAGTGAGTTCTACAGGCGGAAAGTGTTTGAAAAGAAGCTGCAGGAGTAGAATTGTCATCTGCATTTGGTTGATCTAACTGTGAATGGGTGAGACCCATTTGCCAGTCTGGTTGCACGAGTAAACACCTGTTGCAGGGGCACCAGTGACTTAAGTTTGTTGGCGTAGAAGCCATGAAAGTATTTATAGAACAGACAGAGGGAAGCCACATCCCGTCGATGGGGAAGTGGCTAGAGTTGAGCCGCCAAGTCAGTATTTATCAATTGGTTCTGAATTTTGTGTGTTGATAAAGCATTTCTTTCTGATGGGAAAAAATACTGTTCAAGCAAAGCAATAGCTTGGTAAATGTTATTTGGGCTATGCTCCATCAGAAACAATGGTTAAGGGGTGGTATGCTGATTTTAAATGCAGTCGTACAGACACAAATGATTTTGAGGTTGCTCAGCATATTACTCAGCTCAGGTTGCCCCAAATCAGCAATTATCTGGAAAACACCAAAAAAGTCCATAAACTCGTTTTGGTCGATCGTAGATTGAAGTTGTGTTAAATAGCAGAGGAGTTGAACGTATCAGGAGGCATGAACATTTTGTCAATGAGAAAATTGTATTCAAAATTGGTGCTGCGTTTGTTCACAGTTGATCAAAAACAACAACGCATCGACAATTCAAAGTGTTGTTTGCAACTGTTTTAACACAAAAAAAAGTTTTTGCATAAATATGCAACAATAGATGAAACATAGATTCACCATTTCCCTCTGGAGTCAAATTGACAGTCAGCTGAGTAGACAGCAGCAGGTGAAAGCTGTCCAAAGCGATCAAAGATGCAAACATCAGCAGGTAAGGTTTTGGCCTCTATATTTTGGGATGTGCAAGGTATTTTGTTCATTGATTATCTTAAGAAAGCAAGAACCATCAATAGCAAACATTATATTACATTATTTTGAAGGAAGAGATTGCCAAAAAAAGGCCACAAATGAAGAAAAAATGATCTTTAACCAAGACAATGCAGTGTGTTACAAGTCGATCGCAATGGTGACAAAACCACATGAATTGCACTTCGAATTGCTTCTGCATCCACACTATTCTCCAGATTTACTGGTTGTTTGCAAACCTCAAAAGAATGCTTCAGGGAAAGAGATTTGTCTCCAATGAAGAAGCGGCCATTTTGAGGCCAAAGACAAATCATTCTACAAGTGTGTGTGTGTGTGTGTGTGTGTGTGTGTGTGTGTGTGTGTGTGTGTATGTATATGTGTGCTTGATAGTTGGGATCTTTATGGTCTGATGGTATCAGTCTGCTTTGATGTGTGGTTTATCTAAGTATGTGTTGACCTGACCATTAGTTTGACTTTTGCCAAAGAGGAAGAGGGCTTTTTATGACTGTGTGTGTGTGTGTGCTTGTTAAGCGCACTCCCTACAATTAACAACAGTAGCAGCAGCAGCCAGGAATGACCCTTTGTTGAAAGGCACGGGCTAAAACACAAACCTCTTCTAACATTCTGAAGATGAGATTTTAATCTTGAAATATTAATTTATGATAAATAGGTACTACCCAATAATTTCTTTACCATACTTTATTTTACTAAATGCATTGTGACAGCCTTCAAAACCTAACCATAATCCATATATATATATATATATATATATATATATATATATATATATATAATGATCCATAACTAAAGATACTGGTAAGATGGTCTGTTCAAAGAGGGTTGGCCTTGTGGGTGATGAATTTTTTTCCCAACTCTTTTTTTAAAGACAAAATGTTACAAGCCACTCACTACTATATCACTATTTCATTAGCAAATGTTCTGTCGAGCTACATTCATTTGTTCCACCAGTTCAGTTCAGACCTTTACAACTAAGACCCTGCCGTACCATGTATACTAGGATGAATCGTCCACATTCCTTTTGTATTTCATTAGTAAGGAGGAAGTTTTTATTAGGGCAGCTTCTCAAGAACCACTATTTTGTGAAATAGACTCCCAAGAGGATGCTTCCTTGATCACTCAATATTAACCTCTGATATCTAGGGTCAGCCTTTATCATTTTTACATATCCTCATAATCAGCACTTCTTACTTCCTCTCCCTTCTCTTATGTTCATGCAACTGTCTCATTCAGTAACCCTCTACCTTGAGTGGTTTTCGTGCCTCTTTTTGAGTAAATATTAAAAAAAAAAAATGACGTTTCTTTTTTTTTTTTTTTTATGAATTTGATTTACAATATAAGCTTAATGACTTGACCCTTGTTTTATGTTCTTTTTATGTAAGTAGCAAGTTTTCTTTTGTTAATCTATAACTTTCTAAGTAAACTCCCATACTTAAAAATTTATAGAAAAGATTAAAAAAAAGAAAAAAAAAAGCAGATAATGTTGTTTCTTCCCAGTTAAATAGCATGGCAGACTAAAATTCTCTAACCTTGGTTAGCAACCAGTTTAGGAGAATACAACTGAAACCTATACAATTATACTATTTTCCCTAAGAATGCACAGCTTACAGATATTAAAAAAATGATATACCTATGGATAGCCATAATCATATCTTACACAACAATACATAATAGATAGTTTTAGTAACATGTTTTTATTTGTTTCACGTTTCTTATTGTCATGTCTTTGTTCTTGAAACTTGCAGGTGAAACATATTCTTTACCATCCAGTAATCCTCATTCTGCCACACACCTTGAACACCATTTGCTAAATTCTCTCAAAAGACAAAATCTGCCCACTTTTATATGTGCCTCAGTCAGTTATGCATATTTTTTCAAGGACAAAACATTTTGAGAAACTTGTGGATAAAATCATTTAGAAATGATTTATTTTAAAACTGTCAGTCAGTTAATTGCTATACATGATACACACTTAGGTGATCATGTCTCAAAAGAGACATGACTGACTGGGCAGAAGATTTTATCGCAGTAGTTTGCCATTACTTTCTGTAGTAGATTGGTTGCTAACAAAGGCTATAGAACAAAATCTGTCCTGTTATTTTAACCATAGCTGGAGGGAAGAGACAAATTAATACTTTTCCCAAGGGTATTTGTGCATAAGTGAATGCAACGAATTCAAATGAAATTTGAACTTGGCTGAGCCGATATCCACTGCATTACAATACACATTAAAAATGTACTTATGTTTAATTATAAGAATCAAAATAGATTAATTAACATGTTAGCTCGAAGGTCTGAAATAACTTCAAGGTTTCCTGAAATATATGGCTTACGGCCTATCACATTGACTACACCGGTTCTCGCTCAATAACCAAAGTTAAGCAATGTTGAGCCTGGTCAGTACTTAGATGGGTAACTGCTTGGGAATACCAGGTGCTGTAAGCGTATAGTGACGGATGTGTGTTGTGGTGCAGTAGATATTGGCTCGGAAAGAGAAATCAGTGAGCCGAGTTCGAATTCCAGTTGAATACCCTGCATTCACTTAAGCACTGGTACCCTTGGGAATGGTATTAATCTGTCCCTTCGTTCCAGTTATGGGTTAAATAACAAGGGTAGGACTTGGGGACCCTGCCCTTAAAAACAAAACCCAATGAATCTTGATACTTGAAAAGAAAAAAGTATTACTAGACACAAAACTTATATAAAAAACAACAATAAATTGTTGAAAGAAAAAGGTATTACCAGCAATGAATAAATAAAATTTAGTTGGCAATAAATGACCCACTGAGGTTGATTTGCCATTAAAACAAAACAACCAACCAACGAACCTGAAATATCTGTTGCATACACTAATATTTAATAGTATATTGAATATAACTATTGTAGTGGACATGGCGTATCTCCCTAATGAAAGGGGTACAAAATTACCTGTGCCATACTCTTTCAAGACATGGTCACCCAAAACATGTATCACGTATGGCACTTAACTGACTGATCCTGAGAGAACTAGATGTCCTACCAAGATTTATTATTTTTAAACATAATCTTAACAAATGAAATAGAAATGACAGAAAGGAAACTGCTGGAAATCCGAGACAAAAGTGCCTTCTAAAACTAAGCAATGTATTGAGAAATAGGAAAAATTTCATTAGAAACAAGAAAGAGTGCTGAACTGTTAGGTAATAGCAGTCCTTTTATGTGGCAATGATTAATGAGAAAGAAATATGAGATTTAGAATCAGAAAGAAAACAAAGTTTGTGGGATACACATAATGAGGAAATAGGGCTTGGAGAATTTAACACTAACTGAGTGTGCTGAAGGGAAAAAGTGCAGTCAGAAGCAGTGATTGACCTACTTAATGAACTTGTGTAAATAGATGGTAGAACAGTGTTGAAGGAATAATAAAAAGACAAACATTGCAAAGGATAGAAAATGGTGGAAAGCCATGACTGTCTATGTCTTGAATGGACAGGACACATACAACACAACTGTCATCTAAGCTTTCTCCTGACCAGCCCATGATCACCTGATGTTGCATTTCAATTCTTGATCCCATTGGTGTCAACTGAAATCTAGGTTAAGATTGCAATGCATGTTCACAGGATGACATAATGTAAGACACGCCGTGTCAAGAAATAAGAATGTGAACCCTGTTTTTCATTATATATGTTTATTCAGGGCTTTGCCTGCTTGGTAAAGCTTCTACTGGGCAAAAAGTGGGGGATCAGTTTCTATTGTTATGAAGTAATAAACTGATCTCCCACTAAATACTACTTATCAATACAATCCGTCTTGTCTCTCTTCAGCTATAGTTTAAAGAGCAGGATAGAAAATCTTCTGCCCAGTCAGTCATGACTCTTTGGAGACATGATCGCCCAAAGCGTGTATCACGTATGGCACTTAACTGACTGAATGAAGATAATAGTTGGAAACAAGTAAAGCTTCTACTGGGCAAAAAGTGGGGGATCAGTATCCTATTGTTATTAAGTAATAAACTGATCTCCCACTAATTACTACTTAATAATACAATCTGTCTCGTCTCCCTTTAGCTATAGTTTAAAGAGCAGGATAGAAAATCTTCTGTCCAGTCAGTCATGTCTCTTTCTAGATATGATTGCCAAAGCACGTATTATGTATGATATTTAAGTGACTGACTGGTATATATTCCAAAGATTGTCATAGCCAGGTGGGTAGTGGTGACAAGAACCCACTGTCTATAATGGCTCCAGTGTCATGCGTCTCAAATAACTTCTGAAAACAAAGACCAGCTTCAAGAATGGACGAAGGCAACAAACTGATGACATTACCCTGAATGTGATTGTTGTAGTGAAATACCCAGGAATGGGTATGGCCCGGGTTATGAAAGACTGGGACTAGAACTAACCACAGAGTGATCTAGAGTGTTCGTCATTATACGAGAGTCATCGACTTTAGTTGAAAGCCATCGGCCTTAGACGAGAGTTAGACGTGACTAGACAAAAGCCTTCTTCTCAAGACGGACACATATGTCCTATACAGAGACATTTCCTTCTTGATTGTATTCTTGTTAACTGTTCATTGGTGTACGTGTATTTGGTTTATTGTACTGAGGTATAATAAATCTCTATTCATATATTCTCTGTGTTAAGAATTATTTCTTGCACTATTTTTTCTCTGTTTATCCCCTTTCGGGATATAACAAATGTGAACCCTGTTTTTCATTATATATGTTTATTCAGGGCTTTGCCTGCTTGTCAGGGTTGGTAGGTTGGTGATACTTGACAATATCCGGTTTTGTTGCCAAAAATCCAACATTCATCCTTTTACTATAGGGAAGAGATGGATCCATCATTACCTTTCCCAAAGGGTATTTGTGTGTAAGTGAATGCAAGGAATTCAACTGGAATTCAAACTCGGCATCCCAATTTGTTATTTCAAGCCGATATCCACTGCATCACAAAAAGGTTTTGGGATTTTTTTTTTAATCATTTCACTTCAAGCAACGGGATTCAAGCCACTTTGAATCAAGCCACAAAGTTGATGCTGCATAGAAGTCAGTCAGTTAAGTGCCATACGTGAAACACGCTTGGGTGATCATGTCTTTTTCGAGACATGACTGACTGGGCAGAAGATTATCCCGCAGTAGGTTGCCATTGCTTTCTGCAGTAGACTGGTTGCCGACCAAGGCTATAGAACCCAATCTGTCCTGCTATTTAACCCATAACTGGATGGAAGAGATGGATTAATACCTTTCCCAAGGGTATTTGTGTGTAAGTGAATGCAATGGATTCAGCTGGAATTCGAACTCGGCTCCCTGGTTTCTCGTTCCGAGCCGATATCCACTGTACCACAACACTGAGCTTCAAAATAAACCATCCACTCACCTATTAAACAGAAACTTTTATAGATTGAGACCCCCCCCCTTTCCCTTTTCCATGTCAGTGTCCATAGTATCACCGCACTTAGAAAAACAAGTTGTATAGACAGGAACATCATTAGAAACTACTATATAATAATTCTATTCTCTACTGAATCTAAGTTCTTGTGTCAAACAAAAAATCTTAGTTAGTAGCAGGAATAGTTAGTCATAATAGTTAGTCATAATAGGTGCAGAATTACAAACAAGACTGAAGCACTGTATAAAATTTTAAAAGGTAAACATATTTGTTACACTATTATGAAAATGTACAAATCCAAAGTTTGTACAAAAATTTCTTTTTTATGCCGATTTAGGCAGGATAACAATTTCAGATAAAAAAGATTACCATTTAAAAATGGAAAAAAATATAGTCTGGGAAAAGGCAAAGATTCTGAAAAAGGAAAAGAGTAAAACCAATTGAAGAAAGCAGAAGTAAAACAAAGGTGTAACCACCTGAGAAAAAATGAAAGCCCCTACCTTTACTTGCCTCGTTAGCATTTCTGGGACATTAAATAATTTTTGAAAATTCCCTTTTAAAATCACACTGTTCAGACTTGGGAAAATTTTTAAAAATTATTTTTCATTCTTGACTGTCCAAGCACTGAAGAATTTTCTCTTGAACTTCAAAATTCATTAGTCTCTCTGCTAAAAAGTTTTCTACTCAAATCTACTGACCTGAGCTTGTTACATTTGGAAAATTAGGCTCACAAGCCCCCCACCCTCTCCCTTTGGGTTGTTACTAGAGCTTGAGACCCCATCTCTCATTGGTCAGTATATACAAAAATTGATTTTCCATCGACTGGGAATGAATTTTTCACAAATTTTGGCAGTTTTTAACCACTGAGCTGAAAAAGATATACAAGTGTAATAATTTTTACACAAACCATCTGGCCTTTATAAAAATAGTCAGTCAGTTAAGTGATACACACTTGGGTGATCATGTCTCGAAAGAAACATGACTGACTGGGCAGAAGATTATTCCTCAGTAGCTTGCCATTGCTTTCTGTGGTAGACTGGTTGCCAGTCAAAGCTATAGAACCTAATCTGTCCTGTTATTTATCCCATAACTGGAGGGAAGAGACGAATTAATACTTTTCCCAAAGGTATTTGCACATAAGTGAATGCAGGGAATTCAACTGGAACTTGAACTCGGCTCCCCGATTTCTTGTTCTGAGCAGACATCCACTGCACCACAACGCACATTCCATGCACCACACCCAACTCATAATCAAGGAATATCACACCAATTTTGTTTCATCTATTTTGCATTTTTTAAAAAATTTTTTAATTAATTCTTTAGAAATATTTTTATACTGGAGGAGATATTATTTATTGGCATGCTTTGACAGTGGTAGTTATTTTTGTTCTATAATAAACATTTTATCCACTTTTTCACTGAAAAAAGAGCATACCATGATGAAAAAAGCCCCCAAACTTGATAAAACAAAAGTTTGTGATCAAAATGTTTGTTGTTATTATTAAGAAAAAAGGCCAAAGTATTTTTGCATTTTTTTATTAAATTTTTTAATCATTGCTAGCACATTTAAAATTTTTATTAAATATCTTGTTTTTCTTGCATTAGCAGGGTTAGGGTTAGCAGGTGGGCCAAAGATTAGTATAGGAGATATAGTGTGCGTTGTGCTGCATTGGCTATCGGCTCGGAACGAGAAATCGGGGGGGCCGAGTTTGAATTCCATCCGAATTCATTGCATTCACTTACCTGGGAAAATACCCCTGGGAAAGGTATTAATCTGTCTATTCCTTCCAGTTATGGGTTAAATAACAGGACAGATTGGGTTCTATAGCCTTGGTCGGCAACCAGTCTACCGCAGAAAGCAATGGCAACCTACTGCGGGATAATCTTCTGCCAAGTCAGTCTTGTCTCTTTCGAGGCATGATCGCCCAAAGCGTGTATCACGTATGACACTTAACTGAGTGTCTTTTTGTGATAAAAAAACATTAAAAATTTTTGCAAAAATCAAATGATTATTGAATTTTAATTAAATTTTCAGGATTTATCCACAAATAAATTATTTTTTAAATTTTATTTCCAGAAATTCTTGGTAAAAACATTTCTTTTTACATCTGTTATCTCCACTTACTTAATTTTATGAAATTTCAAGAAATTAAAATTCCAACCTCTTCATATTTATATGAGTTAAAAGTAGGAGTCCTTGGAAAATTTTAATAAATTTGTTTTTGTCAAAAAGAAACACCATTTACTGAAAATCTACAATAAAACTATGACATTATTTAATTAGAAAAGCTTTTAATTGCTTTTATAAATAAGATATATTAAGGACACTATTGTCTTGAGAAAAACATTTCTTTTGATGATAAGATGTGTTTTTATTTTTGTAAAATTTTAATTAGAATAATTTAAGTTTTAAACCTTTTAAAATTCTATATTAATTTCACCCTTTTAGATAATATTATTAAGAGCTTTGGTGAGCTGTCAGACCCTTCTACCTCTTTTTGATAAATTCCTAGAGTCCTTGATCAATGCTGAATAAGTACATCATCTCTCATTGCAGGGCCTTTTCTCAGACAAACAACATGTCTTTCATTTTGCCAGGTCAAATGCTGATAGACTTTTTCTGCAATTATCATCAGTATATCATGCTCTAGTTAAAAATGGTGGAACCCTGACTGTAGCTTTTGACAGGATCTGACATCCAGGCCTTCTCCACAAGCTGAAAAGTTACAGTGACTCTGGACACATTTTTGAGCTGATCCAGTCCTATTATACTGTGAAATGAAAGTCATCCTGAATGGTCACTCGTCTAGATCCTTTTGTACTAATGTACATGTACCCCCATGGTTTCATCCTTAGTCCTACTCAGTTTTTTCATTTTCATTATTAACCTTTCCGATGACATCAGATTTCAACTTGGCAAATACGCTGATGTCACAAGCATTTACTCCTGCATTGATAGTAAGGCTTATCATTCCAATAAAGTCAAAATGGCAGCTGGTGTCCAAAATGACCTCAAGATCATTGTTAACTGAGGCAAAAGATGGCTTGTCACTTTTAATGTCTCCAAAACTAAAATAATCTGAGAGAGACCCCCCCTTTCATCAGCATGGCTGATGCTAACCTCCAGGGAAGTGATTTGTGTCTTCTCAGGCTAATGTTCTCAGCTGACATGAATATGGAAAGACTATATTGAATTCATTGCTGGGTCAGATGCTAAGAAGGTCAGTTCACTGTGTCATGCTATAAAATTTTTCTCTTTGGAATCTATATATATAAAAGGCAATCTGTGAGTCTGTGTGTGACTGTTCCCTATGCACACCTACATTTTTTAAGCTACGTCATTCAAACTTTCTAGTTGCACATATCTACAGGGAAGCCAGGTTGACACATACGTTTTGAGTTTAAGTTCAGCAATTTTCCCTTTTGCACTTTTTGGCCAATGGAGCTGATTGTTTACATTTGCTCCATAAAACATCTAAGATCTAAGATGGTTACTAAATTACGTCACAGAAATCAAATCACATGTGTCAAATGCGACTAAATATTTTTTTATTAAAAAAAACAAAACAATAAAAAGGAGCCTTCACATTTAATTTTTATTCCGACGTTTTAAAAATTAATTTGGTCAACAAAAAAATGTGAATGTTTTTCCCCGTAATTTTGAAACAAAAGAAATATTTTTAAAAAAAGTGTTTTTTCAAACAAATCAATATATATATATATATATATATATATATATATATAGTGCCAATGGTTAATTTAATTATTTAAGTCTTTTTTTTTTTTTTTCAGATTTAATATTTCATACTTCAGGAAATGAAATTAAAAAAATAAAGCTTCTTTTTTCGCTAAATATTTCATGCAGGAAATCAACTGTCTATGATGCTAGTCTTACATGTCTATAAGTTTACCATTTGTCCATGCTTAGAATATTGCTGCCACATATAGTCTGGTGCCCCTGCTATTTATGTTGAGTTCCTTGATAAAATTCAAATGAGAATCAGCAATAATATTATTGGTTCTGACCTGGCAGCTCAGCTTCAATCACTTACCCATCGCTATAAGGCTGCCTCTCTCTGCCTTTTTTTATAAATACTTTAATGGCAATTGTTTTGGATGAGCTCTTTGCTCTGGTTCTTAGACTTTATGAATTTATGTGCAATACTAAGTTCTGTGCTATCAGTTTCTTTTTCCCACACATCTTGCCTGTGGAGCTCCCTTCCAGCTCACTATTAATGGTCCACTTTCTAATTCTTCCACACCCTGTAATCCCTTGAGATTAGTGGCTTTACTACCTTGTTGGGGGTGATACTGATTAAGAAAGAAAAAAGTAAAAACTATATTTAGTTATCATAAATGGAAAAGATTAGTACAAATCAACATATACCAATATTTGTAAAAAAAAATCTACAATTTTTTTGTATGTGCATAAACTTGCCTATTTTTGCAGATATGGGTGACCATACACAACATTATCAGAGAATAAGAGCGATAACTATAGTAAATTTAAAGCTAAAAAATATCTAAAATTCAATAAAACATTAGATTACGGAGAATATTTTCTTGAATTTTTAAGGTTACTGAATACTTGAAAACATTTTTAAAATGTGATCATGTTATATTCAGTTATATTTTTATGGTTAAAGCTTCCATAGAACGAACAACAATAGATAAACATCAATTTGTCATATGTTTCTGTCTCTCTCTACTAAGCTTGGTTAGCTATCTTTTCTTTTTCTGCCACTCCCCCTCATCTCCTGACTGTTTCGTACTTGACAGCATCTCAAATAATATTGATAAGGCTATTTCTTCTTATCTGTTCACCCATATATTTGTATTTGGAGACTTTAATACCCACCACTCCAAATGGCTGGAAAACTCTGTCACAGATCTTGCTGGTGTCCATACCATGAACTTTTCAATTTCTCAGTCCCTTACACAAGTGGTGGATTTCCCCACACGTTTCTCTAATAACCCTAATGGACCTGACTCACTGCTAGATCCCTGTTTCACTTCCATTCTTGACTCTTGCAATGTCAAGCAGCTTTGCCCTCTTGGAAACTGACCATGCGGTGGTTTCTGTTAACATCTCCTTCCACTCCCCCTTAACCCAGAAACCTCAGACTAGCAGAATATCTTACTACTACCAAAGCGCAGACTGGGACTTGTTCCACAGTTTCCTGTGTAATGTCCTTTAGAACAAAGTTTTTAGTCTTCCCGTTGAAGAATTAACTGCAACTTCTACTCTATCAGCTTCTTTTCTCGCACTTCCCGCCTGTGAAATTCCCTTCTGTATACTTGCTTTCCTGACAGCTACAATCTCCAAGAATTTAAATTTAAGAATTTAAATGTAATGTCAATTGCCATCTCCTATCTCTCTGACTCACATTCTTTACCTCATGTTCTTTTCTCCATTCACTCTACTCGTCATACCAGTATTATCATCATTGCCCATTCTCTGACACCCCTTATAACTTGTTTCTTTTTCTCATCACTCCTTATATGTAACCGCCCTGCACACCAGTGGAAGTAAAACTGCCTTGCTTGGGGTGAAATGATTATAAAAAAAACCAAAATAAAACTGTCAAACATGCCAACAGCTTAAATAAACAGTGATATATCACAGAAGTGCATAATTTTCAACTTAAGTAAATAATATTTATTTAAAATCAGATTAATCAGCTAATATACCTACAAGTTTCAGAAAGTATATTTTATTTTTAGAATTTTTTTTTAATAAAGAGAATTACATTGTGATGAAAGACAACTAAAAAAGGGTGTTAATTAGGAAAAAAGGAAAAAAAACTCTTCAATATAAAGTTATTTTTTTACAGCAAAGTATTTTGCTAATTAGAAATATTAAATTTAATCTATCAGCTTGAAATTAAATCTAAAAATTTCAAGAAAGATTTTTCATATTTAAAAATTCATTTTAAACCTTAGGTATTGCATTTTCTGTGGATGTTATCAGTTCACAGGACACAAAGTTTGATTTCAACAAATTCCCAAATGACGTTTTATTCTGAATTACAACCTAAAAATATAGAATTTTGAACAGTTTGTTTCAAAATGATGAGTTCATTCAAAATTGAATTATGTTGGTATTTTAGATGTAACCAAACTTGAAGGCAAATCTGTCATGTTTGTTGGTCACCAAAATATTTAATTAACAATAGTTATTAAGTGGAGGATCTATTTTGTTTTAGTTAAGCAGATTTTCCATTTCTTTCCACTGTATATTCCAAATATTTCTCTTCTGTAAAAATCTTATTTGTAAGCAAGGTTTCCATATTAGTTTACTTTTGAAATTATAGAGCTTTTAAATTTTGAATTTAATTTCTTGTAACTTTTTGAACCACTTTTAAAACCAGCTTGGTTAACTTAGGTGAAGAAAGTCAATTCATAATTTATTACCGTCAGACTTTCAAATGTCACCCAATTTATAGATCAGAAAACTGTAAGGGACATAACTCTACGGTCTAAAGGGACACAATTCACAAATTTTGTTATGTAGAGTTATCGACCTTATAAGAACTTATCCCTTCCTCCACTTTCTCAGTGCCAAGTATTTCTCTCAGAAGATAGACGCAAATGTAAGCGATTATCTAATAATTATATGAATTTATTCTCGATTACCAAACACAAGGGTGAATTGAAATAGTAGAGGTGGGTAGAATAAATGGTACAATGTAAGTATGTTTTGATCATTATTTAATTGCAATGCAAAGTAATCTCAATAAGAATGAGTGAAAACTATGTGGGTTAAGTTTGTCATGCAAATTCCTCTCGATCTTGAGCAACAAACACATAAAAGCTGGAAGAATATTTAAGAAGAATCTAGATATAAATGAAACCTAAGGTTTAAAATAAATTCTCAAAATTAAAAAGCTTTCTTGAAGCTTTCATTTTAGTTTAATTGAACATTAAAAAATTGAATTTACTATTTTCATTCAGGAAAATACTCTGTAATGTATTTTTCAAACAGAAATTATATTGATTAAAATCGATATTTTTTTTCCAAAATAACTGATTAGTGCCCTTCTTGGCTGCCTTTCATTGTAATGTAATTTTCCTTATCAAAATTCTTCCAAAAATAAAATATACTTTTCTGAAACTTTATTTGAGGAATATTAGCTGATTTAAAGTATAATTAATCTGATTTGAAACAAATATTATTTACTTTAAGTTAAAAAAGAAAAATCAATTTTAAAAAGAAACAGTAGCAGCAATTTATGTATTTTCAAAGCCCTCGTCAAGCAATTGACGAACACTTGACAAAGACTGATAAAAGTTTACATGGTTAATGCTGTCTTACGGAGACTTTATTATCTGTTAAAACACTTTAAGAAAATGATGGTGAACATTTTTTTTATATAATTTTTAAGTACTCATTAATTTTAAAAATGTTGGAAATATTCTCTGTAATCAAATTTTGGGAATGTTGACTTTAAATTGACTATAGTCATCAATCTTATTTTCTAATAATTTTGTGTCTAGTGACCCATATTTTCAACATTGGCACATTTTATACACATGAAAAAAATTATTTTAAAAATCTTAGTGCATGATGATTTGTATTAAACTTTCAATTTTTGCTTAGCAAATATAGTCTTTACTTAATTACTTAATAACTTAATGCAAACAAAGTTTTGAAGAGACTTCAAAAGATTTTCGAAACTATAAATTATTATAATTTAAAAAACGAAAACAATTCTTGTAAAAACTCATTCATTGCACAAATTTTTCTTCTTTAGACAATGATGTCCTTAATATATATTATTTATAAAAGCAATTAAAAGCTTATTTAATTAAATAATGTCATAGTTTTATTGCATTTTTTATTTTACTATTTTGAGCAGATTATTGGGAAAGGAGCAATTGTTTGAAAAGAAATAGATAATTTACATTCTCCAAGGAGTCCTGTGTTTAACCAATAAAACAAAGTGTGGACAGAATTTAATTTCTAGAAATTTCATGAAACTAAGTAGTTGGTGGTGGTGGTGGGGGTAAGAGATGTTAAAAAAAATATGTTTACCAAGATTTTATAAAGTAATAATTTTGAACATGCTCAAAAGGATTAAAAAAAAGTCAGTCAGTTAAGTGCCATACGTGATACACGCTTGGGCAATCATGTCTCTGACAGGGCAGAAGATTATCCTGCAGTAGGTTACCATTGCTTTCTGCGGTAGACTGGTTGCCGACCAAGGCTATAGAACCCAATCTGTCCTGTTATTTAACCCATAACTGGAAGGAATAGACGGATTAATACCTTTCCCAAGGGTATTTGCGCGTAAGTGAATGCAATGAATTCGGCTAGAATTTGAACTCGGCTCCCCGGTTTCTCATTCCGAGCCGATATCCAAAGCACCACAATGAACATCTCTTTGGTCTTTTCTCTTAATGATAACGTAAACATTTTGACGATAAAACTTTGTTTTTACTAAATTTGGGGACCTTTTTTTGTCATGCTTTTTTGGCAAAAATGTGGAGGTATCTACAGAAGACCCTTTATGAAATTGTCTAGGTTTGAACTTCTTGAGAATATTTATAAGGTGAATAGGTATTGGAATAAGAATATCTAGGGTAGAAGTATTTAAAAAGATAAATTACTGGCACAGAAATGGATGTTTATTTAGGGCTCAAGAGAAGTATAAAGCTGTAAAAGGGTGTTTCAACCTAATTAGTTTTAAATTAAATATTGAGTTTTTCTGATTTTATTTTGTCTAATTCATCCTAAATAAATGTATTTTATTTTTACTTTTCACATTTTTAGAACATCATTTTAATTGTCCTCATCTTTCATGGTTTTCGGGTTCTGGGTATGACGGTGAACAGCATCCAGCAGCAAGGCCTCTGATTGGGAGGTTGTGAGAAGCATGGAACCACCTCTTAATTGCTGTTGTCCCCAGGCCCACCATGACCTGGGGTGGTAGCACCTGTTAGGGTCCCAGCTATGGGAAAATAGTTAACCACCAAACTTAGGTCAAAACACTATGAAAGTATAAAAATACACTTCTATAAAAATATATACATAAAAATAAACTTTTATAGAAACATATACATTTTTGAATGAAAAAAATTACCTACAATACATTTTTGAATGAAAAAAATTACCTACAATACATTTTTGAATGAAAAAAATTACCAACAATACATTTTTGAATGAAAAAAATTACCAACAATACATTTTTGAATGAAAAAAATTACCAACAATACATTTTTGAATGAAAAAAATTACCAACAATACATTTTTGAATGAAAAAAATTACCAACAATACATTTTTGAATGAAAAAAATTACCAACAATACATTTTTGAATGAAAAAAAATTACCAACAGTACATTTTTTAATGAAAAATACTACCAACAATACATTTTTGAAGAAAAAGAAATTATTGCCATCATACATTTTGAAGGAAAAAAAATCATTACCAGCAATACATTTTTGAATACAAAACTAGAAGACATCTTCAGTTCTCTAAAATATAAATAAAAAGTTTTTTCATCAAAATCTGACTAAATCAATCTTCTTACTATAACCAAACATTAAAAAAAATATCTTAAAACTCTACCTTTTTAGCATTAAATAACTCACAGAAGTTGATATGCCATTAAACAAAACTCAAATTCAATTCATGGTTTTCTTTAGACTTTAACTATTTTAAGTAATAATTTTTGTAGCCTGTAATTTTGTGGATGGTTGTTTCAATTGTTGTAAGAAAAAAAACACCCTGATAATTGTTCACCTAATAAGCTTCATATCTATCACCTCAAAACATGTGATTCTTTTGCTGTTGGTGTGAAAAAGATGCGAGCACACGGAAAATGAGACACTTGATAGGATGCATTGGGTATAGTGGGTGAAAATTGTTTTTTTTTTCTTAGTTTCTAATTTGAATATTGTTGATACAACTGGTCTTGTGTTACTGCTATGTTTCCAAAGCAAAATCTGAAATATTATTGTTTGTAACCCGGCATCATGGCTTCAATCAAATTTCCACTGTAATAAAGAATCTTCTCCATGTCTTTTCTACAAATATTCTCATGACAATTGTTCTGATGAGCTTTCCTCTTTGGTACTACATCATGAATATAAGGGCAGTTTTAGATTGGCAGCTAGGTCTGCTCATTTTATTGTTGAAATTGCTAATTTGTCTATATTTCTGAGATGAGGTAGTATTTACACTATTTACATCATTCAGACTATTGTCCTCATATTTTTTGCCATTTGTATGACGTTTAATAATGGATCATTTTATTTGTCTATATTTCTGAGATGAGGTAGTATTTATACTATTTACATCATTCAAATTTTTGTCCTAATATTTTTTGCCATTTGTACGACGTTTAATAATGGATCATTCTATTTGTCTATATTTCTGAGATGAGGTAGTATTTATACTATTTACATTATTCGGACTATTTTTCTCATCTTTGTTGTCATTTCTATGATGTTTTGGCCATTGTACACTTCGTCCTTCTTCAGGTGTAATCATACGTTCTCATCTAATAGTTTCTTCCATCACAGCTTTCATTTGTAGAACTGTCATCAAGCTTTTTGCTTTGCTGTCAACTATACTCTTCAAAAATTTAAATACAACATCAGTTGTTGTCGTCCATCTTTTTGAATCCTGTTCTTTTTATTTTTCTTTCTCGTTAGTCAAACTTTCTAAATTTCCTTCAGTCTATTGTCTTTCATCCTGAGTAACCTCTTATGCATTAGTGACTTTTTCACCTTGCTTCAGGTGAAATAATTAAAAAAGAAGAAATTTTTTCTCTTATTCTTTTGCTAAATTAGTCATTTGATGAAACTGTTCCTGATTAGCACAGGTGTTACTACTGATGCATCTAAATAGTAGTGAATTACGCTGTTTAATTTGCATGTCTTAGATATGGGGGACAGTTTTAAGAATTGAACAGCAAAAGTAGGCAGTTGCTATCATTTTCTACCTTATTGGCAGTGTGAAGAACCCTGATACTGTGGACAATTGCAACAATAACAGATTGTAAACTGAAGATACCTCTGCTTCTGAGTTAGCATTCAATTTTTTTTTTTTGTACATTAAAGGATGCGATGAATATTCAAATATGCATCACAAATAAAAATGGTGCTTCTTTCTTCAAGAGAGAGTTTTGTTTCAATTGCATTTGCTCAACCAGGTGTCGTGTAATTTGTCTTTTTTAAAGCTGGCTGATAAGCTCTTGATTTTCAATTGGTCCATTTCAGCCATGTCTATGAGGGCAGCTCGATGTTAGAAATGTGGTATTGTATTTAATTTGAAAGTTGTGGTTTCGCAAACTAAAGAATGACACAAAATACTTTTTTAAAAAATGCTACAGTTTTTTGAGGAAATCAGTTTAAAGATTTAATTTGAAAGTTGTGGTTTCGCAAACTAAAGAATGACACAAAATACTTTTTTAAAAAATGCTACAGTTTTTTGAGGAAATCAGTTTAAAGATTTAATTTGAAAGTTGTGGTTTCGCAAACTAAAGAATGACACAAAATACTTTTTTAAAAAATGCTACAGTTTTTTGAGGAAATCAGTTTAAAGATTTAATTTAGGTTCAAAATTCTAGTGTTGCAATTTCATTTGAATGATCAAAAAAATCATCACCCGTTACACTCAATGATGTTTTAGGGCAGCATTTTTGCTGTTTCCGTAATAAACTTTTTTTATGGAGCAGGGTTGTTAGCACTGCGCCCAATCCCCAAACCTGGAGAAAGGTGTTTTTATGGGGCACTCAGTGAGGATTGAACTCACTACTCAATTGTAATGATTTTAGCGAGACAAGCTTGCTAACCATTACACAACCTCGAGATGCCCATTCCAATGATCAGTGAAAGTCTTATAGCCCAGCCTTATAAAATTTATAATTAACTGAAGCTTTACAAATTGTATATAGACAAGATGCATGGTACAAGCACATCATTACTGAATCATTGTTCCATCAAATAATACTTTCATTTATTTCACAAGGAAATTCGACTGAACAATTTAGTAATATTATTATATAATATTTTTTTTATAATTTTAGTGTGATTTCCAATAATACAAATATAGGGTGTTATATATACTTTTATCTACTTTTTGTGTTTAATAATTATGATAACAAATAAGCTAGCAAATCTTATTCAT
Source organism: Ascarosepion bandense (assembly GCA_037127315.1). Lineage (NCBI taxonomy): Eukaryota > Metazoa > Mollusca > Cephalopoda > Sepiida > Sepiidae > Ascarosepion > Ascarosepion bandense. The sequence continues at coordinate 3,986,073 of JBBBDQ010001712.1, forward strand.
TGAGTAGCCTTTTTGTAATCTTTTACAAGTTTTTTTTACAGTTTTTACTTATCAAATACAGTTAAAAAAACTGCTTATTTTGCTTGTAGTGATTCATAATTAGAATCTGGGTAAGAATATATTTTCCATTCAAAGGTTGTATTTAATACAAAATGTAACAACTTTATTTGGATTTGTTCTTAAAATAGTAACATTTTCAAGTCAGTTTGTAAGTAGAAATTAGGGATTTCTATATATTTATTTTATATGATTTTTTTTAAAAGTAAATGTTCAAAAATTTGTAAAAGCTATGAAGCTAATGTTTAATGTCTGCACTTATCACATCAAATCCTAGCTTTCACATTGAGTGCAATGTTAATTTTCTTAAGAAAGGGAAAAATTAACCTGCCCTGATATTCACCATTTCCACCAGTTTTCTCTAATAAAAGCACTGGTCTAATTTTGCTTGTCCCTTTTTAGCACTTTATAGTTAATGTCAAAATCACTTTCTGAGGGCGACCTGTCCTGCTATGTTAGGATTCATTGAATGATAGTTTATTTGAATTTCGTAGCTGGAATGATGTCTCCTGCTATGGCAAAAGCAAAAACAACCTTAACTGAAACTGAAAACTAGACTATTGTAGTTAAGTGACGACATTATACTGTGTTATATATCGCCGTATGATGACAAACAACGAGAACATGCATATATAAAAATATAAGGTTATATTTTTATTCCTGACGACGAACCCGTGTGGAACAGAGAATGGAAGAGTGAGAGCGCACATAGAATGGGTCGACGGGAGTGTAGTCTTGCCTGTGGTGTCTCTCTGCTTCCACTGGCCGTTCTCTGCTGGCGAATCCGTGTGTCGAGGTCTTTTTATAGTCTTCTAGAACCGGGACTTTTCCTTCCGGTTTTGCCTCGCCCACGCAACGCCCACGTAATTCCAAGAGACACCTGTTCTGTTTGCCTCCGTAGTCATTTCCGCCGCTGTCAGAAATAAGGTCAAACGAGCCCGACTCATAACCCTGCGACATCCGCTCCAGGCCCCGACAGGATGTATTTCTCAAACACCTGTCTTGTTGTTCGCCGACCCCTTCACCGACGGGAAACACCATCGATTGTATCAACCTTCCTCGGGTGGGGCCAGATTGCTATATTACAACTGTAGGAGGGATAAGTAACAATGCAGAGTTTTAAAGGTTAAAGTTTTATCGATTAACGTGATTTTAAGAAAAGGGTTAATGTTAAATGATGAGAAAATTTGTCAAAAGAGTCTTTTTTATTTGAATTTAAGCATTTTAGTAACTGTTTATTCCTGTGATTATAGAAAAGTGTAGACTGCAAACATTTAAATGACAATGTGAAATGTGGAATTTATGTTAGAATATTTAATCTGTTTTCATGAAAAACAAGATTTTACAATGAATATGTGTATCTTCTTAACAAGAATGTAAATTTCTCATTCTTTCTCTTGTTTATAGAGTGGAACAGTTTGGATTAGTTTCAGACAAGGAAGATGAAGAATGCTGTATCTGCATGGAGAGAAAATCGGAAATAATCTTGCCTTGCATGCATTGTTTCTGCGAGATTTGCATTGATTCTTGGTAAGTATATTCCTCAGAAACACTCACTGAATAATAGTTTATTTGAATTTTGTAGTTGTGATGTCATACCCTGCTACAGCAACAGCTAAAACAATCTACAGTAGAAGAGTAAGAAATACTTATAGATAAGGTAGAATGATAAAGTTAAAAAGTTATGCTTCTAAAATTTGTTTCAATGCAGTTCTATAATAAAATTAGAATACAATAACATACTATAAACAACTTTTACAGTAGATATTTAGTTAATCCTAACTTGATTGGTACAATAATTTGTTCAATGAAGGAGTTATACAGATTTACCTAAGCCAAATTTCTTTAACAAAAAATCCACAAAAAATATATATTTTTTAATAGTCTAATGCATTGTTTCTAGGTGAGTATATTTTTAATGTTTTTAAAAACTCATATAGCATGTATTTTAACAGATGACAAAAGAAATGAGACACTGAACTCTGAAGGTGCAGTGAATTACCAAAGGAAACAGGAAGATTTTGTTAGAAACAAAGAAAATTGTTGGTTCCAATCCTGTTGGGAATGACTGCAAAACACTTGCCCTTGCCTAATGCATAGGCAAAGTCCATAGCTAAATCCGCTGCTAAGAAGGTTGGTTCTCTGTGTAGGCCAGAAAGTTCTTGCTGACTGAAACAGCCCTGCACATATATAAATCTACCATCTGCCCATGCATATCTGGTCGGGTGCTCCTGCTATTCACCTAGGGGTCCTTGACAAAATCCAACGGAAAATGTGTAATGTAATTGATCTTGACTTAGCATCCGTCCGTGCATTGAATACTGCTGCTATATCTGGTCGGGTGCTCTTGCTATCCACCTAGGGGTTCTTGACAAAATCTAGCGGAGAATCTGTAATGTGATCAATCTCGACTTAGCATCTGCCTGTGCATGGAATACTGCTGCCATACTTGGTCGGGAGCTCCTGCTATCGACTTAGGGGTCCTTGACAAAATCCAATGGAGAATCTGTAATGTGATTGATTCTGACTTGTCAGCTCAGATACAGACACTTTCTTACCAGGGCAATGTGGCTTCCCTGTGTCTCTTCTACAAATACTTTCACGGCTTCTGCTTCGATGGACTTAGCTCACTGGTGCCCCCTGTGTATGAATTTACTCGAGCAACAAGATTTGTAACTAGGTCCCACCCTTTCATTGTAAAGCCAATAAAATGCAAAGATAAATTCTACTCTGGCAGCTTCTTTTCTCGAACTTCCCACTTGTGGAATTCCCTTCTGTTTACTTGCTTTCCCAACAGCTATAATCTCCAAGAATTTGAATGTAAAGTCAATAGTCATCTCCTATCTCACTAACTTGCATCCTCCCTCTCATGCTCCTTTCTTCATCCACTCTACTCTCATCAGTATTCTCATCATTCTCTTACCCACTTCCTGACACCCCTATAACCTGTCAGTCTTTCTCATAACTTTCCTCCTATGTAAACCCTTGCACAACAGTGGCAGTAAAATGCCTTGCTTGGGTCGATTTGATTATTAAAAAAAAAAAGAAGTACACAAATGCATGCTGGGATTTCTTCTTAGCCAATAAAATAGGCCAGTTCTTGGCTTCATCTGACTCAGTCCCGATCTGACTTGTTTTGAAGTCAGAATGCTTCGCTTGTTTGTCTGAACTTGCTATTGTGTGTCAACCCCAATTCTTAGTTTGCAAACTTTTCTGCCTTATTACTGTTAATTTTCCTTGTCATTTTTTTATTGCAAACTTTGTGAACTCTGTTGAGCAGTTTTATCATTTGTTTGCATTTAACTATCGCCACTCACTCTACTGATGTGTGTGGGTGAGGTAGTGGATATTGGCCTCAGAATAAGAAATAGAAGAGCTGTGTTTGAATTCCAGTTGAATTTGCATTCACTTACGCACAAATACCCTTGGGAAAGATATTAATACATTTCTTCTTTCTCCAGCTATGGGTTGAATAACAGGACAGATTGGGTTCTATAGCCTTGGTAAATCGGTAACATTATTACATTTTAGATAACCTTATATAATTTAAATGTGGATTATTGTCCCTATTTTTGTTGTTATCACAACATTTCAGATGTTATGCCCTTTGCCTTTATCAGGTGAATGTTATTCTGAGTAATTTTCAGGGAATTTTAAACTGAACCCTTTATTTAATCGACAAGGATTGATTGTTCTCTTTCTGCAGTCTGTGTCTAGGGACATCTCATCTTGTTCTTATTTAGTACTTGTTCACCCCATTTCCAAGTATATGCTGATCGATCTGAATAGATTAAAATATTGATTTGTAAATTTGGCAACATAATAATTGTTAGTTCAAATGAAATTAATACATTAAATTTTCTCTTCTGTCTGGGTTTCTGGAATGAGGTGTTATCATTGTTTACATGCAGACTATTGTCTCCAACAAAGACAATGACAATAGTTTGCATGTTTTTTTGTGTTTTTTTTTTTTTTAATCATTTCACCCCAAGCAAGGCAGTACTGCCACTGGTGTGCAGAGGGCTATATAAGAGAAGAGTGAAGAGAAAAAGGAACCGGTTACAAGGTATGGCAGAAAATAGTTAAGAGAAGGATGGGAATACTGGTGTGAAGAGAGTTGCATTGGAGTAGAGTGAAAAAGGAGAAGAACAAGATACAGTGGGGTTGGGGTAAAGATAAGAGAGAGATGCGAATTGATCTTGTGAATAGAAAGAGTTCATAGAAAGAGGAACAGCTTACAGGGGTCATTAGAGAATGTGTAAGAGAAGGGGATAAAAGATGGCAATTGATGTTGCATTTAAACTTTTGGAGGTTGTAGCTATCAGGGAAGCAAGTATATGGAAGGGAATTCCAAAGGTGGGAAGGATAAAAGATAAAAAAGTCTCAAGACTCAATAAGATGGCAATTGATGTTGCATTTAAACTTTTGGAGATTGTAGCTATCAGGGAAGCAAGTATATGGAAGGGAATTCCAAAGGTGGGAAGGATAAAAGATAAACAGGTCTCAAGACTCAATAAGATGGCAATTGATGTTGCATTTAAACTTTTGGAGATTGTAGCTATCAGGGAAGCAAGTATATGGAAGGGAATTCCAAAGGTGGGAAGGATAAAAGATAAACAAGTCTCAAGACTCAATAAGATGGCAATTGATGTTGCATTTAAACTTTTGGAGATTGTAGCTATCAGGGAAGCAAGTATATGGAAGGGAATTCCAAAGGTGGGAAGGATAAAAGATAAACAAGTCTCAAGACTCAATAAGATGGCAATTGATGTTGCATTTAAACTTTTGGAGATTGTAGCTATCAGGGAAGCAAGTATATGGAAGGGAATTCCAAAGGTGGGAAGGATAAAAGATAAACAAGTCTCAAGACTCAATAAGATGGCAATTGATGTTGCATTTAAACTTTTGGAGATTGTAGCTATCAGGGAAGCAAGTATATGGAAGGGAATTCCAAAGGTGGGAAGGATAAAAGATAAACAAGTTTCAAGACTCAATAAGATGGCAATTGATGTTGCATTTAAACTTTTGGAGATTGTAGCTATCAGGGAAGCAAGTATATGGAAGGGAATTCCAAAGGTGGGAAGGATAAAAGATAAACAAGTCTCAAGACTCAATAAGATGGCAATTGATGTTGCATTTAAACTTTTGGAGATTGTAGCTATCAGGGAAGCAAGTATATGGAAGGGAATTCCAAAGGTGGGAAGGATAAAAGATAAACAAGTCTCAAGACTCAATAAGATGGCAATTGATGTTGCATTTAAACTTTTGGAGATTGTAGCTATCAGGGAAGCAAGTATATGGAAGGGAATTCCAAAGGTGGGAAGGATAAAAGATAAACAAGTCTCAAGACTCAATAAGATGGCAATTGATGTTGCATTTAAACTTTTGGAGATTGTAGCTATCAGGGAAGCAAGTATATGGAAGCGAGTTCCTCAGGCAGAAAGTGCGATAAAATAATGTTAATAATGAAATTTTCTTTTTTTTAAAATTATGAATTATAGAACCAAGGTATTAGCAATTTTGAATACACTGTAATATTAAAAATTAAAATGCTAACTTAATTCTGTGAAACTATTGACAATTATCACCATTCATTGAGTTATCACATTTTGCACCACTGTGATCACTATTCGGCTATTTCTGTTGTAATTACGACTCATGGAGACATTCAAGGCAAAATAGAACAATGGCTTGCCAGTTCTTTTGTACCAGGGATGTTGAGGGTACCCTGTCCCTTCTCTCAGAAGTTTCTCTGCCCACTCATAAAGACATTGACCTCTGAGGCATAGCTCCTACACCCAGGCTGATGACTGGTGGATTGAGAAGAGGCATTCCTCTTCACTGTTCCAATCAGGAAACCTTTTCAACTATCCATAGACAGTTTAGCTGACTGGTCAATGACATTGACCAGGGTGTGGCTATCGCTAAACTTAAATATTTATTTTATTTCTTTTAAAAATATTCTTAATGGGATTTTTGCATGATTTGTGCATATTTCTGAGTATCAATAAAAGTACTTAACATGAAGAAATTGTGATGCATTTCCATCCTTTTGACATGATTTATCTAAAGTTGAAATAATCTAGTTGAATCCTTGTTTTAATGTCCCCGGTTTAGTTTCTTTGAACAGTTAAATATTTTGTAGACCTTCCAAAAAACAATTTTTAAGAGCACATAGCATCTAGACTCTTTGGAACAAAGGTTCTAAAGCCAAAAATAGTTTATTTGCAGAGGAAATTATTGGGGTACCAACTTACAGCTTTGTATTTTCTTATGTATCAAATTGCCAAAATTGGCAAAAACCATTTTTTCCGACTGACAAGTTGTTCTAGAAAAATATGTTTTAAGCTTTGACAGAAGTTTGTCCATAGAATGAAAATTCTGTCATATGATCTTTGGACAAGTAAGAATCTAAACTTATTTATAAATGGAACTTTGTGTGTGTGTGTCCGTTATCTATAGACTCCGAAACGGCTGAATCGATTTTCTTGAAAATTTACACAGTTGTACTATAAGCATCTATGAGTGTTCTTAGCTAGGTTTTGTGTCGAGGTACCCCCGATAAATATTGAAAATCGATAATCAAAAAAATCGGGTTATGGAAGGAGTGGTCCGATTTTAATCAAATTTGATACACTCATAGACAAAGACATAAGAAACGATATTCAGAAGTTTCAAGGTTGCAGTTCTATCATTGGATGACTTATTTGACTCCGATATTGGAAATTGATGACCACATATCCTACCGGGTCTGATCAAAATCAGTTTTTCAGTCCTTTTATTTTAGTTTTTGCTTCAGGTTTGGCTCTAAGTAGGTATAATTGTAGTTCTTAGTCTCAGCCATGATACTATTTACTCAGAGGACTTATTTAGCCTTCAAAATTCAGTTTATGACGAAAAAAAAGAAACTTATTTGATATTGATACCAGGAAATCAAAATTTAAATTGCATCCATTCATTTTTCTTTCAGTCTACAGTTTGGAAACAACTATTGCTTTTTAGTCTTTCGTGCCAACGTCCAAAGTGTCTGAGCTCAGGAACATGGATTAGTTTTAAAGCTTTCATTACACCTGAGCAACACTGAGCTATACTGCTAGTATGTGATAAAAATATAAACATTTTCTTACTGCCTGACTAGTTTGATAATGTCATGAAAATTTTAATTTTGAGGATGTTAAAACAAAATTAAGCAGTTTTAAAAATGTTAAGGATGTTTAAACACACACATACATACATAAACATGTATACATACACATATATATATATACAGAAACATGTATACATACATACACATATATATACAGAAACATGTATACATACACACACATATATATACAGAAAAATGTATACATACACACATATATATACAGAAAAATGTATACATACACACATATATACAGAAACATGTATGCATACACATATATATATACACAAACATGTATACATACACACACATACATACATAAACATGTATACATACATATATATATATATATATATATATATATGTACACATACATATAATCAAAAAGCACGTGTAAGAGTGGATGTCAATTTAAAGATACATTACGTAAGTCAGTCAGACTGCTGTTATGTCGATTTGGAAAGTAAAAAATAAAAAAGTGGTTGGGGCGAGCGATATAGTGTTAAAGAAAAAGGGTGTTTGTATAAGTGTAAACGAAAGGGGAAGAAGAAGAAAGAGAGGAATAAATTTAAATTTGAAAGATAAGATGATATGAGAAAATAAAAATAGAAATAAATATTATATATTAACGGTGAAAGGATAAAAAAATTAGAATTAAAAATATTTAAGAAAATATAGTTAATCAATTCGTTGTGATCACAATTATCACTGGATAACTAAAATTATACAAGTCAACAAAACAATTATAATACAATATAAAGTTAATAATGCAAAAAAAATATATTGCAAAAAAAAAATTTATAAATAAATAAAAATAAATGAACAAATAAATAAATAATTTTAATTTAAAAATAAATTTAATTATTCTATTTAAATTTAATTGTTTAAACTTAATTATTTGATTTAAAAATAAATTTTACGTATTAACAGTGAAAGGATAAGAAATTAGAATCTAAAAAATTAAGAAAACTAAAAATATTTAAGATATAATAGTTAATCAATTCGTCGTAATCACAATTGTTACCACACCACTATATAATCAAAACTATACTAATTATTCAGTCAACAATACAATTATAATACAATATAACGTTAATAATGTAGAAAAACATATATACATACACACACGCATATTTATGTACACACACATATACACACACATACACCTGTAAAAACAAATATGTATAAATACAGTGTGTGTGTGTGTATATATATATATATATATATATATATATATATATATATATATATATAACACACACACACACACATAATATATTTTTAAAGGCAAAAAGATAAAAATCTTATAAAAAATAAATAAAAAAAATAATAAAAAATAAATAATATTTATAAATATAAATTTATTATATATATATATATATATATATATATATATATATATAAATTAATAATAATAAACAACTATTGACTTACTAACATACATAGAACCAACAAAGGACTGGTTGATACAATTAGTTAAACAACATGAAAACAGAAAGAAAAATATTCAATAATGAAAGAAGGCAGTAAATATAAACAAGATTTACATTTAGTAGATTCTGTAGAAAAGCAAAACAGAAGCCAAGAACCAACTATTGCGGCAAAAAATATGAGAAAGAAAGCCAAAGATAAAGCTCTTGAACAGATGAAACAGCGCTGGCAAGACAAACCTCTGCATGGCCAATATCCAGAACGTGCCAATAAATCCAATGTTGACAAAATTAATACTCATTGATGGTTACGTGCATCTGGATTAAAGTCTGAGACTGAAGGTTTTATTCTTGCAGTGCAAGACCAAAGTCTTTTCACTAGGAACTTTCAGGCAAATATTATACATAATAATGTGGATCCAAAATGCAGGTTCTGTGATAAACACCAAGAAACAATAGACCATCTAATCTTAGGATGTTCTGTACTTGTTCTAAATGAATATAAAAATCGTCACGATAGAGTGGGGGCAATATTTGCATTGGACAATGTGCAAACACTATGGAAAATATGTAAACAAACACTGGTATGAACATCACCCAGCACCAGTTACAGAAATAGAAGACGTCACCATTTTATGGGATTACACCATCTACATAGACAGAAAAATTGAAGCAAATAGGCCAGACATTATTGTTAAAAACCAGAAAGAAAAAACTTGTCTATTAATTGATATGGCTTGTCCAGCGGAATGTAACATAGCAACCAAGGAATTTGAACAACTGTCAAAATATAAAGACCTGGAAATTGAAATAGAAAAAAATGTGGAAATTGAAAACAAGAATCGTGCCAGTGATAGTTGGTGCACTTGGAATGATAAAAAATGGAACAAAACAACACATTGAAAGACTCCCTGGAAATCCCAGCTTAAGCGATATACAAAATATTGTCTTGTTAAGTACAGCCCACACACTAAGGAGAACTTTGTCTATGTAATGCTAGGGATGTTAGGGGAGATAGAAAAAAACATGAAATGGAGCCATAATGACACACCACGACCTACCTTAGGTCTTCCCACAGATTTGGTAATTAGTGTGACCAAAACAGAAATTGAAATATGATAAAAAATGACAACATAATAATATATATGTGTATATAAAAAATATATATAAACACCAATTCATTAACTACATATTCGAACGCAATGAGATGAGATCAGAAAGAATATCTAAAAAGGGTCAGATATTAAAAATAAAATAAAATAAAATAAATAAAAATAAAAACTAAATACAATATAACTCTATAAGGATAAAATCTAAACATTAAAGCAATACCATAGACATATATAAACCCGTATAAAAAATATCATCGACACATATAACAATAGGGTACAAATAAATAATAAATATTCTGTAAGATAGTGTCCGACAAAAGATATAGTGATGTGTGGAAAGGCTTCAGAGGAAAGAATGAGGGGCTAAATGTCGAACATAATTTAAAGGGGCTCCTATGTTGACATTTAAAAGCAAGTTCCTTCCTCACATTCAGTAGATCCAATTGAGTTTAGTTTTTGATAATGGTGATTTTTGTTTTTTCATCAAGGCATAGGTTATAGCAATTTTTGAAGTTGGTGGGTGTGCTAGATGTTTTAACAATTTTCCATTTAATCATAGGGGTTAAGTTCTTGTTTTTTAATGACCAGAGATATTTGGATAGAGATGTCTGGTTTCTTAATTCAGGGTTGGAAAAGGAATGTGAATGGTTGTAAAAACGTTGCTTCCAAGCATCTGCTGAAATACCAATGTAGAATTTCTTCAGATTTATATTTTCTTTTGGGTATATTATAGCTTGATGTACCACCCCTTCTGTCATACATTCTCCACCCATAGGGCACTCATTTTTAATTCTACAATTGCATCTAGGTGTATGACTGTCTTGTCCAGCTGCATCTCTTATGTCGTGTGGATTCCGAGCAACTCTCAGGTTGCCTTGGTCAGGAGTTGCAGAACTAAGGTTGGCTCGACTAGGAGTTGTTACTCTGAAGTTAGCTTGAACAGTGGTAGTAGATCTCAGGTTTTTAATTTGTTTTTATATTTCGATAAAGTCCTTCTGTTGTGAGAGCTGATTATACTCTCTATATTTTTAGTACACGAATAACTAATTTTTAGGGTTTCCTATTAAATATTCTATGAAAGGAACTAGAATTGCTAAAATGTTTATCTACGAGTTTTAGAAAATATTTTTCCGATATTAATATTACATTATTTACAAAATGGAGGATTGAACCAAATTGCTTTCTTTCTTCTGATAGTCTTATTGGTGTTATTATGTTTTCAAGATTCATCATAAAAAAGTGGCTTTCAAAATCCGCTCTTATGTAAAGCCTCATTATATGTTTCTTTTTGTGTGTGTTGAAAATTTTTTTGTTTGAAGATAATCTGTTAATTCTAGTATTAATAGAGTTAGGAATTTGTCTTGATATATGTGAGGGGTGGTTGGACTTGACATTGATGTATAAAGGTATATATATAGTCATTCGCAGACAGATCTGTTTCGCTGTATCACGGCTCATCAGTACGGTTTAGGCTCCGATCGCTTTTTAACCCAGGATTGAAATCTGACTGAATCGGCATCAGTCGGCGATTCTACCCCTAGGCCATGAGCGTCCGGTAGAAGAAGGCAGCCTTTTTAGCACGTATAAACACGCCAAATAGCTAGAGTGCTCTAATTCATTATTGAATGAGTGATGCGTATATGCTGGAGTAGCTACTGTTTTCAAAGTCTAGAATATATATATATATATATATATATATATATATATATTCTGATTAACATAGCAAGAAAGAATATTATGCTACTATTGTAGAGAAACAAAACAAAAAACAACCCTCCAAAGATGAGGTCAGTATTATAGACAGGAAAAATGCAAATCTCTTTAATTCCTGGCTAGTCAAATAAAGGTATTGATGTCCTCTAAAATGCTTTAAAGACTCCTGTGATTGTCATCAGGGCGTTTATTTTGTTTTAGGTCTGTGTATTGCAGCATCTAAACTATGTAGAACCTAATGATTTTTGTAACGTACTCTCAAAATTTTACAAAGACATGTATTTAGCACCTGAATTGTTAATCAAATTGTGAATATATATATATATATATATATATATATATGAGCAGTCTTGGAGTTTGATTCTTTATCTTTTTAATATTTTCAAATTGTCGAGTCTTAAATATTTTAAGATTTGCTTATTTATTATTTTATTCCAGGAATATTTCTCACCGAACTTGCCCAGTATGTCGAGCAAATGTGCAGGGTTCTGATGACACCTGGGTGCTCACAGAAAAGCCAGACAGCACTGAATATGATACTCAAGTGAAAGGTTACCTCATCGGTTTGGCTGATACTGTTGGTAATCCGCAATAAGTTTCATCTTGTTTCTCAATGCCTAGAAACATATGGGTGTATGTGTGTGTGAGTGTAAATATTGAAGTATACGAATGTGTGTGTTTATAAGGGTTTTCAATTGAATATATGGGTGTGAATGTGACTTTTTATTTACTTTATAAAGTTGTGTATTCTTGTTAATTTGAATCTAATGCCATGTTACTTTCTCTGCCATTGATCTTTGGTCAAACTTGGATCTTTTTGCCTGCCTAAAAATGGAGTGCCTATAAGGTGGTTTTTCCCTTGACACTGCTATTATTTTAACTACTTTCCATTCTCATCAATTTTTTTGTTTTAAAAAGCAATGATTAGAATTGTAGTAAGACCTAAACATATGATGAAAATTTATACATTTTCTTTATTTGTGAGAATTTACAACAAAAACATTAAACACTGTTAGATTGTTTACAAGAATAAGTTTATATTTCTAATATTTCTTCTCTAATGTGGATAGGTGTTGCAGGTTCGAATCCTGCCGAATGACACACATTTTCGTAATAAAAATGTATTGTAAATAATCAGGCCAGTAGATATAAATATATAATACTGTTTAATTACAAAACAGAATATCTACTTAAATATGAGTATTGATAAAAAATAATGTTAAAAAAAATCATTTCATTTCTTATATTCTAAAAAATGAAATTCTTTTAAAATTAATGCAATGTAATATTTATCAATTAACTAATTTATAAAGAAATAAATATGAAAACAATTTTTTATTCATAAATTTATAAACATTTACTAAATTCTTAAAATATGTGAACCAACTACATCCTTAATTCAGTTAAGTGCTATATGTGATACACGCTTTGGGCGATCATGTCTTGAAAGAGACATGACTGATTGGGCAGAAGATTATCCCACAGTAGGTTGCGATTGCTTTCTGACTGGTTGCCGACCAAGGCTATAGAACCCAGTCTGTTCTATTATTTAACCCATTACTGGAGGGAAGAGACTGATTAATACCTTTCCCAAGAGTATTTGTGCATAAGTGAATACGATGAATTCAACTAGAATTCGAACTCGGCTCCCCGATTTCTTGTTCCGAGCCTATATTCTCTGCACCGCAACACACATTCCACATTCAGATTTTACATCCTTAATTATTATTTTATAAAGTCTGAATCAATTGGCAATTAGCCAATGTTTTGCCAATCATTCCAATAAACAGTCTTATAAATAAATAAATAGTGTTTCTTATCTTTGTTGTTAATTCTCAAAAAAAGAAAATGTAGACATTCATTTTCATATATACTTAGCCTTTATTACAATTCTAATCATCGCTTTTTTAAAAAAATAAACATTGTCAAGGAGTGAAGATAGTTAAAATAATCGCATTGTAAAGGGAGAAGCCATTCTTTTGATACTCCATTTTGTTGCCGACACAAAGATCAAAGTTTGTTGATCTTCATCTGTCCAGTTCACAGGTTCTCAAACTATTTAAACCTATTTCACCTGCTACCACTGCCTCTTAAAGGAATCCATTTTCTTATTCCTCAAAACCTATGACTCTTAGACATGGGTGATTTATGCTTTCTGTTTCATAAATTATTTACGAGCAAAAAAGAACAAACAACCCTTATTGTTCTTTCTTACTCTTTTGAGAAATGTGTTCTTTTGAAGCACTAAGGCAAAAAAGTTTATTGTAAATATTTTAAGTTATCTCCAGTTTTCATTATAGTTTTTAATTGTTTAAATACACACATTGTATATCATTTTAGAATATTTTTAAAATCACAATTTTTTTTACTTAAAAAATATTAAGTAAAATTGAAAAAACTCTACAAAAACTTAAAATTATACTCCACGTGTTAAATATTAATTAATTAAAGTATTAACCTTGGCATATACACAGGATTTTAAATATTTATGTTTTAGTATATTAATATTTCAATCAATATTTTTTTAATTAGTAGTTTTATCAGAATTGATAGATTTAAAAATAAAACTAATTATGTACAAAGGTGGATCAATATGTCTGCAGCCTGATATGTGGATATTAGTTGAATATTGATCTGAAGTTTTAACAGTATAATGTGATTAATATTCACTACTAAAGTAAGGAAGGACATTAAAGTTAAAAAAAGATATTTGTTGTGCAGAATAGATGCATTTTTTATCATTAGGCTGAAGACTTGTTGATATATCACTGTGTACATTTTATGAAGACATTTTATATGTACATACAGATTTTAAAATATGCCTACCAAGTTCCTAATGCCAGCAATTTACAATTGACTCTTCTTAAAGATCAGCTGAATCGTTTTTGCATCTTTCCTCGCAGAGTTGGGGATAATACCTTCCAGTTTGAGAACCTCTGATCATATTGAATATTATTTAAATTGTTTTGGCTTCTGATTCATTTTCATTGATACTATGGCTACTATAAAGATATTCAGGATTATGGAGAAGACATTGTTTTTGTTGTTGGCACCGGTATAAAAGGGATACCGAATATCTTTCTTTCTGTCTGAAACACTTCATTTATTAGTCTCTTAACATATATATATATATATATATATATATAGGTAGGGACGGTCAGCCTTTACACTACCATGGTTTTGACCTTTTGGGTTTTGTCACATGACAAAATTGCAAAAGTCAAAACCATGGTAGTGTAAAAGACTGGCCGTCCCTACCTATATATATATATATATATATATATATATATATATATATATAGGTAGGGACGGTCAGCCTTTTACACTACCATGGTTTTGACCTTTTTGGTTTTGTCACATGACAAAATTGCAAAGGTCAAAACCATGGTAGCATAATTGGCTGATCTTTCTTACCTAAATATCTAAAATCTTTATATGTTGAATCTTCATTCAAAGATGTATTGAGCACTTTCTACTACACTATTTACTGGTTTTTAATTTAAATCTAACCTATAATGGTTTAGTATATATATATATATGTAATGATGCAAAGTTCATAAATAGATAGGATAATCTAAAAAGATCTATTTAATATAAAATATTAAGAGATAGATATGTATAGAGAGCACAATGGATATTATCTGGAGCAATGTGATATACATAAAGAAAAACTCAACACAGCATCTAAAGTGGTTATAAAATATAATTTATTTTTAAATAAATTATAGTTTAAAACTACTTTAGATGATGTGTTGAATCTTCCTTGTATATATATATATATATATATATATATATATGAGAGAGAGAGAGAAATATTAAGAAAAACAGATTAAGAAACTAAGAGAGTGTTAGTGTTATATTAAGAGACTGATTATATATATATATATATATATATATATATATATATATATACACACACATATATATATATATATATAAGTAATTATTTTTAATATTACTTGCTTTTTGTATAATGCATTAAGTGTCCATAATGGTATTTGCATTCCTGCACGTGTTTTGAGTCTAAAGTCAACTCTCCTCAAGTGAATAAATTTGTGACTTAACGCATCTCGATATGTAAAGCCACAAATTTATTTACCTGAAGAGTTAACTTCGGACTCAAACATGTTTAGCAACACAAATATCATTATTGACACTTAATGTTTTATACAAAAAGCAAGTAATATTAATAATAACAATAAATCTACACTTTAAACAAAACATTCGTAGCTTCTCACATTTTTTTCACCTATACTAATTTCTCTTGTTGAAACAACCCCTATTTCTGATTTCAATATATATATATATATCAGTATCTTAATATAACTCTCTTTGTCTCTTAATCTGTATCTTTCTTAGTATCTCTTTAATCTTTCTCTTTCTTTCTCTCTCTCTCTCTCTACATATACTGTACTGTGCAAAAGTATTAAGACAAGAACTATTTTATCTTTTATGAGGCATATTGACAGAAAATAAACAATTTAATTAAAGTAATTTTGAATTACTCAACAAATGCTTTAACAAGAAAAAAATACTTGTTACAAAATAAATTTAATATTTAGTATAATAGCCATTTGCTTTGATCACAGCCTTCATTCTGCCGGGCATTGACATCACCAGCTTCTTCAATGTATCTAATGGTATCTCCTGCCAAGCAGCTTGTATTTGTTTCCAAAGTGTGTCTTGCAAAGTAACATTAGATTTATCAATTCGAGAGAGGGGAATAAGAAAAATGTCAGTCATATCCAAGGATAATAGAATAATGACTAGTTTCAAAATAGCTCGTTTAATAGAAAATAGGAAAAATTAAATATAACTTGTCCTAATACTTTTGCACAGTACTGTATGTATAATCATCTGCAAACAGTTCTGTTTTGCTGTATTGCAGCTCATCAGTATGGTTAGACATTCGATATATACATCAGAGGTAGAATTGCTGACTGACGCCAATTCGGTTGGGTTTCAATCCTGGGTTAAAAGCAATCGGAGTCTAACTGTACTGATGAGCTGTGATACAGTGAAACAGATCTGTCTGCGGATGACTATATATATATATATATTGAATATATGAATTAAATCCAACAAAATGATTAAATAAGGAATAAGCAAGAGAACATTTGCAAAGATGATGTGTTTCACTTTTTAGCTCTGTCAGAAATTTTGAAGAGTCTCAGAGCACAGAGTTATTTTGCTTTTGAATTCTATGTTGTTTGTTTTTATTGGCTGAACACATGACATCTACCCAATCAATGAAAACAAACAGTATAGAATTAAAGAGAATCAAGGATTTTCTGTGCTATCCTATTCACAAAAATTTCTAATAACCCTAAATAAACAGTAAAACAAGGCAGATGTATAAACCTTTTTATACTTGTTCCTTAATAATATATAAGGTTGAAAGTATATATATTTTGCAATCAATTATTTAGTGGAAGTGTTCAAGTGTAAAGAAAAATAGAAACAATCTGATTGGTTACTGACTAGAAATCTCATTGGCTGATTAATAATTGCTGTTTTTATTAATTATGATGGCTTAAAAAAAACAGACATTTTAAAAGTATATATTAATATATGCATATGTATTAAAATGAAGAAGTAGTAAAGGCAAATTTATTCTCACTGCAAAGTGGCAAATTGAAAAATCTGACAAAAAACAAAAAAAATGTTTACTACTCCTTGTTATTTGGAGCTTAGTGGATAACAAAACATGTGCAAAATGTTTAAAAAATAAAAGAAACAGGGAAATAAGAGATATATTACCAAAGAATCAGCAGTATAAATCTCAGGAAGATCATCTTTAAACCCAGAAGCCATTTATTCTGCTTACAAGGGATGGCTGCTTAGACTTAATTTAAACAGTCTGAAGCAAGTCTAAGTAGTCTCTCCTCTGAAAGCAGAAGGAACTATAACTAAATGAAATCCACCTGTAATTTATATTGATGATTCTTTGGTAGAAATTTTTCCTTTTTTCTTTAGACATGCCTATATTTACATGTTTTGTCCTCAATTGAAAGAGGAGTGGTATATGGTTACCTCTTTTTTTTATTCACCAATTTTACAGTGAATTCATTATTCTTATTACCCCTTTGTTTTCATATATATACATATATATACATATATATATATATAACTTTAAAATTTTTGTTTTTAAAGCCATAATAAAAAATTTGCACCCTACCCACTTATTATTTATGAAGTCTACACCAAAATCCACACGTGTCTGTGAGTGTCTCTCTCTCATAACCTTGGAACAAATAAAATGGGTACAGATGACAGAATATCCAACTTCTGTTATCTTACACAGGATCACAATTTTTTTTATTTCTGTTTATCAAAAAAGTGATAAAATATTTTAATTATAATTTGCTTTAAAACAATACTGAAAATGCCCTACTTTTTAAATTTGTTAGTCTTTATACTTTCATTGTATTGGAGAAGTTTTCTTTTTACATTTTGTTAACAGAATACACTACCATCACATATTCTGAAAAATGGAATCTATTTTTACTGCTGGATATCCTTATTTTATCAACTGAAAAGGTATTAGATTTGTGGGTTATAAACCTCACCTATCCAGCATTCATGATTGAACGTAAGAGTTTCCAAGTTCAATTCTTATT
Source organism: Ascarosepion bandense (assembly GCA_037127315.1). Taxonomy (NCBI): domain Eukaryota; kingdom Metazoa; phylum Mollusca; class Cephalopoda; order Sepiida; family Sepiidae; genus Ascarosepion; species Ascarosepion bandense. The sequence goes on from JBBBDQ010001712.1 coordinate 4,004,149, forward strand.
TCTTTTCACAAAAATGTTTATTGGTGATGACAGTTGAACCAGAGACTTTATGGTCTTCAGGTCAATGATCTGTTCACAAAGGATTTTTGCCTTTTTGTTTTTGTTTATATGAATTGTAAATAAATCATAATTTATTAAATTATGAATTATTTAAAATAAAAAATCAGGGAGTTGATAGACAGAAAATAATATTGATTGTAGTAATATAAGATTTAGTATTTAATTAAATATTGTTTTTCTGGAAAAATCTTAAGACATTGACCATATGTTAGCAATTTAGACTGTTATATTTATTTTAGTAATATATATAGACATATATTTAAAATGACTTTTCAATTTTAAGTAGATATTAGGTTTGGATAACTTAGTTGTAATGTTAGCAAATTTATATTTTTTAGATTTAAAAAGATATATTCATATTTAAGTAGATTTATATTGCTATGTGCAAAAAATAGATTGTGTATAAATTATTTTGGTTTAAATTGTTTCAATGTCTATATATGGAATACACATCTTACTACAGGAAACTTGGTAATGAAGCTAAGCAAACTAGCTAATTTTTTAAAAACTAGAATTCATTTATGCTTGTAGAGAGAAGGAAGTTTTTTTTTTTCAATCCCAGAATTAAAATATAATATAAGACAAATCCATCCAATTTGGGGAGATAGTTATTTTTTAAATAATTTAAATTAGAAGTTTGTCAGAATGTTCTTTTGTCTTATGTTAAAATTATCTAAAGAATTACATTTCCAAAGATTGTTCCCAAAGATTATTTGATCACAAATATATACAAAACTGATTGTTAAAAAAGAAAAAAAACAAAAATCAATGGATATTGAAATAAATTTTACTTAAAACATGTATTTGTTAATTGCCCCAGAGTAATATATATCTGGGGGTCATTATTTACATTGCTGTATTTATTTATTTCTATTTTACAAGATTTATTGCAGTTGAGGACTGAGCAAATATGATATTTCAAAAGATTAATTATTTTTTAATTGAACCTTTCAATGATTTCAAACATTTTTTAAATATTCTTAAATCTTCCTTAGGTGGAAATAGAAGTCAAGTTATTGGTAGTTTTTTTAAAAGAATTTAAATTTCTTGCATAGTAACGACAAACTGAAATATTGTAAATGTTGGTTTTAATATCATGCTGAGTCTATTTTTAGAAATTAAATTCTAAGCTGCCTTTTGAGAAACAGAAAAAAAAATCACAAACAAAGAGCATAACAGAAATTAAAAGACTATAAATTGATTTTTTAAGGGATTAGGATAAAATATGTTGAATTCCAAACTAAATGTATAAAACTATTTTTAAAACTTGCAATCAGGTACTAAAAGTAAAGAGCTTCATAGCTACTTTGAAGAGATTTATCTAAATGTATTAAGCAGTAAGGAGCTTAAAGAGATTCAGCAAAGGAGTTAAGTAGTAGAAAGCTTGAAGTGATTCACTAAAAGGAGAAAAAATAGAAAGCTTGAAGGAATTCCACAAAATGAGTTAAACAGTAGAAAACTTGATTAGATTCAGCAAAATGGGTTAAGCAGTAGAGAACTTGATTAGATTCAGCAAAATAAGTTAAACAGTAGAGAACTTGATTAGATTCAGCAAAATAAGTTAAACAGTAGAGAACTTGATTAGATTCAGCAAAATAAGTTAAACAGTAGAGAACTTGAAAGAATTTAGCAGAATGGATTTAAAAAGGACAAAAAAGAAACAGTTTTTGCAGACTATGATTTTGGTGAAAATAACAAACAAAAAACTGAAACAAAAAAAATATTTTCTTGTTGATTCCAAGACTGCCAACTCGGACTTTTGAGTAAAAGTCTTGAGGGTCTCATTTTTCCAGAACCATGACCTCAGATAATTCCTCATAGTTCTTGCAGAAATGAGAAAGTCAGGCCATTTTCTGAGGTTTGTAATATTTATTGGTGTATAGGTGTGTTAAAGCACTATCAAGTATCAAATGAAGTATGAATTTAGTCAAAACCTCTGTTGCTCATGGTATTCTTCATTATGAGAATCCTTCATATATACTCTACTATAACTGTGACAATTATAAAAACAGGTATTTGCTTCTGCCACAAACAACCTTTTATTTATAGCAGATACAATTTGTAAATGATATCATTTGGTACTGAACAGCTTCATTTATATTAACCAAAGCAAAAACTAGTGTTTCATTAAATGTCTTTAGTGATTGTCCAGTGCAGTAACAAAAAGATTTCATCAGATTTGCTTTTGATAGTTTTAAAATAACTCAACAACTTTATACCCATATGTTGTATCACTTGATTTTATTCAATGTGCTAGCAAGGTAACCTGTCATTGTCCAGGTTATAAGACCTGAAGGTTTGGTTTTTGAATAAAACAAGTTAAAAAAATAAATAAAAATGATCATTTAAGTGAGTTTAAGTTATGCAAAGTTGAAATTTAGTTTTTAAATATGAGGTGCTACTCAAAAGTTCAGGGAATTTAAGTCACAAAATTATTTCTTCAAAGAAAGAAAAAAATTCTTTATTTTCTGCAAACATGGGAATTATGAGCTATCCTGGCAAATTAATCTGTTTAAAACATTCAGAAAATACAACGTAAGATTTCAGCAAAATAATTGTATGTTTTTGTGAGACTTACTCTTAAGGAATTTTAACCAACTGACTAGCATTTATTTTTGAAATTGAAAATATTTGCAGTTGATCATGTGAAAGCAGATGGCTGTTGTAACAAATGTTTTTTTTTTTTTAAGTTAAAAACAAAGAAAAAGGGATCAATTCCCTGGAAGTGAAAATTAAAATACTTTTTATGTTAATTAGCAAATTGTAATCAACATTATAATCACATGACAAAATACTTGGTTCACAATAAACTCTTAGATGCTAAATATTTTATTAATAATCTAAATTTAATGATATTTTTATTATCTTATTAATAATCTACATTTAATAATATTACTAACAAATAAAGAATTATAATAAAAAATGAAAGAATATTTAATCTTCTAATTAAGGAATATTTTCATGTTGTATACTTACCTATAACAGGAACAGTATGTTTCTATCCTCCTAAATACGTGGACACTATTGGAGAGAATTGTAGAGTGATTATACTGATTAGCAGTTCACTAGCAATGTATCTACTTCACACAGCACGTGAGTCTTGTAAATTGTGACATATTATTGTTCCCAACCCCTGTTTTGGTAATTACTCATGCAGTAATCTTTTAGGGTTACAACATTTAATAATCTAAATTTAATAATATTTATATTATCTTATTAATAATATACATTTAATAATATTACTAAAAAATAAAGAATTATGATTGAAAAATTTATTAAAATTATATATAAAATTATATTAAAAATTTATTTAAAAAAATTAAAGAATATTTAATCCTCTAATTAAGGAATATTTTAATAATCTAAATTTAATAATATTTTAATTATTTTATTATTAATCTATATTTAATAATATTTCTAACAAATAAAAAATTATAATTACAAATTATAATTACAATTAAAACAAGATTTAATTATAATAAAAAATTAAAGAATATTTAATCCTCTAATTAAAGAATATTTTAATAATATTTTAATTATAATCTACATTTAATAATATTACTAACATTCCAGTGAATAAAATATTTGAATAAATCACATGACCTATATATATATATATATATATATATATATATATATAATGTATGATAAAATATAGTTTTAAGGTATAGAACATAGAAAAATATAAAAGGGAACATTGAAGTATACACCTGGCTTGAAAATTTCATTTAGCATGAAACAGACTATCACCTCCAGGTGTTGACTTTAATATGCAATATATATATATATATATATATATATATATATATATATATAGTGATGATCCACGTACTGTCTTAATATGTATAGGAAAGAATATTAATAAAAAGTTTTGAATTTAAAAATGTACTTTTTTTGGACAGTATTTGTTTATTTTTATTATTGTATTTTATATTTCAGACCGCCCTCGGTCCTTCATCAGAAATGAGTGATTTTTAAATTTGAATTAGAAACGTATTTCACGGATTTTACAAATATTTCAATAGCTAAAAAATTTTTTTTCTCAGATATTCCAAGAAATTTTTATCTAAAACAAACAGACTTTCTCTACGGACGTGCCGCATGTTATGAACAAACACACCACGTGATATAAACAAAAAAAATATTTGGACGCTATCGTGAAATACGTTTTTAATTCAAATTTAAAAATCACTCGTTTCTGATGAAGGACCGAGGGCGGTCTGAAATATAAAATACAATAATAAAAATAAACAAATACTGTCCAAAAAAAGTACATTTTTAAATTCAAAACTTTTTATTAATATTCTTTCCTATATATATATATATATATATATATATATATATATATATACACACACACAAATAATGATTTGTACCCATAGAAGACACTAATAGCATTAAATAAAGTAGATGTCATAATTATCCCAAACCCGAGGAACCTTTCGGCCAACACTTATCAAGGGCTTCGTTGGCTTAATTATAAAGGGTCAAAAAAAAGGACAAAAACCAAAAGGATTACTCACAATACTGGGAGAAGATGAAACTCGTTTAAAAGTAAACTTTAATAAAAAAAAAAAATTAGAATGTAATATTAAAAATATTAAATGTTACATTTTAATATATATATCTTTTTTTCATTAAAGTTTACTTTTAAACGAGTTTCATCTTCTCCCAGTATTGTGAGTAATCCTTTTGGTTTTTGTCCTTTTTTTTGACCCTTTATAATTAAGCCAACGAAGCCCTTGATAAGTGTCGGCCGAAAGGTTCCTCTGGTTTGGGATAATTATGACGTCTACTTTATTTAAGGATATATATATTCAGGAAAACATAGATGACTGAAAGCAATGACCATTACCCATTAAATGGCGGGAAAGGTTTGCACAAATGTGCATGCCAAATGAGAAAATTCCCTTTTTTTAAATGGTACTTTTTATATTCATTTTTGCTTCAATATTCAAAATCTATAAAAATGATATTTTAACTACTTTAGATTATAAATTTAAAAGAAGAATAAAACCAATGTAAGGTTCCAATTTATTACCTTTTATCTCTTCTTTGGTTTGTTCTTCTAGTTTTAATTTCAGGCAAATACTCTAAGAAATGGCATTACCTCACGAATCCTAGAGTTGTCAATTAGTCATTTAAACTCAAATCATGAAGGAATAATGTCTGTAGGGTTGGGGAAAGTTTCTCTCATCAGCTGATGATACTTGTTAATCTCTGTGGAAACATCAATTGATGATGCCTGTCGTTTAAGTCTTATCTTAGAAACATAGCAGAATCACATTGAATACAAATTAAAAGAATACATTAAAGAATATTAAACTTCCATCAAATGAAAATAAATTTTAAAGCATAGAAAAAACAAAAACAGCATGATTATCAAATAGGGGCTACATTTGAAAGCCCACTAGTAAGTTTTGAATTGACTTTTTTTCCTTGTGGGTAGTCTAGGTTACATAAACTAAAATACACTATTTACATTATTCGGACAATTGTCCTCATCTTTGTTGCCATTTGTGCGATGTTTCGGCCATTGTACACTCTGGCCTTCTTCAGTTGCTAGGAATTTCAAACCGAATCCTTTATTGCAATCACTGGGGTATATCATTCTCATTCCTTGCGTGAAGCCTTTTTTAGTAGTCACGAGTTATCTTCTCCTTACCAGACTCTCTAAATTACTTGTTCATCATTATTTAACTCACGACTTTTTGAGTCAAGTCACAGGAACTAACCAACATCTATATCCACTGGGCCATGTGTCCTTAAGGACAAGAACAACTGAATTTCTGGGACTTATAAACCTAACGTTCAGTAACCATTTTTTTACCAGAATTCATATTGCAAATTTTGATGTTAATGGTTTTCTCTAGTATTTTTTTTTTCTTGTCCTTAAGGATACATGGCCCGGTGAATATAAACATTGGTTAGTTTCAGTGACTTGACCCAAAGAGCAGTGGTGAACAAGTAACTTAGAGAGTCCGGTTAGAGGGAGATAACTCAAAAGAGGTTTCACACAAGAAATGAGAATGATTATAATAAAGGGTTTTTGCTCAAAATTCTTAGCACCTGAAGAAGGCCAGAGCATGGCTGAAATGTCATACAAATGGCAACAAAGATGAGGACAATAGTCCAAGTAATGTAAATAGTGTAAACACTACCTCATCTCAGAAATATAGATAAACAAACTTAATGTTTAAAAAGTATCTTTCAAAAAATGAGTAGTGAACTTTCAAAAGTAGATAATGTTGGAAATCAAAATAAATAAATATGGCCAAGAACAACCACTCCCTCCCAAAAAACAAAATCAGTTGTAGATAAATTAAAAAACCTGACCCTTAACTAAGGAGAGAAGAGAAAGATGAAAGTAACAATTTAAGATATAAAATGACCTGTTTGACAAAAGTAAAAAAAAAAAAATCAGTAAATTCCAAATATTTTTACCACCCAGAATCCCAAACTGTTTTTTAAGTAAATTATTAAAGAGATTTGACTACTTAACATAATTATTTTATTAAATATTATATCATGGCTACAAATTTTTTTAAAGATTAAAAACAGTTCTTTCTCATGACTACTGCATTTCAGTCAGAATAAAATTTAATCTCATATTTCAAATACAACTTCATAAAAGTTTTGACAGCATTAATCATCTTTCTCCGTTTTTAGTTAATAGTAAAACTTAATGCATTTTAATAACAAAAATGAAAAATACTACAAAACAAAAAAAAAAGCTATGACATCATCAAAAGAGGTATTTTTCACCTTTGACATGACTCAAAACTCGTCATGCATTTAACATATCTCTTTCGAATAGACGTGAAGAGAAAATAATTATCTTTCTTTGAGCACATTCAGGCGCAGTCTTTCAACTTTTCCATATTCCTTCCTCTGTTGCAAAAAGAAATCTAAAACAAGATGACATTTTTTTTTTTTTTAATGTGTATTTTTTCCAACCTATAACAGAATAAAGTTGTTAAAAGCTTTAAAAAATTGTATCTTTAATATGAGGTCAGGAAAAAAAGTATTTTGTCTTAAAATTAAAATATCCAAGTCCTATCAGGATAAATGTTTGCTCAATTTAAATTTTATTCTGTACTTCAGAACTTGTTTTTATTTTTTAATTAATTCTTCACCCTTTTTCATACAGTTACTCTAAATTGATGAAATTAGAATCTTGTCAAATTTTATTCAGAGCAAACAATATTTACAAGAAATAAAAAAAAAATCAAGTTGATGTTATTTAAAAAAATGTTTTAAAATGGAACTTCTTCGTTGCTTTTTGGAATTGAGCCTCCAATGAGTGATTTAGCATGTTTTGGGTCATGTTTCATTTACATTATGTCTTAAATGAAAATGTTTCTTTCTGCTTGTTTCAAGTTTCTGATTTTCTGATTAAAGAAGTTCCTGTGACAAAGCAAAAAGTGAACATAATGACGTTTCTGTTTCAAGAGTTTTATAAGAAATTAAAAGAGTTTTTAACTGGTTTTGCTTGTATGTAGTTTGTTGTGCTTTCTCTGAGCTTGGTTCAGGAAAGGTTGAATAAAAATAAATTTCTTTGTTTTTGTAATAAAATGACTGACCTGAAAATTTATGGCTTCTTCATTTTCAACTCCAAGTCTTATTTTCATTACATTTAGGTGAATGTCTCCTTTGATAAAGATCAGGGGACCTCCAAAATGAAGGCCTTTATTTATTTATTTATTTATTTATTTTTTAATCATTTCACCCCAAGCAAGGCATTTCACTGCCACTATGGCACAGGGGTTTACATAGGGGAAGGTGCTGAGAGAGCGATCAGATATAGGAAATGTCAGAAGGAGGGTGATAGACGGGTAAGGAGGTACATAAGAAGAGTGTCTGAGAGAATGGGTGCAAGTTAGTGTATTAGGAGGTGTCTATTGACCTTACATTTAAACTCCTGTGGATTGTAGCCGTCGGGGAAGCAATCATGTGGAAGGGAATTCCACAGCCGGGAAGTGCGAGAAAAGAATTTCAATGGGGTTTTAATCCATTTTGTTCACTGCCAATAATTTTCCTAGGGATTGAATTTTGTCAAACAGCTTTTTTAAACTTTTTTTTAATGAATTTTTCAAATCAGACATTATTTTTGAATTCTACTCAAAAAATTGTGTTTACATTTTAGGTATAGAAACAAAGCTAGCATATATAGATTAAAAAAAATTACCAATGAGAGGGAAGCATTCCTTAAATAGGTAATTGAAAGAATAACCACTTAACAAAGCAATATCAGAAGATTCATCTCAGGGAATTATTGGAGAATTATCAAGGAATTGAAAAAATATTCTCTCTTTAAAGCTAAATCAGGAGGTTCCTCTCAGGGAATTGTTAGAGAATTATCATGGAATTCAAAAAACAGTCACTTTTTAAAGCAGAATAAAGAGGTTTTTTAAATGGAAATTGGAGAATTATAATGGAATTGAAAACATTGTCACTTTTCAAAGCCAAAACATGGATTCATTTCAAGGAAATCAGGTAATTAATGGAGAATTTTCATGGAATTGAAAAAAATAGTTACTTTTTAAAGCAGAATCAGGGGGTTTTATATAAAAGGAAATAAGGGAATTAATGGAGAATTGTCATTAAATTGAAAAGGATCCTAACTTGGTAGCTACGATACAGTTCCTTTCTCACCGGTGCAGTGTCACTTCCCTGTGTCTCTTCTACAAATACTTTCACGACTTCTGCTCCGATGAACTTAGTTCACTGGTACCCCCTATATACGAATTTCCTCGATCCACAAGATTAGCAATTAGGTCCCACCCTTTTACTGTGAAACCAATAAATTGTAAATGCAAATTCTACTTCAGCAGCTTCTTTTCTTGCACTTCCCGCCTGTGGAATTCTCTTCTGCATACTTGCTTTCCTGACAGTTACAATCTTCAAGAATTTAAATGTAAAGTCAATAGTCATCTCCTGTCTCATTAACTTACATCCTCTCTCTCATCCTTTTCTACATCCACCCCACTCTCATCAGTACTCTCTTCCTGACATCCCCTGCAACCTCTCACTCCTCATAACATTCCTCCTCATCCACCCCACTTTCATCAGTAATCTCTTCCCACTCCTACTCTCTTTCTGACACCCCCTGCAACCTCTCACTCCTCAACATTCCTTCTATGTAACCCCCTGCACAATAGTGGCAGTAAAATGCCTTGCTTGGGGCGGCAAGATTATAAAAGCAAAAAAAACATTCAGGAAATTAACAGAAAATTATTATGGAATTGAAAGAAATAGTTAAAAACCTGAAGTTCATCTCAAGGAAATCAGGGAGTGAATGGAGAATTGTCATGGAATTGAAAAAAAAACAGTCACTTTTTAAAACAAAAACCTGGGGTTCATCTACAGGAAATCAAGGAAAGAATGGAGAATTGTCATGGAATTGAAAAAAATCCCATTTCAAAGCAAAATCATGGGGTTCATTTCAAGGAAAGAAAGGAATTCATTGAGAATTATCATGTACTTGAAAAAAATAGTCATTTTTTAAAACCAGAATGTAGGGTTTTTTTTTGTTTTTATATATATATATATATATATATATAAAACAAAATAGGGGAATTAAAATTGAAAAAATAGTCACTTCTAAAACAGTCATCAATTTCATCTTAAGGAAATCAGAATTATTGGAGACTCATCTTAGAATTGAAAAAAAAGGTTTTAATAATAAATATGGCATTTATTTTAAGGAAATCAGGAAAGTAATGGAGAATTATCAAAGAATTGAAAAAATAGCATTTATCTCAAAGAAATCTGGGAATTAATGGAGAATTACTACAGAATTAAAACAAAGTCTTGTTTCTAAGCAAAATAATGGGGTTCATCTCAAGAGAATAACAATTATTGGAGGATTATCATAGAATTGAAAAAATAGTTACTTTGAAAATTAGAAACAGGAGGTTTAATTTCTGGGAAATCAGGGACTTAATGGAGAATTATCCTGAAATTGAAAAAAAAGTCACTTTTAATGCAGAATTAGGGGTTTTATCTCAAGAGAATCAAGGAATTAAAAAAATATTATTGAATTAAAGAAATAGTTACTTTTTAAAGCTAAAACTTGGGCTTCATCACAAGAAAATCAGTGAATTAATAAAGAATTATCATGTAATTAAAAAAAACAAACACTTTTATAACCAGAAACGTTTTTTTTAAAATAAAATGAATAAAGGAATTAATGTAGAATTATCAGAAAATTTAATGAATAGACACTTTTAAAACAAAAGCTTGGGGTTCATTTCAAGAAAATCATGGAATTGTTGAAGAATTATCATGGTATTAAAAAAATAGTCACTTATTAAAACAATTGCTTAGGGTTTATTTAAAGGAAATCAGGGTATTAGTGGTGAATTATCATGGAATTAAAAAAAAAAGTCACTTTAATCAGAATCAGGTTTTTCATCACAAGGAAACCAGAGAATTAATAGAGAATTATGGAATTAAAACAACTGTCATTTTTTAATGCAGAACTAGCGGGTTTCATCTCAAAGAAATTTGGGAATTAATGGAGAATTATGCAAGAATTAAAAACATAATAACTTTTAATGCAGAATCAGAGTTTTATATAAAAGGAAATAAAGGAATTAATGGGGAATTATAAAGGAATTAAAAACATTGTCATTTATAATTTAAAAAAATTGGGTTTATCTCAAGGAAATTAAAGGAGAATTATCAAGAAATTGAAAAAATTGTCACTTTTTAATTCAGAGTTAAGGAGATTTATCTTATGGATATTAGGGAATTAATTGAGAATTATCATGGAATTGAAAAAAATAGTTACTTTTTTTAAACAGAATCCAAGGGTTTTATATAAAAGGAAACATGATAATTAATGCAAAATTATCAGGGAACTGAAAAAATGGACACTTCTCAAATAAAAGCTTGGGTGTCATCTCAAGAAAATCATGGAATTTTTGAAGAATTATCATGGAATAGGAAAAATAGTCACTTTTTGAAACAGAATCAGGGGGTTTCATCTGAAGAATATGAATGACTTGATAGAGAATTATCATGGAATTGAAAAAATAGTCACTTTTAAAGGAAAAACATGGGTTTTATTTCAAGGAAATCAGAGTATTATTGGAGAATTATCATGGAATTGAAAAATTGTCGCTTTATTACTAGAATCAGGGGATTTCAACACATGGATATCAGGGAATTAATGGAGAATTATCATGGAATTGAAAGAATTTTCACATTTTAAATGAAAATCGTGGAGTTTATTTAAAGAAAATCAGGGTATTATTGTAGAGTTATCATGGAATTGAACAAAATAGTCACTTTTTAAACCAGTATCAAGGTTTTCATCTCAAGGGAATCAGGAAAAAATGTGTAATAAGTTAAATGTGTAAATAAGTTCTTCAATTTGCTGATAAAAAAAACTTAGCCCTGATGAGTGACAGCATCATATTAGTGTCCTCACAAATCTTTGAATTTAGCTCAAACCTGCTCAGTTAAGTGACAATGTCTCAGCATTAATCCTAATAATGCTCTATCTCTACCTGTATATCGAAAACTTTACGATAAATTACCTGCTTGCCAAAATACCTTTTATTAGTAAAACTATTGAAAAAAAACAATCTTGGTGCTATGACGCCAAATGTTCTCAGTCTCATAGTTTATGTTGTGTGTGTTAGCTAGCCGTAAGTTAATTGCACTTGAGTCTGCAGTTCACTTCTGTTTTGCCCCCAGTTAATTGAAGGTGTCAAATGTTTGGTCAAAATCTTTCACTTCCTCTGCCACGTTGTGATATCTGATCTCAGAGAAAGCTACGAATCTGAGAAAAAGAGGCGGTCGTCTTTGTGCTGCACTCCTCAACAACTGAAAATCAAGAGGCAGTCGGGTGCATAATGCAGAAATAGGGGGATCAGACAAAAATAAAAACTAACAAGACAGTAGTGAAGGCCAGTCTATATGGACTAACGATTATATTGTATCTCTTTGTACAGCATGAGAGAGAGAGAGAGAGAGAGAGTAAAAAAGAATTAAAAGAAAACAATCCAACTTTTTTTCAGAGTCCACAAATTACTTGCTGCTACTATGTTTATTCGTCATTCGAGGGAATACAGTCTCTATGCTTCCCTTCCCTTAAGGTTCTGCTTAGAAGTGGTATACATGTTACTAGCGTGCTGGGAGAATATTTCTGCGTTTTCACTCCACGCGTTCCGAGTGGTTCTCTCTGAAGTTCTCTGTTCTGTTCTGATTTTTAAATCCATTGTCTTTTATTGAAACCATTTCAATATGGTGTGGGGTGGTAAGTGATCGGAATGTCTCTCCATAAAAATCTAATGTCAACTTAGTGTATCTGGCTTAAATCACCCACTTACGGTTTTCGAGGATGTCTGCCATTCTGGAAGTTTGGAGACAGGATTCCGTTGACTTTATACATTCACCTGTCACTGTTAATTACAATTTCATCCTTATGTGGGGAGGTCTCTTTCCAAAACTGACCGATAACTTCCATTTTCAGTACAACTGTGTAAATTTTCAAGAAAATCGATTCAGCCGTTTCGGAGTCTATAGGTAACACACACACACACACACACACACACACACACACACACACACACACACACACACAGAGTTCCATTTATAAATAAGTTTAGATATTAGTTTAATCTAAAGGTCCTTAATCCTTATTTATATATATATTTTGCTTTTACGTTATATTTTGAATATTGTTTCATCCTCATCATTTTCATCTTTTGTAAAATAAAGCATTTTACAATTAATATTAAGAAAATTTAAGATTAGTTTTTCAAATTGCGCATTGTAATTATCTAAATTCCAAGTCAATCACTCAGTTAAGTGCCATACGTGAAACACGCTTGGGCGATCATGTCTCGAAAGAGACATGACTGACTGGGCAGAAGATTATCCCGCAGTAGGTTGCCATTACTTCCTGCAGTAGACTGGTTGCTAGCCAAGGCTATAGAACCCAATCTGTCCTGTTATTTAACCCATAACTGGAAGGAAGAGATGGATTAATACCTTTCCCAAGGTTATCTGCGCGTAAGTGAATGCAATGAATTCAACTGGAATTCGAACTCGGCTCTCCGATTTCTCGTTCCGAGTCGATATCTACTGATATTTCAAGTACATATCTCTAATTATTTTACTTTTTTTTATAATCGTTTCACCCCAAGCAAGGTATTACTGTCACTGGTGTGCAGAGGTAACGTAAGAGGAGAGTGAAGAAAATGAGGAACAGGTCACAGTGGGTGTCGTAGAATGGATAAGAGAAGTATGAAAACACTGGTGTGAAGACTGCTGCGTGAAAGTAGAGCGGAAAGGGAGAAGGGTTTCGGGAAAATGATGAGAGTCAAGGAGATAAGCGATGGCAATTGACATTGCATTTAAACTCTTGGAGATTGTAGTTATCAAGGAAGCAAGTACACGGAAGGGAGGAAGGAAAAAGAAGAATGGGATTCAAGAGGATAGAAAATGGTAATTGACACTGCATTTAAACTCCTGGAGATTAATTCTCATACAAGTAATGAATTTAGGAGACATATCTTTATTTGTTTTTTTTTTTCATAGTGCAATATAGCTAGTGTAAGGACGATGACAACTAAAAAGTAGAAATTATTACGTATCTGCACAGCCATAGTTAATAATATCCCATAAAAAACTATGTAATATTTTATCAAATTATTTTAAGAATGATTACAGACAATATTTTCCTGATATCTTTGTATATTTATTTATTAAAGGACATCAATTTGAAGTAAGTAGGAATAATGGTGAGGAAACACACGTGTTATTTTTAATAGAAAAAGGGAAGGGATTTATTTACAAATTCATACATTTGAAGTTTCAGGACAAGTAATCAAACATAGGATGTGCGTTGTGGTGCGGGACGAGAGATCGGGGTGCTGAGTTCGAATTTCAGTTAAATTCCTTGCTTTCATTTACGCACAAATACCCTTGAGAAAGGTATTAATCCATCTCATCCCTCCGGTTATGTGTTAAATAATAGGACAGATTGGGTTCTATAGCCTTGGCTAGCAACGAGTCTACCGCAGAAAGCAATGGCAACCTACTGCGGGATAATCTTCTGCCCAGTCAGTCATGTCTCTTTTGATACATGATCGCCCAATGCGTGTATCACGTATGACAAATGACTGAATCAAACATTAAAGGTTCCTAGTTTTGATGAACTGTCAAGAAGAGAAAATGTTCATATCGGTTACAAAAATGCATAAAACAAATTGAAAGAATTCGTTTCTCACATAAAAGTTATATGGTTGTATTCAACATGAATAAAATGATATATTTTAAGGTACTGAGCTTAAGATTTGAATAGAGTTCTTTGAAATTCCTCTGCTCTTCATTGAGGCTTAGAATATATCCGTGTGTAATTTGACATTAGCGTTATTCAGACGCGTGTGACTACGCCTTTCTCTCTCTCTTCTCTTGATTCAACTTTCTCAAAAAAAAAAAAAAATTGTATCAAAAAGCGATTTGATATCGACTCGTTACTTTTTTTCAGTTGTAAGCCGCTCTCTTTTCATTGGTCAAAGTAAATTTTCACGTATGCTTGCTAAACTCTGCCTTGATTTTTTCTTCAACCTGGGGCCTATTTTTTTTCTATTAGTCAAAATAAATTTTCGCACATGGTCGCAAATTTGAAAACTGAAGAAAAGAAAGTTATTTTTACTTCGTAGTCACCACAAAGTTTTTAAAACATACTCTCAGCGTGGTAAACTTTTTTCGAGAGTAAATACTTTTAAAAATATCAAATTATTCAATTGATATTATAGAAAATTACAAAATCTCTAAAAAGCCTTTCGAAAGAATCAAACTTTTAATAATATCTAATTATTTGATTGATGTTATAGAAAAGTACAAGAAAATCTTTAAAAAAATCAAAGATAGATTATGAATTAAAAACATCTTGAACAATGGACCATGTTTTATCTTATTCCTTTTTAAAAATTTCAGACGAAGTCATCCATATTAACCTTTCAACTGGGTGCTGACTTTTTATTTTTCTGTATTTGTTTTTCACGGACATCTTTAAAAGTAATATGTGATATACCTCAATGTAGATACCTCTACTCATTTTTGATAACTAACTTTGACTTGAATTAAAAAAAAAAATTCTTGAAACTTTTATTTCAGTTTTAACTGAAAGCTAAATGATTAAATATACTATTTCCAGTAGGCAAAATAATCTGATGTATTTTAGACAGAAATTATTATATTGATTGGAATCTAAAATGTTTCAATGTTTTTGTTAATTTTTAATTTTTTTTTTTGGTCATTTTTGAGCGATTGACGCATTTGTAAGCAAAAGTTAATTCCCGGTTTTAAAAATCTTGCAAAGATAAAATATACATCTTTGACGCATTATTTTTGGAGATTTAGCAAATTTAATGTTAAATTAATTTGATTTACACAAGTATTACTTATAGCATGAAATTTAGGATAAATTTAGAATATTTAGAATAAAAGTTTTCAATTTTCGATTAGTAAATATAATCTTCACTTAATGATTTAATAAACTAACGGTAACAAATCTTTGAAATATTTTAAAAATATTTTTGAATTTTTATAAATTATCATAATAAAAAAATGAAAACAATTCTTTCAAAATTTCATTATTAATCGAAAAAAATTCTTTAGACTATAATGTCCTTTATGTATGTTCTTTATTAACGCAATTAAAAACTTATCAAATTGAATAATGATATAGTTTTATTGCATTTTTTATTTTACTATTCGAAGCAGATTTTCGGAAATAAAGACAAAGTGTTTCAGAAAAACAACAAAAAACAAAACAAACAAACAAAAAAACAATAACAACAACAGAAAAAGATAGATGATTTACAATCCCCAATGAGTCCTGCGTTTAACTAATAAAACCAATTTTTCCAACAAAATTTAATATCTTGCAATTCATAAATTTACGTGGAGGTGTGTGTGTGTGTGTATGTGTGTGCTGGGGTTGGTGGGTAACTGATGTAAAAAGTATTTCTACCAAGATTTAAAGAAAATAATAATTTCAAAAATAATTTAATTCATTTGTCCTGAGTTTCATTAAAATCCGACAATTATTTAATTTTTGCAAGAATTTCCAAATTAATGTGTTTGTCACCGAAAAAAAAAAAAAAAAAAAAAAAAAAAAAAAAGAACTGAAATGTAATATTACGTTTTCCATTGTAAACTCTCGTAACAATTTGTTGGTTACTCGCTAACTAAAATGAAAAGATTTTTTTTTATCAAAATTTCGAACATGTTAGAAGGGATTAAAAAAAATAATTAAAAAATACTCTGACCTTTCTTCTTTTTAATAATGACGTAAACATTTTGATGGAAAAAGTTTGTTTTTTAAGTTTGGGAATTTTTGTCTTCATACTATGCTGTTTTTTCAGCGATTTAGTGGAGGTACCTACCTCATTGTCATATGCCTCAATACACCATTTAAATAATCGAATTAAAAAAAAAAGTGAAGTACAATGTTTTTCTTTTGCTCAAAGTTTTTTTAAAACTCAGGTTTTAAATTTCCACAAATGAAAAGACACCTACAATTTACGGGTTCATTTGTATTTGAACATAATATGATATACTGACAAAAATGAAAAAAAAAAAAATTGATAATTATTTTTTCAGTCGCTTAGATTCATTGATTTTTTTGTAATATCAATTATTTATTAAATCATTTAAACTGTATTTACCTTAAAGTTGCCTCCCTTATTTTTCACATATCTGAGGAGTTATGTCCCTTTATAATATTTAATTGTCCTTTTTTTCAGCTATTTGACAGATACCTTACTTTTATCAATTGTCGACTCTGGCCTTAGAAATCATTTCTAATTCTTCCATTATATAATTATTAAGTTAGAACATGTGAAAAACTACAAACTACTACAAATTTGTATATTTTGTTTCGACATTGAAAGAACAATGTCTCATCAGGTAGTTAGTAATGATGGTAATAAACGTTTTTATTTAAAAACACTTTTTTCGATTACATAAAAACGACACTTCCCTTTTTTTTAAAAGGCTAATAAATAATAAATATAATGAATTTAATTGTCAATATTATTTCATTTTGTTGGCTTTTTATTCCTCAAATTTGATTAACCAGCTTATTAAATCTCTCCTTCTCTCTCTCTCTCTCTCTCTCTCTCTCTCTATATATATATATATATATATATATATATGTATGTATGTATTTATATATATTTATCAGATTAAATAAATTGCAAAACATATGTTTGCTTATTTTTAATACAATCCGTTCATAATCACGGATAATCTTTCGCGTATTACAATCAAAAGATGTCAGAAATGAGCTGTAACGTTGACAGATGATATTTTCATTCATTTCTTAAGGTACCCAAGTACTTTCAACCTCTATCTGACGTCATCTTCAGGTGTGTGAGTTATGGTAACAAATGTAACCGAAAAACTGTGTTGCTAAAAGTTGCTGTACATTTTTTCTGCTTCAAATATAACGGTTGACAAATTGCTAGCGTTCATTAGAAAGTGAAAATTATCCAAAATGGAAAATTTTTATATGTTGTAATGTCATGGTCAGGATGTGCGTTGTGGTACAGTGGATATCGGCTCGGAACGAGAAACCGGGGAGCCGAGTTCGAATTCCAGCTGAATTCATTGCATTCACTTACGCGCAAATACCCTTGGGAAAGGTATTAATCTGTCTCTTCCTTCCAGTTATGAGTCAAATAGCAGGACAGATTGGGTTCTATAGCCTTGGTCGGCAACCAGTCTACCGCAGAAAGTAATGGCAACCTACTACGGGATAATCTTCTGCCCAGTCAGTCATGTTTCTTTCGAGACATGATCGCCCAAGCGTGTATCACGTATGGCACTTGACTGAATGTCATGGTCATACACGTGTTAAAGCATGAAAAAAATGTTCTTTTTACAAACATTTTAGAACATTACTACAGTATTCATAGCTGATTCTATTAATTAACGGCTTAAGTGTTTTCATGAATATTTCCTCGAGAATCTGTAGTTTGCTTTTGTTGTTTTCTTGGTGTAGGATAGTTGTATTATCGATCATTATTTTTTTATATTGTAAATGTAGGTAGGAATGTTGTTGTAGATGTCCACAAATGGATGAATGGTCGGATAAATGTTACGTAAGACTTCTAGTTAATGTAGTTGTTGTAAAGGGGTTGAAAGTACTTGGGTACCATAAGAAATGAATGAAAAACGTTACAGCTCATTTCTGATATCTTTTGATTGTAATACGCGAAGGATTATCCGTGAGTATGAACGGATTTTTATTAAAAATAAGCAAACATATTGTTTGCAATTTATTTAATCTGACATGTTTAAAAGAAAATTTGCTGCCGAAATACACACACACACACACACACACACACACACACACACACACACACATTTGAATAAGAAACTGCAGTAGCATGGTAAAGTAATTATAAATTTTCGAGATAAACGTTCTTAATATATCTCTAGTGAGCACTTTAAAAAATCTGCTAGAACTAGTCAATTTGGAGGTAAATTTTGTACTGTAATCGCTTTTAATGAGTCGATATATATATATATATATATATATATATATATATATATATATATATATATATATATATCTGTTGGGGCGCTCTCCATCTTTCCACCGAAATGGACTGTTCGAATCACTATATAGATTAGTAGTGATTATACCTGGAAGGAGGAAGTCGAGTGAGCGAGTCAGTCGGGTATTTCCGGTATTGCACTGGAAGTGTTCTTCTTGTTCAATCTATCACGTCTCTACGACGATACTGTATACTAATTACCTTGTTCTGTATTCTACTAATCCTCACCTTTTGTAAATACTTCTCTTTCCTGTCAATACATCTACTTTTATACTATTACGTTGTTTTGTATTATTTCACATAATTCTGTTACCCGACATAACAATTTCATATGTAGATTTATATTTTACATTTATTTTACGTCCGACTGGGGTTGAACAATGCATGTCAAATGCTGAAATAGCTATTCCCCAAATGTAAAATCTGAATTTACATATGAAATAAATGCATATCTGCTCCGTAAATTAAATTTACATCGAGCTCTCTGTTGGATCAGTTTTAATATTTGACCTAATATTACTCGGATCCATTGGAATTATTTACCAATCTTCTCTTGGGTTTATTTCTCATATATATTATTCACGATCCAGTGTGCAGAAAAAAGGGAACGTAAAATATTCTCTCTTTTTATCCGAACAGGCTCGATCTGTGTATTTTTATACAGATCGATTCCAGTACACGTAAGGGATGGCCAGATCGAGCCTTAAACAAAATGGAAAAGGGTTTTGTTATTAAAAAACGTGTCAGATATCCCAGCAGTCTCTTATGGAATGTGACTACTGTTTCTTTGTTTCTTGACGATGGTTCGCATACCAGTACAGGTACACGCACCACAATTTGAGTACCACGCTTTTGAAATCTGCCTAAGTTGGAAAATATGGATTGGACAACTCCATGACAGACATAATAGGAATCCTTCCATTTTGTAGCAGTTCACATCGTTGCAAAGTATTTAATTCGAATTGTTGATCGGTTTTGTCTTTTTACGGCTTATCAACTCTTTTTGGGTTATTTAAAGCTGTAATATATTTCTGGTTGTAGATGTCTTATCTTTGAATATAACCTATTCTTCTTCTTCTTCTTCTTCTTCTTCTTCTTTGTGCCTTCTCCTTTCAGGACGTAGGCGATCATGGCGTTCCACGTCTCTCTATTTCTGGTGGCTCTGAGCATACTTTCTCCTGTAACACCATGCAACCCTCGTTCCGTCATCCACCTGCTCAGGCCCTTCAAATATGATATCCACTGTTTTCTTCTGTCTCTTTTTCTTTCTATCTGGCTTGTTAGTATCAGATTCTCCAAGCCCTCTTTCCTCAATGCATGTCCCAGGAACTTCAGTGGTCTCTTCCTGATGCTCAGTATTAATTTCTTTTTCGTTTCCATCATTTCCAAAGCCTCATCATTGCTCGGTTCACGATATCCGCAGCATCCTTCTGTAGAACCACATTTCAGTTGCTTCAAGTTTTTCCTTCATTTTTGATGATATTGTCCAGCATTCACCACCATATTGAAGAACTGACATCACAACAACTCAGTACTTTTTTTTTGTTCCTAGTGAAATTTTCTTGTCTCTTAATACTTTACTCAGTTTCTGGAATGCTTCCTTCGCCATGCCAATCCGCCTTCGGATCTCTGTGTCCCACTTTCCGTCTTCTGTTAGAACACTTCCCAGATATTTACGTTACATGCTGTTTTCCCCCCTCTATCCGGCCTGTTAGTATCAGGTTCTCCAAGCTCTCCTTCCTCATTGCATGTCCTAGGAACTTTAGTTGTCTTTTCCCGATGCTCATTATTAATTTCCTTTTTGTTTTCGTCCTTTCCAAAAACTCATCATTGCTCACATACTCGGTCCACGATATCCTCAGCATCCTTCTGTAAAATATATCCCATTATTGTTCTTAGCAAATTTGTTCTTATTCTGTTTAACTCAGCTTCAAGCTCAGCCGTGTATAATCCCCCTTTTAGAATGTGGTGATACCGAGCAAAAGCGATGGACCGGATGTTTGCGCTTTCACGACCAAAAAGCAAATGACCAAAAGTCGTCGCTGCGCCGCCGGCTCCGCGCAGATGTTCCGGTTGAAAACTAAAAATTAATTAAATATTAAATTTCCAGTTCGCGATCCTACGCGAATTTTATTTATCAGCCAATGGGAAGCCCATAACCAAATACAAGTGTGAAATTCCAAATGATCTGCTGTGATCCAAAAAGAAGATATAAAAAGCGGATACAGAAAGCATCACCAGGCAGACCGACTCGAGGAGAAGAGAGTAATTAGTAGCTCTCTTGACCGAAAGTCAAGCGGCTTACTACGCTCGCCTCCCTTACCTATTTCCTTCTTCCCTGCCTCAAAAACTACTAACTGACCGAAGGAGCGAATACATCAAAGACATTCCTTACCTAGACGCTCTCAAATTCCTAAACTTTAATTCTCTTTCCGCATTTTATTGCCATGAACATTTTAACCTCCGTTGGACCCAAACTTCATGTATTACTTCAATTGTAAAAACATTAATTGATATGTGTGTATATAAAATGTTATCTTTCAACTCAGTCTGCTTTTCTTGATTTGTAATCATTTTATGACTTATAGTGGGCTATCTCCAACAAGGCCAAATTCCGTTAATCTTAAACAATATACAACTACCCTTCACTAGAACGGACACTCCGACTAACAAACAGAAAAAGAATAGATAAGAAGCCCCTTTTAAAATACATGCTTTCCCGCTCATCCTTGGTGAAGGACATTGAATTTTTAGATTCGTAATCCTGTGGTGGCTACAATGAATAGTGTTCAATGAATTTGTGCGACAGCATCGATATTTCCAACAAAAATGACGTTAAGTTTTTCTTTCTTTTTTTTACCTTTCGCCTGTTTCTCCCTAATCTACGTAAGACGAAGATCGAAGATGGAGTCGATATTTTTTATCAACTTCTCTGGAGGAATTGCGTTGTGGCGCAGTGGATATCGGCTCGGAATAAGAAATCGGAGGAACCGAGTTCGAATTCCAGTTGAATTCATTGTATTCACTTACGCGCAAATACCCTTGGGAAAGGTATTAATCCGTCTCTTCCCTCCAGTTATGGGTTAAATAATAGGACAGATTGGGTTCTATAGCCTTGGTCGGCAACCAGTCTACCGCAGAAAGCAATGGCAACCTACTGCGGGATAATCTTCTGCCCAGTCAGTCATGTCTCTTTCGAGACATGATCGCCCAAAGCGTGTATTGCGCATGGCACTTAACTGACTGACTGGAGGAATTTGGCGCACAGAAGTTTTCTTACCTTGTTGTGTTGCTTCGTTTTGGTATAATTAGAAGAGAACACAAACTTGAATTAATGATGTTTATTTTTGGTATAAAACTTTAGGTTTTTACATCAAGTTTAAATTTTGTGTGGGTACAGGAGCAGACTAGCTAAATTCTCCTCGCTGTGGGATGCTAGTAGTAAACGAGCCTATCCCTTCTGGACTCTAGTGGTCAACTGACTAGCGTCCTCCTCTTTTCAAATCTCCTACACAAAACTACTGTCCTACTTCTTACTCCTACTCTTACTTCTACTCCTACCCCCAAAAAACGGTTCCTTATTTTGCCGCCCAATTTGGAATTCTTGGCGTCAGTGTGTCTATCTTTTTCTATTTTTAGAACATTTGCCATTTTATAAACCATAACAACCTCATTCTCCCGGACCCTGTTACCCTGTTCGTAGATGTCCTTTCAAACGTCAGTTTCTCTTACACTTCAGATCCATAACATCTTCCTAAAAACCACTACAATATCAAATGGATCAATTCTCACTCATACTACCGCTGTTTCTTGCTTGACTTATTGATATCTTATTGAGATATTATTGATTTTGTTTCAATTAATTTGCAAAATGGTGTAATTGTAACGCTGATGAATATTGTCGCCAAGAAACTAAAATCAAAGAACTTGATATTAATATCGGTGTGTGACGGCTCGAGTTAATAGCTTTTGAAACAAACAGTAAATATATGTGGAACTGGTTTTTGTCATTAAACAGAAGAATAAGATGCATAGGCATTGAACGAACAACTTTAGTATGCACATTGAACAATGACATTAAAAGAGCTATCAATAAAATTCCAACATTATCAGTAATAAATCCGAAGACCTTGGAAAATCTGTAGCACTTCTTTTAATTTTAAAAAGCCGGAAATTAATGGTTAACAAGCATTTTTACTTAATTATATGTTTTTTTTCTTCATTTTCCACTGAAATCTTCAAAAACTTTTAAAGATAAAATTGACTTTTGAATTGTTAAACATAACCAAAATCTAATTTCGCATAGAGGTGTAAATGCTAAATGTCTTCCTCTCGTTCATTGTAATTGTTTTTATTTTTGGTAAATTCCTAGATTTATTTATTTTTTGTTCACATTACTCTTTTGACTATTCTGGTATTGTGATCCGTCTACCCAGGTTTTTGCTGAGTGTCGGGATTACAAACATTTAACAAAAGTAACAAAAACACATCTTTTAAATGAAAAAAAAAAGAAGCTTTTTCTCTGAAGAAAAAGTAGAAGCCGAACGCCAGTTGAAATAATCCTTATACTTAATACGTGGTCCGATTTAACAAAATGTTTAATTTTCCTTGCAGTTTCTTTTATCAAGTAATTAATTGTTTTTAGGGCGGGGTGTGAGATGCGTGAACAGATTTACTTTATGACGGTCAGTCTAATGTGTTTGTGAGTTGGTAGATAAGGCCTTTGTCGGCGGAGGCTGGCTGTCATCTTCTGCTATTGTGTGTGGGTATATATATATATATATATATATATATATATATATATATATATATAATTGATACATAACTATATAATTATATTAAGCTCTGTAATACTCATTATATTGAGCACTGTTTATAATAAAATAAATGCCAGAGTACTCAAAAGAAGAAAGAAAAAAAAAACAAAAAAAAAAAACAAACAAACTTGAGTCCTCTTCACTTGGAAATATATATATATATATATTTTTTTTTTCTAAACATATACTGTTAAATATAAGAGGCAATGAATGTCTATTATGTTTAATCATGAGCCGTTCTAAACGCCGTATTTTGGCTTTAATTTCAGTTGAAAATAAAGACAAAAATTCTCCAACATTTGGATAATGTTGGATATTGCCGTTGGCTAGCGGAGTTTTATGTCAACACACACACACACAAAAATCGTCGGTGATGGTGGATGTTATTGTATTACCGTCTTAATAACCTCTCTGAAAATGGCTCATGTGAGCCGAAAGCTTAGAAGCAAATTAATAAAAAATGTTTAGAAAATTATTTGCTGCCTCGATACACTATATATATATATATATATATATATATATATATATATATATATATATATATACCAGCAGAAAGATTTTGTAAAGTCTCGAAATTTGTTGGGAGATATTTTAATTGTCTCTCTCGCTAATTATTTACACATGAATTGCCTTCCCCTTGTTATAATGATAATATTGATATGTATATTTATTTTATCGTGTTTCCCTCTTTTTTGCCCTTCATGGTCGTTACTGTTCATTTTAATTCCTTTTCCAACGATTTGTTTTCCTAATGAGATGTTGGACGAAAGGGCTTTGAAGTTAATAAATTCCTTGTTTTTAAAATAATATATATATATATATATATACACGAAATTGTTTTGAATCTAAGCAAAAAAATACGCCTTTCGTCTTACAAAAGGCATCTTATTTTCTTTAAGGATACCGCCTAGAATTGACAAATAAACCTGCGCGCACTACACGAGAAAATGCCACTCAAGCAACTCCATTCTCATTCCACAAATAAAAAATTAAACAGTACCGTTTCTCCTCGGCTCAACATATGAAGATGTGAAATAAATCCAAGTGAACCCATTGACATTTCACTCTTCCAAAATGTAAAATAGAACGACTAAGAAATGGACAAGTACGATTTCAAAATAGACGGAGATAGCTAAATCACCGAGAAAATTCGACAGTCGGTAGCAATTCCACCAGCAATAATTGTTGCAGGGTAGTCAGTCAGTTAAGTGCCATACGCGATACACACTTGGGCGATCATGTCTCTTTCGAGGCATGACTGACTGAGCAGAAGATTATCCCGCAGTAGGTTGCCATTGCTTTCTGCGGTAGACTGGTTGCCAGCCAAAGCTATAGAACCCAATCTGTCCGATTTGACTCATAGCTAGAATGGGAAGCGATGTATTATATTATTAAGTAGCAATTAGTGGGGGATCAATGTATTACTTCATAACAATAGAAAACTGATTCCCCATTTTATGCCCAGTAGAAGCCTTAATCATGTCTCCAACTATTATATTCAGTCAGTCAGTTAAGTGCCATACGTAACACACACTGGGTGATCATGTCCCGAAAGAGATATGACTGACTGGGCAGAAGATTATCCCGCAGTAGGTTGCCATTACTTTCTGCGGTAGACTGGTTGCTAACAAAGGTTTTAGAACCCAATCTTTCCTGCTGTTTAACCCATAGATGGAGAGAGAAGCGACGGATTCATATCTTTCCCAAGGGTATGTGAATGCAACGAAATCAACTGAAATTCGAACGCGGTTTTCCGATTTCTCCTTCCGTGCCGATTCCAGAAAATATGTTTCTCCTCAAAAATACAAGCAACCCCGGACCAATTCCACATAGTGATTTTCTAAGCATAGCCTAGATATGACATAAGAATAAAAGTATGAGTCACCTAGTGAGGAACGAACTCACAACTCAATTGTAATGATTTTAGCGAAACAAGATTGCTAACCATTATACCACATCGATGCGCTTCCAAAAAATTCACATCTACTCTCAAAATAATTTTCTATCATGTCATGTTTTTCAATTTCTATATTATTCACCACATAGCTTGCACGTAATCTGAAGTTGGGGGAGGGCTGCAAAAAGCATAATAACGGTAAAGATGATTTAACTAAAAACACCTATGATGTCCCCGAGATTGAGTTTACTCTCCACAGAAGGCGTATTAAATCTAAACTCATTTATAAATGGAACTTTGTCTCTGTGTGTGTTTGTATGTGTGTGTGTGTGTCCGTTACCTATAGACTCCGAAACGGCTAAACCGATTTTCTTGAAAATTTACACAGTTGTACTATAAGCATCTGCGAGTGGTCCTAGCTAGGTTTTGTGTCCAGGTACCCCGATAAATATCGAAAATCTATAATCGAAAAAATCGGGTTATAGAAGGAGTGGTCCGATTTTAATCAAATTTCATACACTCATAGACAAAGACATAAGAAACGATATTCAGAAGTTTCAAGGTTGCAGTTCTTACAATAGTGCAGAACATCGATAATATATATAGATATATGGCAAGATATTTGTGTGTGTGTCTGTTTATCTGCCTGTATGTCTGTATTTTTTCAGTCCTTTTATTTTAGTTTTTGCTTCGGATTTGGCTCTAAGTAGGTATAATTGTAGTTCTTAGTCTCAGCCATGAGACCTTTTACTCAGAGGACTTATTTAGCTTTCAAAATTCAGTTTACGATGAAAAAACTTATTTGATATCGATACCAGGAAATCACAATTTGACTTGCATCCATTCATTTTTCTTTCAGTTTCGCTTTAACTGGAAACAACTATTGCTTTTTAGTCTTTCGTGCCAACGTCCAAAGAGTCTGAGGTCCAGGACCATGGATTAATTTTAAAGCTTTCATTACACCCGAGCAACGCCGGGCTATACTGCTAGTTAATAATAAATGATAATTCTTTCAAAAGCAGACGCATAAGAAAACAATGAAACACAGTCTCTCTCTCTCTCTCTCTCACACACACACACACACACACACAACATGAGAGATTCCCTCCAGTTATGGGATTAAATAACAGAAAAGATTGGGTTCTATAACCTTGGCTGGCAACCAGTCTACCGCAGAAAACAATGGCAACCTACTGCGGGATAATCTTCTGCCCATTCAGTCATGTCTCTTTCGAGACATGATCGTCCAAGCGTGTTTCACGTATGGCACTTGTCTGACTGAACGTAATGTCGCCTTTATCTTGTATGCAAGAGTTGAACTTCTTTGCTGATAGCTTCCTTTGCGATGATAACTTTTGATGTCTAAATCCCCCTTCTGTAAAGCGCTGTACTGATGAGACTATGCAATAGATCTTTTCAGAACATTTTCCAAAAAAAAAAAAACAGCGATAGAGTAGCGAAAATCTTGCAACTTGTGGGAAAGAGGCTGTCGGCTTAAAAATAATTAATTACTCATAAGGTCGCGTAGACAATTTTGAACGTTGAAAAGCGTAGATTAGTCAAGTCCAGCTTACATGTGACAGCAATATTCCATTTTTAGCGAGATCTGACGCAATACTGATAAGATCCTGTAGACGTTTCAGCAAAAGATGACAAAGTCCTTAATGGAGGATTCCTGAATGCCGTCTAACGTACCTTTTATTATTCCTAGTTATCTGTTATCTTTTCATATACCGATTTCTTTCAGGACACGGGGGTCATGACTCTCCATAACTTCTCGGATTTAATTGCTCCAAGTAAGTGTTATCTCTTTACTAACTCTTTTTTGAAGCCCTTGTAGCATCCATTCAATAGGTTACTCGCTGTTTTTCCCTTGCTTCCTAGTCATGTGTGTGTTAAAATCTCCAAGCTTTCTCTCATGTTGTGTGTGTGTGTGTCTGTGTGTGTGTGTGTGTGTGAGAGAGAGAGAGAGAGAGAGAGAGACTGTGTTTCATTGTTTTCTTATGCGTCTGCTTTTGAAAGAATTATCATTTATTATTAACTAGCAGTATAACCCGGCGTTGCTCGGGTGTAATGAAAGCTTTAAAACTAATCCATGGTCTTGGACCTCAGACTCTTTGGACGTTGGCACGAAAGACTAAAAAGCAATAGTTGTTTCCAGTTAAAGCGAACCGTAGACTGAAAGAAAAATGAATGGATGTGAGTCAAATTTTGATTTCCTGATATCGATATCAAATAAGACTTTTCGTCGTAAACTGAATTTTGAAGGCTAAATAACTCCTCTGAGTAAATGGTATCATGGCTGAGACTAAGAGCTACAATTATACCTACTTAGAGCCAAACCCGAAGCAAAAACTAAAAGAAAAGGGCTGAAAAAATACAGATATATAGGCAGATAAACAGACACACACACACAAACATCTTGCCTTATATATATATATATATATATATATATATATATATATATATATTATCGATGTTCTGCACTATTGTAAGAACTGCAACCTTGAAACTTCTGAATATCGTTTCTTATGTCTTTGTCTATGAGTGTATCAAATTTGATTAAAATCGGACCACTCCTTCTATAACCCGAATTTTTCGATTATAGATTTTCGATATTTATCGGGGGTACCTGGACACAAAACCTAGCTAAGAACACTCTCAAACGCTTATAGTACAACTGTGTATATTTTCAAGAAAATCGGTTTAGCCGTTTCGGAGTCTATAGGTAACGGACACACACACACACACAGACACACGCACGCACACACACATACACACACAGACAAAGTTTTATTTATAAATAAGTTTAGATTAGTAAACGTAATGACAAGATTCATGTAAGTATTTTAATGGTCCAGTACCTATTTTAAACAAAATTACGAGTAAACATTTGAATTTTATACAATTAGGATAGACAAGGAAAGTAGATTACATAATGTAGTGAAGGAAAGCGAGAAGAAAGGACTAAGCATCAATTGTAAGCAGACAGAATTTATTGTTGTCAGCAAAAGGTACAACCCAAGGTGTGAACTTCGGATTGGAATAGTAAAGGAAGGCAAGAAGGACTAAGCATCAATTGTAAGAAGACAGAATGTATGATTGTCAGCAAAAGGAACAACTTAATATTTGAAATACTAATTGAAGATAAAATGAAGCAGGAGCAAAAACTTAAATATCTAGGAAGTATTTTACGAGAGGACTGAAAATAGAACTTCTTCATGTGCCGTGTCCCTTCAAGACGTTGGCGGTCATGGACTTCCATTTACTCCTGTCCCTTGTCGCGCTCAGTAATTTTTCTCTTGGTATCTCTTCCAAGCCCCGCTTCGTCAACCATATGCTCAGGCCTAACAAGTGCGTCTCGCGCTGCTTTCCCTTGTCTCTTTCCTTCTATCCGTCCTGTGAGTAGTAGATTCTCCAAACCATCCTTCCCCATTCTTCTTCTTCATGTGCCATGTTCCTTCAGGACGTAGGCGATCATGGACATCCACTTGCCCCTGTCCCACGTTCTTTTTAATATTTTTCCTCTTGGTATCTCTACCAAACCCGTTCCGTCATCCATTTGCTTAAGACCATCATATATGTCTTGCGCTGCTTTCCCTTGTCTCTCTTTCTCTTTATCCGTCCTGTGAGTATTAGATTCTCCAAGCCCTCCTTCCCCATTCTTCTTCTTCATGTGCCATGTTCCTTCAGGACGTAGGCAACCATGGACATCCACTTGCCCCTGTCTCTTGTCGCTCTTAATATTTTTCCTCTTGGTATCTCTACCAAACCCCGCTCCGACATCCATTTGCTCAGACCTTATCAAGTACGTCTCGCGCTGCTTTCGCCTGTCTCTCTTTCTCTCTATCCGTCCTGTGAGTATTAGATTCTCCAAGCCCTACTTCCCCATTATTCTTCTTCATGTGTCATGTTCCTTCAGGACGTAGGCGATCATGGACTTCCGCTTGCCCCTGTCTCTTGTCGCTCTTAATATTTTTCCTCTTGGTATCTCTACCAAACCCCGCTCCGACATCCATTTGCTCAGACCTTATCAAGTACGTCACGCGCTGCTTTCGCCTGTCTCTCTTTCTCTCTATCCGTCCTGTGAGTATTAGATTCTCCAAGCCCTCCTTCCCCATTCTTCTTCTTCATGTGCCATGTTCCTTCAGGACGTAGGCGATCATGGACTTCCGCTTGCCCCTGTCTCTTGTCGCTCTTAATATTTTTCCTCTTGGTATCTCTACCAAACCCCGCTCCGACATCCATTTGCTCAGACCTTATCAAGTACGTCTCGCGCTGCTTTCGCCTGTCTCTCTTTCTCTCTATCCGTCCTGTGAGTATTAGATTCTCCAAGCCCTCCTTCCCCATTCTTCTTCTTCATGTGCCATGTTCCTTCAGGACGTAGGCAATCATGGACATCCACTTGCCCCTGTCTCTTGTCGCTCTTAATATTTTTCCTCTTGGTATCTCTACCAAACCCCGCTCCGACATCCATTTACTCAGACCTTATCAAGTACGTCTCGCGCTGCTTTCGCCTGTCTCTCTTTCTCTCTATCCGTCCTGTGAGTATTAGATTCTCCAAGCCCTCCTTCCCCATTCTTCTTCTTCATGTGCCATGTTCCTTCAGGACGTAGGCGATCATGGACTTCCGCTTGCCCCTGTCTCTTGTCGCTCTTAATATTTTTCCTCTTGGTATCTCTACCAAACCCCGCTCCGACATCCATTTGCTCAGACCTTATCAAGTACGTCTCGCGCTGCTTTCCCCTGTCTCTCCTTCCATTTATCCGACCTGTGAGTATCAAGTTTTACAGGCCTTCCTTTCTCATTACGTGTCCTCGGAACCTCATTTTTCTCTTCATGATATTTATTATCAGTTTTCTTCTCGTTTTCACCCTTTCCAACACCTCATCGTTGCACACGTGCTCTGTCCCTGGTATCCTCAGCATCCTTCTGTAAAACAACATTTTTGCTCCCTCAAGCCTCTCCTTCATCTTTGATGAGATTGTCCAGCATTCACTTCCATACAGAAAGACAGATATCACGTAGCAATCTAGCTCTGGTTTCTTTGTTTCTAATGAAATTTTCCTGTCTTTCAGTACTCTGATTAGCTTCTGAAATGCATCTTTGACCATGCCAATGCGTCTTTGGATCTCTGTGTCGCATTTTACATCCTCTGTCAAAACACTTAACACCGAAATCAAATTCGAAAGCTCATTGAAATAGCGAAAGATGTCCCCCGAAAATCTAAGCAAAGTATTAAGAAACCGGTAATGTTCGTTAAAAACAAAGTAAAGAACGTTGAACTTATGTAATATTAGTCCGCCTATATGGCAGTGAATGCTGGTCAATCTCTCCACATAAATTTTTTCTTCTGTGAGGAGATTGACCGGCCTTTACTGCCATATACTTGCGACAACAGAAACGTGATTCTATGGAAGGACGCTGAGGTTATGGCCTGAACAGGGCCACCCATTCACAGTTAGATCAACCAAATGCAGCCGACAATTCTACTCCACCAGCTTCTTTTCTCGCACTTTCTGCTTTTGGAACTCTCTTCCATATTCTTGCGTTCCTGGAATTTAAATGTCAATACCCATCTCTTAACCACTTGACTCCAGTTCTTTCTACATCACCCTGTATATCTGTTCCTTTCTCTCTACCTTTGCAACTGTCATCACACCTGTATCCCCATCCTTCTCTTGCTCCTTTCTCTGACACCCTCTGTAACTGGTTCGTCTTTCTCTTTACTCTCCTCCTATCTAAACTTTTTTCTCTGATGTAGCCCCCTGCGCATCAGTGGCGTTGCCACCTTGCTTGGGATGAAACGATTAAAAAATGTGAGCAACGACGAAGTCTTTGAGAAAATGGAAACAAAAGATCGCTTACACTTAGAATCAGAAAGCAACAATTTCAATTTTTAAAGCACATAATGAGGAAAGAAAACTTGGAAAATGTAACACCCACAGGACATGTTGAATACAACGCCACGTATGACCACCTTGTGAATTATTCTGGTTTTGTTCTATGCGTCGTATCCCTTCTGGGTATGGCTACCGTAACTCTTTACAAATTCCTATCCTAAATAAGGCTTGTCTCGTCACTATTCCCGATTTCTTGTTCTGCAACCCACAAGCGACATTCTCATGTCTCTCTTTCCATCAATGTCCCATGAGCGTCAAGCCTTATTTCCTTATTATAAGTCCTAGATATTTCAACTGTCTTCGCATGATTCGCATCTTTAAACGTCTTTTTTTAAAATCTATTATTCTTAAAATTTCCTCGTAACTCATATGCTCTGTCTATGATTGTTATGTCGCCAAGTATAAATGAATAACTCAACAACAGAATCAGAATATAAGTTGTATTCCGCGGAAAGACGGTTAGTATGTACAGAAGTGATTAGTAATATTTACAATAGAAAGATACAAGAGTCCAATCCGTCGTAAGACGTGTGTATACGTGATTACTTCCGGTACGCCACCGGAAGTGTGACTAACTCTTCACTGACTCGCACTGACTCTTCAGTAACTCATTAGAGACTCTCAAGTGACTCTCTACGACTGTATTTACTAGCCTTCCCACGTAGGCTGGATGTGACACATGGTCATTTTATTGTGGGTATTCCCGGCCATATAGCCGGGCCAAAAAATGTCTGTCTATTTTTGCCCAGTCGTGGTTCTACCCTTCGGTGGAACCACGACTGGGTTATTGCTCTCTGCTCGGAAGCAGAGAGCGCCCTCTACCCGAAGGCAGAGAGCTGACAGTGTCGTAGAGTCGTCAGTCTAGTGACTCTCTACGACCTTCTTGTAGAGAATCCACCATTGCTATATATAGCAATGGGAACAGTCCATTTGTAGTCAAATAGGAGCGGCGCCCTAACAATGATATTCGCAGCATCCTTCTGAATAGCCACCTTTTTATTGCCTTAAGTCTCTTCTTCATCTGTGAAGAAGTTATTCAGCATTCAATGCCATATGGGAAGATTGATATTCATAAAATTGCCTCTTCGTGTCTTACTTTCATGGTAATTATTCGGGTGAGCTCTTCGCTGGTATCAAGACTTTTTTTTTATTTGAGTGCAGTACTAGACTGGCAGCCGGTCCTCGGTAGTATAGTGGTAAGTATCCCCCGCCTGTCACGTGGTAGACCGGAGTTCGATTCCCCGCCAGGGAGGCATGCACCTTCTGATGTTTATTGGGGAACAGTGGATATCGACTCGGAATGACAAATAACTATTTTTTTCGTGTTCTTAACAGGCGTTTTTATTATTGAAACCCACACTTGTTGACCATCATTGAACGTTTTTATTGTGTACATGACGACGTTTTTTAATGCATGTTACTTTCTTTATGGATTTCGTAGTTGTTTTCACACTGTTTTGAAACAAGAAGAAAAAAATAATTGATTAAAAAGTAAAAGGAAAGAAAGATGGAACAAATCAAGAGAAGCTCTTTAAATACTGGCCTTTATTAACAATAAAATGATTTAACAAAGACGTTTATTATGTGAACAACAAACATTTAATAACATGTGTACCCGAGCGAGACAGAATTAAATAAAACCATTTCGATAACTGTGTTTACAAAAATCAATTTTTTGAATCGATATCACCCCATGCAAGGCACTAAAGCCACTAAAGCACAAGTGATTACAGAATGTAGAAGAATTAAGAACAGAAACATTAACAATGAGTGGGAAGAGGAAATATTAATCAGGAGGACAGTAGATAGCGATTGACAATGACCTTAATTTTTAATCGGTGCCATGCGTGATACACGCTTTGGGTGATCATGTCTCGAAAGAGACATGACTAACTGAGCAGAAAATTATCCCGCAATAGGTTGCCTTTAGCTTCCTGTGGTAGACTGGTTGCCAACCAAGGCTATAGCACCCAATCTGTCTTATTATTTAACCCATAACTGGAGGGAAGAGACGGATTAATATCTTTCCCAATGGTATTTGTGCGCAAGTGAATGCAAGGAATTTAACTGGAATTCGAACTCAGCACACTGATTTGTCATTCCGAGTCGATATCCATTGCTTCCCAACGCACATCAAAAGAGGTATGTCGAGGAATCGAACCTCGGTCTCCCACGTGACAAGCGGGGATACTTACCACTATACTACCGAGGACCGGCTGTCAAATTAAAAACGTCTAGGTAACACAATTGTCAGAAGCGTTGTCTGTTCGGAGAAGTGTATTTTCTCGCATTAAAATTAGTTCATATCACATTCCCAGATAGGAGCGAATAATTGTCCGTGGTGGAGTGTAAGGCTGTACTGGTCCACTCTTCGATTTGACGATTGATCTGTATCATTGACAACATGCCCTAGTTTACAAGTCACTGTTCACAACTGGCTAAACAAATACTCTCTGAAAGAAAGCTAATAAAGTTTCTACATTTCGAATGATTGTTGTTTCCTGAAGACGGGGATAAAACGGTCATCGGGGATTCTTGATATGAAATTTGAAAATTGTAGAAAAGGTCAATAGATTTGATTAATATAACTAAAGATCATGGCACCAAAAGTCGTGTTGACCAGTGTTATTTAGCCTTTCGTATAATTATTGAGTTTAAATAACTTACGAAATTTATAAAACACAAACAATTTGCGAACAGAGATATGCAAACAAAGTTGTGCTACTACTACTACGTAGTGTGACACCTTCGGCCCCGTTGTGGTAGCACAGAGTGTATCCTCGGTCACGGCAACCACTTGTGATACCTTGTGATACCTTGCCCCCGGTTGGCTCGCTGCCCCTTGTCCGAAACCTGTTGTGATGATGATGACCGGAACCTAAGTGGGTTGATGCTATCGAAACGGCATTAGTTATGACGACGCTTTCGGGTCGCTAATCGTGATGATGGCCTCATCACAGTAGCTGGTCCTCAAGACGTCTATTACAACGGTGAACCTTTCTGCCCACGCTGTGTTCTTTGATCTCAGAAAAGTCACGTTGAAAGCCTGGTAGCCGTCTCTCTACCACCTCAAACCAGACCGGACACACGTGTACACTTTTGTTAAAAAAAATAAATAAATAAAAATAAATACAGCACTAAAAAAGAAAAAAAAATGAATGAATAAGTATTGAAGACGCCTGGATGATTTACGAAAAAAGTTTATATATATATAAATAATTAATTATAAAAGCAAAATGTACAATCGCCGAATTTCAAAGTTTGAAACGGAAAGAAAGATTCGCTTAAGCAATCAGAGCTTTCGATTTTCCAAATAAAAAAAAGTCTTTTCATAACAGTGCGAAGTTTTCGTTAAGAATATATCAGTTTTCAATTTTCCAAATAAAAAAAAGTATTTTCACGGCTCTTTACGGAAACTTTACGGAATTAGCCGAAGAGGAACGACGTGGCGGCTGAGGATGGGGGTCGTTTGATCTCTGTCGCTCGACATCTCTGAAAAACTCCAAAATTCTCTCAAATTATCTTTTGAGCTAGTTTAACTCTTTCTCGGTTAATTCTGTTTTCTACATCCTTAGCTAAGACTCTATCGGAGGCGCAGTATTCGACTTTAACTCTTTAAGTTAATCGGCAACAAGCTTTTCCACGTTTCTTTACATCTTCAGCCATGAGTTCTATGGGAGGCGACCAGTCTCTGGGTCGTGGCCCCCAGTTGGGAACACTTTTCGCTCAGTCGTTACATCTCGACTGCAATTTCAAAAACTACTCAACCAACTGATTTTTCTCACTGGGGTCTCGATTTTTACAGTTGTCCCCAATTCTCTTGGCGGATGAACCGAGTTTCTATGCGACTCAAAACTTTGACCAATATGATTATTTTCCACCTACACGATTTAAGGGGGAGTTATGGCTCAACGAATGAAATATCAACACCTCACTTGACGTAATGTCTTTTTGCCTTCTTCCTCTCAATTACATCATCTTAGGTTTTCAAAATTTTAAAAATCATTTCCCAGCAGATGTGGGGACAAGGACTTGACCCCATCAAAAAATCCTGACATCTTGTTGTGAATATCGCTATTTTTAAACTTCCACTGGCCCAAAACAATTCGCTTCGAATGCAATGAAAGAAAAAAAAAATTGTTTTCCTTTTTTTCCCCATTTTCAGCCAATTTTTCTACCCCTCAGATTTTACAAGTACATAGTATTAAATATTTTAAAGTAAGCACACATCGCGAATTACAATAAAGCACAACTAACAACACCACTAATAACAATTTCCTTCACTCCGTTGTATTAAACCAAAAAGTATATTTACGTGGAAATAGGGTTACAGTAGCACACAAAAGTCAACCATTAACCTTTGCTTCTGCTTTGATCACACAAGGCATTATGCGCATACATAAAACAAAGCAAATACATGACTCTACCGTTATGTAGCCGCATACAGCTTTTCTCTCATAATAACGCAGTTCATTTCTGTTCTGTTGTAAAAAAAAAAAAGAAAAGAAAAACAATATTTTTCATTGAACTCTGCGAGGAATTTGTAACACGTCTCTTTCAACTTTTCAAATACCCTTGGAAATTTCTCCCCCCAGCTATGGGTAAATAGCAGGACAGACTTCGTTCTATAAATTTGGGTGGAAATCGGTCTAGAAGAAGGATAATTCTGAATTCAAAGCTTCCATCTGTGGGTTAAATAGCTTCACCAACATGCAATTGGTCAAGACTTAGTGAGTACGGTTACACCCTTGAAGACATGGGGAATCAGAGAGGGATTCTCCAAAAGGGTGAGAGGGTTGTGCATTTGCATATGTTCTAATGAGCTTTCATCCTTTGCAAATTTCAAAATTTGGTATATATAATTAATGTTTCAGCAATAAAGTTTATTTTAATTAATTATGTTTGTATAGACAGAACTTGTATCTTCTTTGTCAAAATGTCGTGGAAAGTTTAAATAATGTTTTTTGGTTATGTTATGAATAACATTTGGGGGATTCTTTGTAAACCCGTATTGAGTCAAACATTTCATTACGCATTTGGGATTGATATGTTATTTTGTCGGTTTTCTACCCCAGGATTAGAATTTTCATTTTTATAATGGAATCTATAATATAAATTTACTCAAGCCACAAGATTAGCAACTAGGTCTCACCCTTTTACTGTGAAACCAATAAATTGTAAACGCAAATTCTACTCCAACAGCTTCTTTTCTCGCACTTCCCGCCTGTGAAATTCCCTTGCATTTACTTGCTTCCCCGACAGCTACAATCTCCAAGAATTTAAATGTAAAGTCAATAGTTATCTCCTATCTCACTAATCTGCACCCTCTCTCTCTCATGCTCCGTTCTCCGTCCGCTCCACTCTCATCAGTATTCTCATCCTTCTCTTATCCACTTCCTGATACCCCCTATAACCTGTCACTCTTTCTCATAACTTTTTCCTATGTAACCCCCTGCAAAACAGTGGCAGTAAAATGCTTTGCTAGGGGCGATGATTCTAAAAAAAAAATGAAAAGTTTCTATACTAATATAATGTGGATATAAAGTGGGGGATCAATTCCACATCACAATCAATATATAAACTGATATCTCACTTTATGGCCACAGTCATCCTTCTTTTACCCACTTCCTGACACCCCATATCACCTGACACTCTTTCTCATAACTTTCCTTCTATGTAACCCCCTTCAAAACAGTAAAATGCCTTGCTTGGGGCCATATGATTATAAAAAAATAAAATAAAATAAAAAAGATCCATAGAAAATATGTGATAAAAACATATTTAATTTTAAAAAGCTAATCTTTTTTATTGTTTTAGGGTTCTTCATTATGGCTCTATAATTTACGGACGTCAGATTTTGATGTGGACAAAAAAATGCACGTCCTTACGAGTGTCAACATACACAATGACTTTCTGACAACAACAACCTAAGTGCAATTGCATTACAAAAATTAGTTTCGTAATTTTGGAAATAATTTTACAGTTGATGAGTTATCTTGAAATTATTTTTTTTCCAACACGAGAATAAACTGAAGTCAAATGATATCGTTCTATTACAGATCTGGCAACACAAGAAAATAATACAGAATCATCAGTATCATCAATTTCTCGACTGCTTCAATCGCCAGGGGAGGGGCGATTTGATTGTAGGAGAAACAGACACCCTCCTCCAGTCTGATTTGTTGGCAGTGGCTCTCAGAAGTTCCAGCATTCTCATGTTCTTCCACTCTTTTTCTAAAAGCATAGAAGGTGTGAACGTTCCATGTCCCGGTGGTTGTACCCTGCCGTAGGTACCTTGGTGGTGTTCGTCGCTCTAATCGTCCACCCACTTGTCACGCCCATACTGGAGTGAATCACTGCGACGTGTGGCCGTTGTTGATCCAGGTTTCAACCGAACCGGCATGGTGTTGCTCTGATTTTTCTTCATCAGGATCCTTTCAGGAGGCTTTTCAGGTACCTTGGCAGCACTCATCTCTTTTTCAGGCTCTTGGCTGACAGCTGGAGGCCACGGAATATGGTGTTCTCTATTTCTACTTGAAGAAAAAAAAAAGAAAAAAAAAAGGAATTTAAAGAAAACCTTAAACAAAAGTAAGGATTATTTATTATTACGAGGGTCATTCAATAAATAAGGTGAATTTTTCGGTATAAGGACTTCTACGAGGGTCATTCAATATATAAAGTGAATTTTTCGGTATAAGGACTTCTACAAGGTTCATTCAATAAATAAGATTAATTTTTTGGTATGAGGACTTCTACGAGGGTCATTC
Organism: Ascarosepion bandense; assembly: GCA_037127315.1. NCBI lineage: Eukaryota > Metazoa > Mollusca > Cephalopoda > Sepiida > Sepiidae > Ascarosepion > Ascarosepion bandense. The sequence goes on from JBBBDQ010001712.1 coordinate 4,042,183, forward strand.
AATAAATAAGGTGAATTGTTCGGTATAAGGACTTCTACGAGGGTCATTCAATAAATACGGTCAAAAGTCATGATTCACAAAGAAAGCGAAAAAAAAAAAACTTATGGCGCAACACCAGCATTTATTATTCAAAATAAAATTCATCATTCTCGACGATCTTCTGAGGGCGAATCACCCAGCATTTGAATCTGTTCCACATAAAAGTCCGATGGCTTTGAATAATAATAATAAAAAATACTGTGAATAAGCTTTCTTCTCTTCATCAAAATTGTTGAATCGTTTGTTGCGGAGGAAGTGTAGCATTGAGCGGAATAAGCCATAGTCGCTCGGAACACGACCGGGAATGAATGATGTATCTAGAAGAATCTGAACACTATCTCCTTAGTCAGGCCTCACATTTTTTTGTCTTGCTGAAACAAAGCACAACCTCTATTGACTAAAGCAGGATATTTCTTCTTCAGTTTTGTGGTACATGCGGTCTAGCCACTGGCAATACAGGTTAGCGTTGATAGACTAAGCTCAAAATATAGAACTCCTTGGAAATTCCACAAGACAGAGATCAAGATTGTTTTCTTTCTGCTTCCTAAGTGAATCAGGATTTGCTAGCCAACCTAATATTATATTATTTATTAGTAAAGTTTTATAATTTGCTTGAAGCATTGTGGTGCCCCCTAGGTGTGAATTTGCACGAGATACTAGATTAGCAACTAGGTCCCACCCTTTTACAGTGAAACCGATGAAATGTAACCTCAATTTCTACTCCAACAGCTTCTTTTCTCGCACTTCTCGCCTGTGGAATTCCCTTCCGTATGCTTGCTTCCCCGACGGCTACAACCTCCAGGAGTTTAAATGTAAGGTCAATAGACACCTCCTAACACATTTATTCGCACCCATTCTCTCCAACACATTCCCTATGTACATCCTAGCTCGTCTTTCGCCAAAACCTACCGCGGTTTCACACTACGGCTCGTCAGTAGTGTGAAACCGCGGTAGGTTTAACTAACTTGAATTCTTTGTGTGTCTTTGCTCTACTTTTGCATTTCGTTTGTACTTTGTATCGAGCACTTTTTCTTTCTTTTTTTTTGTGGTTGGTTCCGTTTGGGTTTTTTTTTTCTTTACTGCGGAGTATTGTATGTCTTGTCCTTATTCCGAGGATTTTTTTCTTTTTTTTTTCCCCTCTTATCCAACGCCTTAGTGCACCGGATTGTAACGGAATTAGGTTCTGTTTGTTAATGGTTTTTCTTAAGGTTTATCTTAGTATAAATTTAAAACTTAAATACTTGCAGAGTCTATTTAGTTATTATTTTGAATATATATATATATATATATATATATATATATATATATATATATAAGGTGTATTGGTAGGTATTTGAAGGCTGTCACAATGCGTTTAGTAAAATAAAGGAAGGTAAAGAAGGTGTTGGGTATTACCTATTTATTATTCATTAATATTTCGAGATCAGAATCTCATCTTCAGAATGATAGGAGAGCTTGGTTTCACGTCCATTCGCTGTATGTGTGTGCGTGTTCATGGTTTGTATAAGTGAGCGCCAGATACGTGTCACTCATTATAAAGTAACAGTTGAATATTAATATGTAGAAGATAAATCTTTTTTTGTTTGTTAGTTCTTAACGCGTTGAAACACACACGCACACACACATACAGTCTCGACACAGTAACCCAACCTTCCTAGCAGTAAATGCAGCTATGGACTCAATTTAGCCATTCCATTTGAGTCATTTTAGAGAGTGCGGCCAAAGAGGCGCAATGTGTTGCTATCTAAGAGACTAGCATCATTCATTCTAATGGTAGGCAGGAATGTTTTTCTCTGGTTGTTAAAGAAGAGCAGCCTCGTTTTCGAATATATATAGAAGGTGTAAAATTCAATTTCGTGCTTTTTAATGGAGAACTCCTAATTTAGATGATGAATGTCCATTCTAATATTTTTCAGTATTTAGTATCCATTTTGTGTTCATTTAACGATTTAAGGCCTGAATATGCAACGTTACAAGGTATCCTTTCGAGCAGGTTGAGGAAAATTCTAATAAAAACGTTTTTGCCATCTCCGCATTATGTGACAAAACCTCTGTAGAAATTTCAGTTTGTTAATTCGGAAACCATAAAGAACTAACGGAAATTTGTTAAACATATTTTTTTATCATTTCACCCCAAGCAAGGCGGTACCACCACTGCTGTTCAGGGAGCTACATAAGAGAGTTCAAATTTTAGACAGGAAAAGAGTGAAGACAAAGACGAACCAGCTACAGGGGGTGAAAGAGAAACGGTAAGAGAAGGATATGAACAAAAGAATTGAAGACAGTTACAAAGGTAGAGAGAAAGCAAAAGAACAAGTTACATGGGGTGATGTAGAAAGGGCTGGAGTTAAGTGGATAAGAGATGAGAATTGACTTTGCATTTAAATTCTTGGAGGTTATAGCCGTCAGGAAAGCAAGTATATGGAAAGGTGTTCCACAGGCGGGAAGCAGGAGAAACGAAGCTGATGGAGTGGAATTGTCGTCTGCATTTGGTTGATCTAACTATAAAAGGGTAGGACCTTGTTGCCAGTCTGGTTGTCCGAGTAAATCCTTGTGGAGGGGGAACAAGTGACCTAAGTTTGTCGGAGCTGAAGCCATGAAAATAATTGTAGAAGAGACAGAGGGAAGCCACATCCCGCCGGTGAGAAAGTGGCTGGAGTCGAGCTGCCAGGTCGGGACCAATTCATTATAATTCAGTGTTTCTTAACCCCATTTTTTTTACTTTAAGGCGCACTTGTAGAGTAAGTAAAAACCAGGGGAGCATTTTAAATTTTAATAGGGAAAATTATTCGTAAAATTTTAAAACATGAAATTTGAGTTCAGCATCCCCAAAGAAGATTAAAGGTACATTTCTTATGTAAAGAGATTTACGAAAAATTTGCCATTTTGTCCTTTTTTTTTTTTAAAGAAGCCGATAGTAACTGATTTTAAATCCCTTGACGAAGGCAAAAGGAAAAGGATTATCTAGCACTTAAAGATTAAATAATTTAACATTCAATTTAAAATATCAAACGACAAAAACTTCAGTTAAACAGGGAAGTCATCTGTCTGATGTGTGTAGCTTTTTAAAAAATATTTTAAAAAATATTTGTCTATATTTCTGAGATGTGGTATTGTAACTATTTACATTATTTGCATTGTTCGGACCGTTGTCTTCATCTTTTGTTGAAGAAATCGCAAAAAAAAAAAAAAAAAAGTAAAAAAACGGCCACAATTGAAGAAGGAAAAAGTGATCTTTCACCAAGACGACCAAAAAGTGATCGTATCACAAGTCGATCGAAACGATGGCAAAACTACATGAATTGGACTTCGAACTGCTTCTGTATCCACCCTGTTTTCCAGATCTGGCCCACAGTGATTATTGGCTGTTTGTAGACCTAAAAAGAATGCCCCGGGAAAAGAGATTTGACTCGAATGAAGAAGTGATATCGGAAACTGAGGCGTATTTTGAGACCAAAGACAAATCGTTGTAAAAAAAAAAAAAAAAAATGGCATCGAATTGTTAGAGAAACGTTAGAATCAGTGTTTCACCCTAGAAGGAGACTATGTTGATGAATAAAGTCGAATTTTGCCTAAAAGTTGTTGTTTTATTAGTTAGGCCCGGGATTTACTGAGTGATGTGTTATTTTTAGAAGCGAAGATAAATAATAAAAAAATAATAAAAATAAAAATAAAAGGAAGAAACTTTTAGCACACAACTTACGGTTACATATAACCATTTGAAAATCAAAATTGACAGGAAATAAAAGAAACCTACAGAGGGTTCCACAAGTGAGAAATGTAAGAGAAGAAACTGTTAGCATAAAACTTGCGTACTTTTCGCTGTTCACTGTTCTATCTATTGTTATCAACTTTTGCTGTTGCTTTTTATTTAACCCTAAATCCTTCCTCCTTCGTATTTTACCCTCTTCTTTTTATGTTATAAATGGTTGCTTTCATCATCATTGGATTTACTCTCTTATATTTCAGTGTTGTTCAATATTTCTTTCATCGCCATTGTCCAATTTTAAACTTTCTCATAGCAGATATTCTTATGTCCTGACATTTTGCAACTGAGCAAAAAAGATGAGTATCAGTGATTTCTTCTACGTGTCGCTTCCATTCAGAATGTGGGTCCGACCATGGCTCTTCTTAACTTCCTATCTTTTGTAGTTCAAATGACAGAACAGGAAGCGATGGTGTCAAGACAAACATGTTCTGTCATCCATTTGCACAAGCTCGTTGCGTAGGTTACACGCTGAATAAAATTAAATTTTAGTTAAACTAAACTTAAAAGTTTAGTTAAATTTAAATTAAATTAAATTTAAATTAAATTTAAATTAATTTTAGTTAAAATTCAAATCTCATAAACTCGATTTGAATTTTAACTAAAACCACTGATGTTCATCTTTAGTGGGAGGGACAGCTAAATATAGTAGTTGCAAAAAACTACTTTTATCACTGTCAGCTCTCTGCCTTCGGGTAGAGGGCGCTCTCTGCTTCCGAGCAGACAGCACTAACCCAGTCGTAGTTCCGCCGAAGGGTAGAAGCACGACTGGGGGAAAAAATAGACAGCCATTTTTTGGCCGGGCCATATAGCCCGGATACCCACTTATAACTGACCATGTGTCACATGTTGCCCTTAGTGGGAGGGACAACTAAATAATGTAGTTGCAAAGCTGCTACTTTCTCACTGTCAGCTCTCTGCTTTCGGGTAGAGAGCGCTCTTTGCTCTCGAGTAGAGAGCTCTAACCCAGTCCTGGTTCCGCTGAAGGGTAGAATCACGACTGGGGAAAAATAGACAGGTATTTTTTGGCCGGGCTATATGTCCCGGGAGACCCACTTATAACTGACCTTGTGTCACATGTTGCCCTTAGTGGGAGGGCCAACTAAATATTGTAGTTGTAAAGTAGTTGCTTAGTTGGTTAGTAAGTTGGTGCAGAGTTAGTTGGAGTTGTTGAATATAGACTCATTACCCGGACATACTATTTCTCTTGGATCTTTTGGAACCCAGTTTCGTTTTCGTCCTTTCCCCAATCCTCCAGTTTCAGTCTTCACTTTCACTTTCACTTTCACTTTCACTTCCTGTATCCGCTTGGGTTCTTATTGCGTTGTCGTGTTACTTATGGGAAACATTCAAATTATACTGATCCCAACTTATATCGTTTTTAATTCAGAGATTATAATGAGTCAGGAGAATTAGGACGCAATATATTTTTTACTGCACCATGTAAGTTATTTAACGCTTTCAACCCTATTTGGACAAGTCACAATATTTTATATATTCATTTGTTTAACTATCTGTTTATATATTAATATTTTTAATTATATATTTCCTTCCACCATCCATTGACTCAACTCACTACTTATGTAAGACATTGTTTTTTCTGTCACTCTTGCCTTCAATTTGCCCTGTGAGTATCAAATTTTCTAAGCCCTCTTTCCTCATGTGTTCTAGAAATTTCAGCAGTTCCTTTTTGATGATAAGTATAAATGCCCTTGTTATTTATGTTATCTTTAAAATTTCGTCGTTTGCTTACATGTTTGGTCCAGGGTATCGTCACTATCTTTCGGTAGAACCATATTTCTGTTGCTTCAAGTTTCTTTTTCATATGTCAGGAGATTTTTTCATCAGTTACTGCCATATAGAATAACAGATATCACGTAACATACGTCTTCGGATTCCATTGTCAAACTTTCCGTTCTCTGTTAAAAACAATAAAATAAAGTTAAAGAAAATAGACAACTGTTCAATCCTGTTGTGAGGTTCGTCAGACGTTTTGAAAATAAGTTATTTGAGACGATATTCCAAGACGATACTAACTTGAAATGCTGAACCAGGATCTGCTCAGAGTCACCCAGAACCTCTCAGACACATAACCTTTAACGCTATTTTACCTTCTAATATGTGCGTGGGTGGTGCAATGGATATCGACTCGGAACGACAAATCGGTAGCCGAGTTCAAATTCCAGTTGAATTCCTTGCATTCACTTACGCACAAATACCCTTGGGAAAGATATTAATCCGTCTTTTCCCTTCAGTTATGAGTTAAATAACAGAACAGATTGGGTTCTATAGCCTTGGCTGGCGACCAGTCTACCACAGGAAGTTAAAGGCAATCTACTGCGGGATAATCTTCTACCCAGTCAGTTATGTCTCTTTCGAGACATGATCGCCCAAAGCGTATATCACGTATGGCACTTAACTGACTGACTGAATATAATAGTTGGAAACATGATTAAGTCTACTGGGCATAAAGTGGGGGATCGGTTTTCCATTGTTATGATGTAATAAATTGATCCCCCACTAATTACTACTGATTAATACAATACATCTCTTCTTCCATTCAGCTATAGTTTAAAGAGCAGGATAGAAAATCTTCTACCCAGTCAGTTATGTCTCTTTCGAGACATGATCGCCCAAAGCGTATATCACGTATGACACTTAACTGACTGACTGAATATAATAGTTGGAAACATGATTAAGTCTTCTGCTGGGCATAAAGTGGGGGATCGGTTTTCCATTGTTATGATGTAATAAATTGATCCCCCACTAATTACTACTGATTAATACAATACATCTCTTCTTCCATTCAGCTATAGTTTAAAGAGCAGGATAGAAAATCTTCTACCTAGTCAGTTATGTCTCTTTCGAGACATGATCGCCCAAAGCGTATATCACGTATGGCACTTAATTGACTGACTGAGATTTCCGTGATTAACAGCGATGATTCAGTCTTTTAACTGAAAACTATAAACTGTTTATTATTGTTATGGTTCAACAAACTTGTGTCAGTGTTTTCCATATTAGGATGTATCGAAAGAAATTCCGTAGACTTTTATCACAGTTGTTCTTGGAATAATGATTTTGAAGTTTATGTAATTTTTATAACCTTGTTTTTTCGTAACGTTATTCTGAAAGTAACTTTTTGTAGCCCGCTATTAGCGAGTTATGATATTTCGCTGTCTTCGCGTAAACTCAACGGACTAAACGAATCTTTCGAATAATGCGCAAGAATGTTCTCGGAATAATTCACTCAGAAACAATCTCTTCAATGACGCACAACACCGAAATGAGGCAGAACATACAACACACTCAGACTTCTGGCTGAGTGCTTTATCTACTAAATATTGATAATCACGTGATCTCAGTAGCACAATCCATTCAACGGTTACGTTTGTTGCCTGGAGATCCGTGTTCGACCCCACGTTTCGGTATCAACACTTTCTTCCCGCATAACAGTAACAGACAACGTCTCTTCTGTAACATTTCGAGTGTGGGTGGTCAGGTTTTCCGTTTTAAGCGTCAAAATCAGCAACCGACAAAACTTTAGGGCTTTTTAAAAAAAACAAATTGCCATCACAAAACACTTAAATCATTTTTTAGGCAACAAGGCAGACATTGTTTCATGATCTCTCGCTTCCAAAATTCCGAGAGCAGTTTTATCAGCCTTTTATCTCATCACATAAAAATCACATCATCAGTAGCAGCAGTGATGTGTCTACGGCAAGATAGCCTGACGGAGCCTATCCTTCTTCTGGCTGCTTTTAGATTTCAGTACTTACTTCTCTTAGACCCATTGCCACTCAAGGTTAGAGAGCTCATTGAACTTGAGATGACGTCAGAGATGAGATGGTTTTACGCAGCTTCCAATGTGTGAAAGCGAACGCAAAGGCGTCGGCTAGATTTTGAACTCGCCAGGTCAATCCACTTTCCTCACGGTTAACGCCTACACTACGTACACATTCCCAGCGGCCGTTGGTTCCGCTTAAAATAATATCTAAAATATCAGAATCGCAAAAGTTGTATGTACCATTATATAACAAATCAAATAGTAATGATAATAATATAGTTTAATCATAGTCTTTAGATATGTACACGAAATGTATCAGATTTATAAAACAGTCATTTGTCTACACTAACGACTATAATTATTAGGTCACCCCAGTGTTTTAAAAAATTATATATTTCATACTATTTTTTAGTATTTATTGTCAAATGTATAATAGTAAATGAAAATAGAATGGTTCTTTTGTTAATACTGCACAATAACATGTGCATCAAATGAATTTATAAATATTTAATAATTACCGAAATTGCAGTTTCATCAATGATAGAATGAAGGAAATTTAGGGTGTTTCGGACGAGTTCATCTTTGCTTCTTTGCCTTGTAAAATTTTGCAAAGTAATATTAACAAAAGAACCATTGCAAAGTAATATTAACAAAAGAACCATTCTATTTTCATTTAGAATTATCTACTTAAAAATAGTATGAAATACATCATTGCTTTTAAAAAACTGGGGTGGCTTAATAATTATGGCCGGTAGTGTATATTTTTGAGATGAGGTAGTATTTACAGTATTTACATTATTCGGACTATTGTCCTCATCTTTGTTGCCATTTTTACGACGTTTTGGCCTTTGTACACTATGGCCTTCTTCAGGTCTTAGGAATTTCGAACCATTTATTATAATCACTGGGGTATATCATTCCCGTTCCTTGCGTAGTAGTAATGCCACGATTGGAAGTCATGAGTTATCTCCCTATAACCCTGCAAGTTACTTGTTCATCACTGCTGTAGCCTGATATTGAACTCTTTGAGTCAAGTCACAGGAACAAACCAACGTCTATATCCACTGGGCCATGTTGTCCTTAGAAACAAGAACAACTGAATTTTGGGGACTTATAAACCTAATGCCCAGTAACCATTTTTTGAAATAGTATTCAAGCAAAGCAATGGCTTGATAGTGTTATTCGGACTCTGCTCCATCGGAAACAACGGTTAAGTGGTGGTATGCTGACTTTAAACGCGATCGTACAGACACAAATGATGCTGAACGCTTAAGTCACCTCAAATCGGCAGTTGTCTCACACACACACACACACACACACACACACACACACACACAAAACAAAAAAAAACAAAAACAAAAAAAAAACATCCACAAACTCATTTTGGTCGATCGTCAATTGAAGTTGAAGTTGAAGTTGCATGAGATAGCAGAAGAGTTGAACATATCAGAAGGCAGTGTATTCACCATTTTGCATGAACATTTGTCATTGAGAAAGATGTGTTCAAAGTGCGTGCCGCGTTTGCTCACAGTCGATCAAAAACAACAACGCGTCGACGATTTAGAACGTTGTTTGCAACTGTTTCAACGTAACAAGAAGTTTTTTGCGTAAATATGTGACAATGGTTGAAACTTGGATCCACCTCTTTACTCTGGAGTCAGATCGGCAGTCAGCTGGGTGGACAGCAGCAGGTGCAAAGCCGTCCAAAGCGACTAAACACGCAAACATCAGCAGGCAAAGTTTTGGCCTTCGTATTTTGGGATGCGCAAGGTATTTTTATCATCGATTCCCTTGAGAAAGAAACAACTATCAACAGATCAATGGCGAATATCATATAGCAGTATTGGTGCGTTTAAAGAAAGAAATCGCCAAAAACGGCCAAAAATGAAGAAGAAAAAAGTGATCTTTCACCAAGACAGCGCACCGTGTCACAAGTCGATCGCAACGTTAGGTAAGACTACATGAAGTGCACTTCGAATTGCTTCCGCATCCACCCTATTTTCCAGATTTGGCCCCTAGCGATTACTGGCTGTTTGCAGACCTCAAAAAATGCTCCAGTGAAAGAGATGTGATATCGGACACTGAAGCGTATTTTGAGGCCAAAGACAAATCATCCTACAAAAAAGGCATCGAATTGTTAGAGAAGCGTTGGAATCAGTGTATCACCCTAGAAGGAGACTATGTTGATGAATAAAGTCGACTTTTGCCTAAAAGTTGTTGTTTTATGAGTTAGACTTGCATTTATAGAATGGTGTTTATATGTAAGAGTTTCAAGTTTATTTATGGCATTTTTGTCTAAATAAACCTTTTCTTTCCTGACGTGCATCTTTTATTAAATTCACAAAAAGTTCTCAAAAAACCAAGTAACCCTGTCGTGAAGAACTAAGTTGGCTTAAAACAAAACAACAGCTATTCCGATTGGTTTACAAGTGAACATTTATATTAGCCATTTTATATAAACTTATTTATAAATGGAACTTTGTCTCTCTCTGTGTGTGTCTGTGTGTGTGTCCGTTACCTATAGACTCCGAAACGGCTGAACCGATTTTCTTGAAAATTTACACAGTTGTACAATAAGCATCTGCGAGTGTTCTTAGCTAGGTTTTGTGTCGAGGTACCCCCGATAAATATCGAGAAAATCGGGTTATAGAAGGAGTGGTCCGATTTTAATCAAATTTGATACACTCATAGACAAAGACATAAGAAACGATATTCAGAAGTTTCATGGTTGCAGTTCTTACAATAGTGAAGAAAATCGATAATATATATATATATATAAAAGGCAAGATTTTTGTGTGTGTGTCTATTTATCTGTCTGTATGTCCTTTATACAAATCCACAATTTTTATCCCATTCTCACCAAACTTCACACAAATATTCTTTAGGCTGAGTCTGAGCTTCAGGACCATGGATTAGTTTTAAAGCTTTCATTACACCCGAGCAACGCCGGGCTATACTGCTAGTAAACTTTAAAACACAAAATGTGCATTTGTTACATTATTCACTGAATCAAAATTTAGTAGCATTAAATAAAAACCTTTATGCAATAAATTCTCAAAGTGTGACTGCCGTACAATAAAATTAAAATCAACATATTTCTTTTTGTTGCAGAATGTTGACTTATGCAGGTAGTGTTTCGGTTATCGGTGTGGATGGTGAAACCGGGAAGCAGAGTTCAATGTCTGTTGCGTTCACATTTGCACAAATGTCCTTTCGGCAAGGCATGAATCCATCCCTTCTCTCCACCCACAGCAGGGAAGGGATTATTATCACCAGTTGAGAAGAAGGACATTTTTGAATTTAAAACCGTGGAGGAGGCAACGGAGAAACCACTAACTTGTAACACCTCCGCCATCTTTCACAAGAAGTCATTGCAATCACAGATAATATAGAACTCATGAATTGATTGACGTGTTTCTTTACGGCTCATAATCTCTGCGTGGTATATTTTAAGACGAGATATTTTTGGTTCGTCAAAATCATTTTTTTGGTGTGAATATTGCATTAATAATTTTTCCATGTCATGTTGGAATATATTCACTTCTGAATATTTTCACTCCAAGCAAGGAAACAAAGCCGCTAAGACAAAAAGGGGTTGTTAAACAAATCATTTCAAATTGTCGGTTGTTTAAAGACCATTTCGTTAATGTTCGTTAATTTCCATAACATGTTTACATTTGTTGACATTAGATACATTTCAGAGTAGATATGGTTATTGCGATGAATCAAAAATTGTGTTGTATAGGCTTGATTAAAACCTCGTTTAGACTGATGGTCATACGTGGTCGAGAGGTCTAAGACGTGCAAGATCACATGGTAGCTTCCCTTATGTGGATAGGGCCTGCAGATTCGAATCCTGCCGAATGACACACATTTTCGTAATAAAAAATTATCGCAAATAATCAGGCCGGTAGATATAAATATATAATACTGTTTAATTAAAAACAGAATATCTACTTAAATACGAGCATCGATCAAAAATAATATTCAAACATATCATTTCAAATTATCGGTTGTTTATAACCAGTTTCGTTAATCTTCGTTAATTTCCGTAATATGTATATATATATATAACATATATATGTAACACACGCACTAGACTCATTATATATATTTTTATATATAAAGTTTAACCACATAACATGTATAAACACACACATATATTTATATATAACACTTATATATATATATAACACTTATATATATAAATCACTTATATGCATATATATATACACACACACACACACACACACACACATATATATATATGTAACACACACTTATATATATAACACGTATATACATATATATAACTCACACACACACACACACACACACACACACACACACACACACACATATATATATATATATATATATATATATATATATAAAAGGAATGGACTTGGTGGTACAATCACAAAGTAAATTCTATTAATATTAACTGTTAAAAATTAAATATTAAAACGGATCCAGCCAGTGAATTTAATGTAATTAGAATTATTTATTTACTGAGCCAATATATATTTTACATATAAAAAAATACCCGTGATCGTATGGCCATTTCAGCGAATAGAGTTCACTTCATCTGTGATCTTAAATATTATGGAAAATACAACCATTTGCATGAGCGTGCGTGTGTGTAAAGACAACGGAAGTAAAAGTAACGCGAAAAAAAGGAAAAGGAAAAGAAGGGAAGACGAAAGAGAAAAGAACAAAGAAATAAGTAAAGGGTGGAAGAAAGAGAAAGGAAAAATTATGTTAGATTGGCAGAGAGGGGAGAATGCTGGTACGGGGTAGGGGTAGGGGGAGGGAGAGGGAGGAGTTCGATAGAAACATTAAAAAATAAAAATGAATACAGAAAGGAAAGATACGAGCTTCGCCCGGCTTTGTCGAATTTTTAATATTTAAGTTTTTTTTTTTTTAATATGTAATACGCTGGCTACTGGCGTATGATACATCATACGCTAAAAGTCCGCCTCCTTCTACCGAGCGCCTATAGCTCAGAGGTAGAATCGCCGACTGATGCCAATTCGGTTGGGTTTCAATCCTGGGTTAAAAGCAATCGGATGTCTAGCCGTACTGAAGAGCTGTGATACAGTGAAACATATCTGTCTACGGATTACTATATATATATATATAATATACATGTAGTACACACACTACGCACGTTATATAATACTTACCTGTATAACACATACATTTTATTTATTTATAACATAATTATGTTGTAATATCACTACAAAATGGCTACTTTTGTAGTGATATTATAACATTTATGTTATAAATTCTAAATGAATATTATTAGCTCTATTTGTATTGAGCACTATTTTAAGAATAGCGTTTCTTTGGATACGGAATACTATTCTATCCATACCTACCCTATACTTATATATATATAACATATATATACTTATAATATATATAAAATACTTATATTTATATATATATATAACTTATATACATATACATGTATATAACACATATATACATATATAACACATACGCACACATTCACATACACACACACACACACACGCACACACATATATATATATAACACTCGTATATTTTTTAATCATCGATTCTACTCCAAGAAAGACACTAAAGCCACTAAGATACAAAGGTTTACTGGGTGTGAAAAATTAAGAACAGAAACATTATTAATGAGCGAGAACAAAAAACGTAATCGGGGCACAGTAGATAGCGATTGACATTGCATTTAAAAACATAGTCGGAAGTGATTTCTATAAGCGAGAAAGTGTTAAACTGTTAGCATAGAACTTACAGTTACATCTTGGAACACTTTCTGAGAGTGAGAATAGATTAAAAAAAACACACAAAATTTTAATTTTTCATATGAGTTTTACTATTCCTAATACTTGCAAATCTCTCACCAGATCAGTAGAACATCTGTTTCGCATCGGTAATGCAAAGAATTTTAGTAGGCAATCATAGCTTTCCACCTATCCCTATCCCTAGTGGCTCTTAGCACGCCTTCTCCTGTTACACCATGCAACCCTCGTTCCATCGTCCACCTGATTAGGTCGTTCAAATGTAATCCGCTTCTTTTCTCTGTCTCTTTTTCCCTCTATCTGGCCTGTTAGTATCAGGTTCTCCAAGTCCTCTTTCCTCATTACATGTTCCAGGAACTTTAGTTGTCTCTTCCTGATACTCAGTATTAATTTCCTTTTCGTTTCCATCATTTCCAAAACCTCATCATTGCTCACATGCTCGATCCATGATATTCGCAGCATCCTTTTGTAGAACCACATTTCAGCTGCTTCAAGTTTTTCCTTCATCTTCGATGATATTGTCCAGCATTTACTGCCATATTGAAGAACTAATATCACACAGCAATCCAGTATTCTCTTCTTTGTTTCTAGCGAAATCGTTCTGTTTCTTAATACTTTAATCAACTTCTGGAATGCTTCTTTCGCCATGCCAATTCCCCTTCAGATCTCAATCCTTTGCTCAAAACTGAAAGGAAGATGGGATGAGCCTACACTCGCAAGTTTCAGACATCATAAAAAGTATAGAGTCAGAGCAGATGGGTAGCTAAAGACAAAGTTGTTACTTGAGTTCTTTTGTGGTAGCCTAAACAAGAAAGGGCGAGCAGAGGACAAGCCAAGATCTGTATGAAGCAGATATAAACTGAAATCCTCTGATCTGAGGAGGGATATAATTAGATAGCGAGAGCGTTCCATGAGAATCAGTATAATCTGTGCGACGTTTATTGGGGTCTTTGAAGCATGATTTTCCTTTAGAAGCCTCTCGAAGCACGCGTCTTTGTGCAGTTGCTACACAGTTTTGGAAGGCTCTCATTTATATTTGAGGTTGTTTGCTATATTATTAACAGTATAATTTTCAATATGTAGAACCAAACTGCTAGTATTTTTCCTTTTGAGAGTTAGCTCTTGGCATTCTCAAATTCATTCAACTAAGGTTTTGTTACGACAAATAATTATTTGTGCACAATTGTTGCTGACACATTATAAATTTTGTAAGTAAATAAAACTTTCTTAAAATTGCTTCGGTTATTCAGACAGACTGTTTTATAATTATTTTCATGATAAATTTTATTTTTCGATTTTTGTTAAAATTTGGTATTTTATTCAGTAAAGATTTTTCAATTCTTTTCAATAAATATTTATTAAAATATATAAGTTTTTAATTACTTACAGTTTTATCAATTTTTATATATGCCAAAGAAAAGATTATGAAAAATTTTATGGTTTTATGCGGATGACAGAAAAAATAGGTTCTTTTTTTCTTTTTAATCATTTCATCCCAGTTTTACTGCTACTGTTGCGCAGAGTGTTACATTGGGGAAAGTGATGGGAAAGAGGGGTAGGTTATAGGGAGTGTCAGGAGGAGGGTAACAGAAGGTTGAGAAGTGAGTGGATTGGATGGAGAACAGAGCTTGAGAAAAAGGATGCAAGTTAGTGAGATAGGAGATGACTATTGACCTTATATTTAAATTCCTGGAGATTGTAGCTGTCAGGGAAGCAAGTATAAGGAAGGGAATTCTACAGGCGGGAAGTGCGAGAAAAGAAGCTGTTAGAGTAGAAATTGCGGTTACATTTTATCGGTTTCACTGTAATGGGTGGGACCTAGCTGCTATTCTAGTAGCTCGTGTAAATTCATACATAGGAGGCACCAGTGAGCTAATTTCTTTGGAGCAGAAGCCGTGAAAGTTCTGTTGGTTTGTGTCGAAGCGAATACTGTTAAAACGCTGGTTGCTTTGGTTAACCTTGGAGTGAAGTCGGTTCAAGAATTGGTGAAATTTGTTCAGGAACACGAGTGTTTCACTCCAGGCCATAAATAGCAGGTAGGTGAAATTGTAGCAGAATTCATTTTGAAGATCAGAGACGAATCACAGAATATTGCAACTGAGTTACCGTACTTGAGATATTAGGGGATAGGATTGTCTCTGGCATGAACGACATTCATGCTTAACCGAGGCTGTGGAATGAAAAAGGAATGAAAGTAACTGCCGGCCTACCAAATTTTATTAAGCATGAACCTGTTGCGAGACAAGCACAAGACATTCAGGGATGATTGTGCAGCGATATCAGTGTCAGCTAATATCGTGTTAGATGGAAAAATGCTGACCTTCCACAAAAAATGAATTTGGGAATTAATTTTCCCGATGACGATCAATTGAGTGAAGTGGGCTTCGCAAGTATTTGACAGGTGGCTCGAACAAAGAGAGTCACTGAATAAATTACTTTTTTAGACAAAGGTGATAATCAAAGAATAATGTTTACTATCCACGATAAAGTGTGGAGGGAGAGAGAGAAAGAGAGAGAGAGAGAAAAAGACTGACGGAGAACGAAGTGAGAAAACGCCTGCTAGACTGTCCACCTCCTACTCACCTACATCTACTCTTGACTTCTCTCGTCTATATCAACCTGAGATCTCGTCTATACAACCTGAAAAAAAACCTGCTTGCTTTTACAAATCCTCCTGGTTTTAATTCGTGGGTAACGATCTGGCCAAAGGATTATTTTTAAGCGACTAGACTGGAAAAAAACAGCACCCTGAGAACAAAGCTGGTGTCTGGTCTGAATTGCGACACTACAACAGTTACAGCCAATAAATAGGATGAGTAAGCCCAATCACCACCTAAAGGGAACAACAAACCTTCAAATATGCTATATTTCAAACGTATTACTGTGATATCAGAAATGTGTGAACGACTGGAGGTATATGACACTATGTCACATTATTGAAATTGATATCGATACGAGGAAAGTATAAGTTAGGAATATCGAAGTTGGGGGCAGATTTTTTTTTTTCTTTTTTTCTCTCTTATTCTTTTTCTATCGAGAGTCTGAAATACACGACAAGCAGATATGGGAAACAATTACCTATTTCGGGTATTGAAGTGACGGTTAGTAGGTCAAAGGGTCATCGAAAATACAAATGTGGAAATGCAAAAAAAAAAAAATCAAATAGGACTTCTGTCGCTTGAAGAATTGAAATGAAAAACGAAAGTTAACCGAAGGTTATGGAAACTATTGACTTCTAGATGACAGGTCGACAAAATGGCGGGTCCATAAGAACAAACAAGACCAGGGCCTGAGGAATGACACTCACCATAGAAAATTGAGAGAGTTAAAGATTAATGATTAAAATGAATCCAGCCAATTCGCCTACGCGATTTAATAATTAGATTCGTCAAAAAGACAGCCGAGCCGCTCTGTGAAGATAGTCTATGATTGAATACTGAGAGAGGAGAAGGATGAAGGAGAAATTAACCCCGTTCATTTGGAAGTAAAGGTGCGAAGCGTAAATAAAGATGGGGAGTTAAAGAGGAGGAGCGATCCCTGTAATTGCGCTCAAAAAGGTGAATGGCTCCCGAAATGTGCAAGGTTGATTCACTGGTCAGTTTTAAAAAAATAGAAATGGATGTCGAGACACCAAACATCTTTTTTTTAGCTAATTTTGGGGCGCTGAATCTAAAAATGACCTTACCTTTTTTTTGTTATGCTACAGTTTTTACTGTACAGAAATGTTACATAGAAAGACTTGTATTATGCAAGAGTTCAGTAAAAATATATTTGTTTCTAATGACATTTTTCTGTTTATTAATATTTTGAATAGGTTTTAGAAAGAATCTAATCTAATTTTAGAAGGAAGCTAATAGTCTGAAAAACAGAGGGAATAATAATCTTCAAATCACGGATAGTATAAAAAGGATGAATAATTTGTCAATCAAACATTTTTGCTAAAAGCAATGAAAACAGTAGTACACAAATCTAGAGAATTTTGAACTTAGCTAATGACTAAAAAAAACTTAAGAGCACACTGATGAAATGATAATTGATAAGACAAAATTCTCGAAGGATGACGTGAACCAATTAAACTTATAAAACTTACCAGTAATCAAACATAGGAGCGATTTTATCATTGTGACACGATAACTAGACATATATGTATTTTATTATAATAGATTAAAATAGAAAATAGATTAGAATAGAAAATAGTTTAAAAACATATTTAACAAAAGTGAAAAAGAAGAGAAAAAAAAACGCTTTTTCTTTTATGAGGAAAATTGTCCTCCGGTAAATATTTGACTCAGTGGCAAGTTCAGCATGTAGGTTTTCGATGACCCGGTCAAAGGCTGTCCTTTACTGTATCTTGACCACACATTAAGCTTTTTCCGGCGGAAGCCTTATTAAGATAAAAAAAAAAGATAACTGAAATTTCAGACTTACAGTCGCCAATGTTTGTCACCGGTGGTCTGAAGCATTTCCGGATTTCCGGATTTTCATTTAAATAAATAGAAGAGAAGTTAAGTTAAGACAAGTTAAGTGAAGGGGAGTCCGCCGGGTGCGAGCTTGAAGTAAGAATCTCCGTTCGTCTTGTTTCGTTCAGTTTGGATTTGTTGATCTCCATTAATTAGAGTTAGAGCTGTGTGTCACATTCGCCTGCCCCAACCGACAAGGCTAACTCTAAACGAATAAAGCATCCTTTTCAACTCATCCAAGTTGTGGAAGTTCGTTCCTTATAGTCAATCTTGTACCCCCAGCTCCCCGGCCGACATTTTCAACAAACTCCCGGCAACAACACAGCGTGGAGAACGGCCGCCGGAGAAATTGCTAGGACGGACCGTTGGGGTGTTACAATCATGATAATTTTTTATTTTATTTTATAATCATATCGCCCCATTTTACTGCCACTGTTTTGCAGTGGGTTACATTGAAGGAAAGTTATGAGAAAGAGTGATAGGTTATAGGGGGTGTCAAGAAGTGGGTAAGAGAAGTATGAGAATACTGATGAGAGTGGAGTGGACGGAGAAAGGAGCATGAGAGAGAGAGGATGCAGGTTAGTGAGAAAGGAGATGACTATTGACTTTACATTTAAATTCTTGGAGATTGTAGTTGTCGGGGGAGAAAGTAAATGGAAAGAAGTTCCACATGCGGGAAGTGAGAGAAAAGAAGCTGTTGGAGTAGAATTTGCGTTTACAATTTGTGTAAAACCTTATAACATAAATTAATTAAAAACTTACTGAAATACCGAACTCTCCTAAAACAGTCGGATCTGCGCTAATCTTTGTCCGGAATCCATATAAGTAGCTGTGGTGCAGTGGCTAACGAGAACTGAGAGAGCATAGTTTGAAATTCTGTTGAATTCGTTGCATTCAGTTACGCACAAATACTCTTTGGAAAGGCATTAATCCTCTCTTGCACAGTTAAAATGTTTATATTTAACCGCACGTTCTATGCTGACAGTTTCTTCTCTTGCACTTCTCTATTGTAGAAATCTCTTCGGGCCTCTTGCTTTACAATCAATTTTGATCTTCGAAAATTTCAATGCAATGTTTAAAAAATCCTTTGCCCAGTCAGTCATGTCTCTTTCGAGACATGATCGTCCAAGCGTGTACCACACATGCCACTTAACTGATTGAGCCCGAGAGATGAGGTTGACCTCATTACAAGACATGACCCTTTAGGGACTTATGATGTAATGGTTAGTAAGCTTGTCTTATTAGATCAATTACGGTTAAGTAGTGAATTCGGTCCTCACTGGTTGCTCCATACTTTCGGCCCTTCGGACTTTCGATTTACTTAGCTAAGCTTAGTAAATCTCCATAACAATGACTTTATACTTTTATGGTTAGTAAATCTCTAAGGCTTTGTGTGTGGGAAGGACTGTGTGCAAGTGAGCACTTACTTTCATACTACAGACAAAGAAGAGAGTTTAGTACGTAAGGCAGCGTCGTCTTATGGGGATCTAGAATCAGCTCTCTACCTAAAAAACTAACTGAAAGCACGATTATAAGAATAACACAAATACCCAGAAGCTTTGTTTGATAAGCATTTGAAAAAAACTAAAACAAAAAAAAGCAAAACAAAAACAACCAAAAAATAAAAAAAAGTAAAACAAAAAAAACCCTAAAATCTTGATATAAGTGTCGGGTGAATAGCAACCTGCAAAATCCTACTAGAAGTAACAGGTGAATAAAAAGAGCCCACCAAAAACACAACTCATGGCCTAGGAAACCATTGTTAAGGAGATATGTTAACTTTGAAGGTCTATTATTAGTTAATCTGAATAATGAACACAATGAACTCGCTCCCGTATTCTTGCTTTCCTGACGGCTACAACCTCCAGAAATTTAAATGCAAAGTCAATACTCATCTACTAACCACTGGACTCTAGCTCTCTCCCCACCCCTGTATAACCTTCCCTTTCTCTCCACCTATGTATCTGTCATCACACCTGCTTTCTCAGCTTTCTATTTTTCCTTTCTAACTAGGTTGTACTCCTCACTCTTTTCTAATTAATCTTTTTACATTTATGTAGCCCCCTGCACATCAGTGGCGTTTCCGCCTTGCTCGGGGTGAAATGATTAAAAAAAAAAATCACATCAGGAGCGACAATTTACAAATTGAAGTACTCGAAGTACATGACACGGACAACAAATGCTGAATTTGCAGAGCTTCTCAAGAACTGAGTGACGAACTTTGATTATTTCGAACAATTGTTCACCTCTTGGCTGACATAGATGATATTATAAACGCATGTTCCATTCAAGTACCCTATGGCTATCATCAAGTGTCCATTGTTTGTTGATTATTTTGTCTCTGTGATGCCAAGCATTATTCGAACAAGTGTTTTATTACCAGACTAGCAGTATAGCCCGGCGTTGCTCGGGTGTAATGAAAGCTTTAAAACTAATCCATGATCCTGGAGCTCAGACTCTTTAGACGTTGGCACGAAAGACTAAAAAGCAATAGTTGTTTCCAGTTAAAGCAAAACCGTAGACTGAAAGAAAAATGAATGGATGTGAGTCAAATTTTGATTTTCTGGTATCGATATCAAATAAGTTTTTTCGTCGTAAATTGAATTTTGAAGGCTAAATAAATCCTCTGAGTAAATGGTATCATGGCTGAGACTAAGAACTACAATTATACCTACTTGGATCCAAACTCGAAGCAAAAACTAAAATAAAAGGGCTGAAAATCTGATTTTGATCAGACCCGGTATCTTGCCTTTTATATATATATATATATATATATATATATATATATATAATCGATTTTCTGCACTATTGTAAGAACTGCAACCTTGAAACTTCTGAATATCTTTGTCTATGAGTGTATCAAATTTGATTAAAATCGGACCACTCCTTCTATAACCCGATTCTTTCGATTATCGATTTTCGATATTTATCTGGTGTAACTCGACACAAAACCTAGCTAAGAACACTCGCAGACGCTTATAGTACAACTGTGTACATTTTCAAGGAAATCGGTTCAGCCGTTTCGGAGTTTATAGGTAACGGACACACACACACACACACACACACACACACACACACACACACAGTTCCATTTATAAATAAGTTTAGATTAAGGGATTGTTATGGTGAAACACACCTATGTAATTCTACCTAGAGATTCAGTTACGCGTTTTCATTAAAATATCCGACGATCGTTTATTTTATCGGAATGATAAACTTTTCCATGATAATTATTTTTGTTCTTATTAGCAGATTGACAAATAATTAAAAACAAACAAAAATCCCACCTACCTCAACAAAACAAAAACCAAAACCGTACAATGGCACCGAAAGGAAGTGACATTTGACACTTTCGAAAATGTCATTGAATATTTTTGGGAATCAAGTTCCCCCCCCAGACCATAAGTGTAACTCATTCATACGGTCCATTGCTAAATGGATGCTTGGAAACTGGTTAGAACTCCAGAAAACACCTGATTCCTTTTGTCATGCTTTAGATTAGAATCAATCAGTTAAGTGCCATACGTGAAACACGCTTGGGCGATCATGTCTCGAAAGAGACATGACTGACTGGGCAGAAGATTATCCCGCAGTAGGTTGCCATTGCTTTCTGTTGTACACTGGTTGCCAGCCAAGGCTATAGAACCCAATCTGTTCTGTTATTTGACTCATAGCTAGAGGGAGAAGAGATGTATTATATTATTATGCAGTAATTAGTGGGGGATCAGTTTATTACTTTATAACAATAGAAATACGATCACCCATTTTATGACCAGTAAAAGCATTAATCATGTTTCCAAATATTATCTTTATCCAGTCAGTTAAGTGCCATACGTGAAACACGCTTGGGCAATCATGTCTCGAAAGATACATGACTGACTGGGCAGAAGATTATCCCGCAGTAGGTTGCCATTGCTTTCTGTGGTAGACTGGTTACCAGCCAAGGCTATAGAACTCAATCTGTCCTGTTATTTTCACCCGTAACTGGAAGGAAGAGACGGATTAATACCTTTCCCAAGGGTATTTGCGCGTAATTGAATGCATTGAATTCAACTGGAATTCGAACTCGGCTCCCCGATTTCTCGTTCCGAGCCGATATCCACTGCACCACAACGCCCATCCGCAGATTAGAATCAGATTAGACTAAAAATTACCTTATTTTTTTCACTCTGGAGATGCCTAAAATAAAGATTCCGTTCACGGATTTTAGCACATTTCATGTAGTAGACACGTAAAACTTTGCCATGACTGTGTAGTGACTAAATCATCAATTCCTCTGGTGAGATGTCGTTAAGAGAAACGTTTGTGTCGGAGCAAATAAATCACCTGGAACGAAAATTGAATATTCTTTAGAAATCATATAATGTCTTTTTCATTTTAAAAGCAACAAGAATCACTAAACGTTCTTTATTTTACGAGGAGATATTTAATAGGGAAGGCATGTTGGAGTAATGGATTGTGGCTTGGATTTAAGAATCAGAGAGACGAGTTTGAATTCCGGTTGAGTACATTACATGCTAATGCTCCTGGGGAATGGATGAATTAATCTCTTCTTTCTTATTATTAAGAGGCAGAGTGAAGTAATGGGTTGAGGCTTGAGTTGAAGAATCGGAGAGTCGTGTTCGAATTTCAGTCGAGTTCATTACATTCACTTACGTTCTAATACACGTGGGAAAATATGAATAAATCTCTTCTTTTCTATAGATAAATAGCACACAGATTCTACAGCCTTGAGTGGCATCCAGTCTAGGAGAAAGAAAACTAGCACTAAGGAAACACCAGTTCTAGTTAGACTCTATTTACGAGACGAGTGATCTTGACTTAAAAGTTATGACATCAAATCATGAAATATACACGTGTTTGTACATTCACTACGCAGTTCAATACATTTGACATAACGTCCCTCTAGGTTTTTTAAATTTTATAAAAACAATTCTGATATCTGGTTATTGAAATTCAACTCTGTTGCTGTTGTTACATTCGAAAGAATTGGAAATGTACTTTACAGAATCCTTTCATTGTTTTGAAAAAATGAATAGTCAGATGGTGCGAGATTCCTCTATTAGTGTGAATGGCCAAAGCTTCTTCTTCTTCTTCTTCTTCTTCTTCTTCTTCTTCTTCTTCTTCTTCTTCTATGTGCCTTGTTTTTTCAGGACGTAGACGATCATGGCTCTCCACGTCTCCCTATTCCTGGTGGCTCTGGGTTATTTAAAGCTGTAATATATTTCTGGTTGCAGGAGATGCCTTATCTTTGAATATAGCCCATTCTTCTTCTTCTTCTTCTTCTTCTTCTTCTTCTTTGTGCCTTGTCCCTTCAGGACGATCATGGCTCTCCACGTCTCCCTATTCCTGGTGGCTCTGGGTTATTTAAAGCTGTAATATATTTCTGGTTGCAGGAGATGTCTTATCTTTGAATATAGCCCATTCTTCTTCTTCTTCTTCTTCTTCTTCTTTGTGCCTTGTCCCTTCAGGACGATCATGGCTCTCCACGTCTCCCTATTCCTGGTGGCTCTCAGCACGCTTTCTCCTGTTACACCACGCAACCCCCGTTCTGCCATACACATGCTCACGCCCTTCAAATATGTTATCCACTGCTTTCCTCTGTCTCTTTTTCCGCCTATCTGGCCTGTTAGTATCAGGTTCTCCAAGCCCTCCTTCCTCATTGCAAGTCACTATAAACTATCCCTACCTTCATTATTGTTGTGGTCTTCATGTCCCACCCACATCGTCTTAATTTTAGTTTATAGATCTTTATATTTGTAAATCTCTTCTGATTAGGACAGACATATCGACGAGCAGATAACTTTTTCTTTTCTTACCTTTCACTCGTACATTAAGTCAGTGGGCCTTAATTTCTTTCCTTATCAGTTTAGACTAGTATGTTCCAAATTATTATTATTATGCCATTTTTCATCATATTTCGATTTCTGCTATGGTCGCACTACCTACCAAGTCTGCGGGAAGACCTAAGGCAGGTCGTGGTATGTTGTTATGGCTATATTTCATGTTTTTTCTATCTCCCCTATCATCCCTAGTGTTACATAGACAAAGTTCTCCTTAGTGTGTGGGCTGTACCTAATAAGACAATTTTTTGTATATCTCTTAAGCTGGGGTTTCAAGGGATTCTTTCAATGTGTTGTTTTGTTCCTTTTTTATTATTCCAAGTACACCTACTATCAATGGCACGATTTTTGTTTTCAATTTCCACATTTTTTCTATTTCAATTTCCGGGTTTTTATATTTTGACAGTTTTTCGAATTGTTATTATTATATCATTTTCATCATATTTTGATTTCTGTAATGGTCTCAATATTTACAAATTCGACGGAAAGACCTAAGGCAGGACGTGGTGTGTCGTTATGGCTCCATTTCATGTTTTTTTTTAACATCTCCCTAACATCCCTAGCGTTACGTAGACAAAGTTCTCCTTAGTGTGTGAGCTGTACCTAACAAAACAATTTTTTGTATATCTCTTAAGCTGGGGTTTCAAGGGATTCTTTCAATGTGTTTTTTTCCATTTTCTATCATTCCAAGTGCAACCACTATCACTGGTACGATACTAGTTTTCAATTTCCACATTTTTTATTTCAATTTTCTGTTTTTTATATTTTGACAGTTTTTCGAATTCCTTGGTTGCTATGTTACAATCCGCTGGACAAGCCATATAAATTAATAAGCAAGTTGTTTTTTTTCTTTTTCTTTTTTAACAAAGATGTCTGACCTATTTGCCTTAATTTTCCTGTCTGTATAGATGGTGTAATCCCATAGAATGGGGACATCTTCTATTTCTGTAACCGGTGCTGGTTGATGTTCATACCAGGGTTTGTTTACATATTTTCCATAGTGTTTGCACATGGAAAACACTATATCATCATATTTCGATTTCTGCTATGGTCACACTACCTACCAAGTCTGCGGAAAGACCTAAGTCAAGTCGTGGTGTGTTGTCAGCACGTTCGTTCAGTGTTGTAATCACCTGAAACGACTGAGCTAAATTCATGACCAAATTTAGGCCGGTTGACGCAGCCCAACTAAAAGAACTCGCAAGACGTCAGAAATCCAGAGAACGCGCTGGGTTTATAATTAATTTATTTAAAGCATGGGTTACCAGAAATCTTTTTAATCAGTCTATCGGAACTTTTTTCAGTCTATCCGAGGACTCCAACTGCAACTGGAATTAATAATTTTTGGGATTTCTACTGAAAGATCTTATTTAGACATTTTTTTTAGATCTTCAAAGATACATTACAATCCTTGCGAATAAGAAAGCACATTCTGTTTATGTGGTCCTTGTTCTTGATGCCGGGGCGATTAGCTTTGTTTGTTCTGCCTGTGTGTCTTGTAAAGTCCCATAAAGTTGTTACAGGTCCGATTCTCTGTAGCCGGATCTGAGCGAGGTTCACACCAGTTTCTTGCAGTTTCCTTCCAGTAAAAATTGCATATTTTCAAATGCAGATATTGGCCCATACTATCATTCCAAATTTTATATACTGTGGTCTCGAACATCGTACAACCTGATACAAGATGGTCAATTGTTTCTGGATATTTTTCATAGATTTTGAATTTCGGGTTAACACAATTTTTCAGTATGTGTGCTCGATAATTAATTGTTAGCAATCATTAATCCTGTACAGAAAGAACAAAATCTTCGGTTTCAAATTTTAACCCTGTACTATGTAACCACTGATGGGTACGGAGTTTATCGATTATAATCGTGTTTGATACGGGTAGAGTATTGAACACGAAGAGGTATATTTTGCTCTCGTTTCTGCATTTGGTACATTTGTAGAGGGGGGCTAAGAAGTCCCTCAAACAAATAACAAAAAGAAAAATGCACTACAAATAAAGTAAAATAAACCTTTGTTTATTTTCGTAAAAAAAAAAAGAAAATAAAAGAATTATTTTTTTGTACAAAAATGAAGTTGTCCGTAAAGCTGTAAAAAAGGAAGAAAGAAAGGAACTCAGAATGTGAGAGGGAAAGGTAGGACGATGTGTAGTGAGCGAGATGAGAGAAAGAGAGGGTGAAAGAATGCTCGCTGATCCGTGATACTGCCTGTTGTGTGAACTGCTGGATTCTCTGTGTGTGTGTGTGTGCTCCAAGCTGTCGCGTGCCTTTTTGATGTAAGCTGGTTGCCCGGCCCTTTGCTCTGTTGAGAGTTTCTACCTTCATTTTATCTGGATGGTGAGGCTCCGGGAGACCGAGAAATATGTTTCTTATGTCGAGCCCTGATTGGTCAAAAAATCATATTTTTGATCACGTGGTGTGCTTTCCACAACGTCCGGGCTTTTGGGTGCGCCGTCATTGTTTTTGACCCCATAGTGTATGGTAAGGGGTGAATTCCCGCGCAAATGTATTTTTGTTTTTAGATACACGTGGTGTGAATTAATTTTTATTGTGTGTGTGTGTGTGTGTGGAAAATAAAATAAGAAACAG
This sequence comes from Ascarosepion bandense, assembly GCA_037127315.1. Taxonomy (NCBI): domain Eukaryota; kingdom Metazoa; phylum Mollusca; class Cephalopoda; order Sepiida; family Sepiidae; genus Ascarosepion; species Ascarosepion bandense. Next base: position 4,068,464 of record JBBBDQ010001712.1, read on the forward strand.
CACACATTTCATTTGCTCTTGTTTTCTTTTTAGATTCTTTGCCGCCGCAGTAGATATATTATGGTCTATTTGCACTTCTTTATCCACTTCCCTTTTGAATTTGTTGGCTTCCTTTCTTACTGAACTAGCAGTTCAGTAAGAAATGAAGCTCGGATGTAATAAAAGCTTTAAAACTAATCTATGGTCCTGGAGCTCAGACTCTTTGGACGTTGACACGAAACACTAAAAAGCAATAGTTGTTTCCAGTTAAAGCGAAACCGTAGACTGAAAGAAAAATGAATGGACGTAAGTCAAATTTTGATTTCCTGGTATCGATATCAAATAATTTTTTTCCTCGTAAAATGAATTTTGAAGGCTAAATAAGTCCTCTGAGTAAATGGTATCATGGATGAGACTAAAAACTACAATTATACCTACTTAGAGCCAAACCCGAAGCAAAAACTAAAGTAAAAGGGCTGAAAAAAATACAGACATACAGATAGATAAACACACACACACAAACATCTTGCCTTATATATATATATATATATATATATATATATATATATATATATATATATATATAGCCCGGCGTTGCTCGGGTATAATAAAAGCTTTAAAACCAATCCATGGTCCTGGAGCTCAGACTCTTTGGACGTTGGCACGAAAGACTAAAAACAATAGTTGTTTCCAGTTAAAGCGAAACCGTAGACTGATTGAAAAATGAATGGATGTAAGTCAAATTTTGATTTCCTGGTATCGATATCAAATTTTATGCACTATTGTAAGAACTGCAACTTTGAAACTTCTGAATATCGTTTCTTATGTCTTTGTCTATGAGTGTATCAAATTTGATTAAAATCGGGCCACTCCTTCTATAACCCGATTCTTTCGATTATCGATATTTATCGGGGGACACCTCGACGCAAAACCTAGCTAAGAACACTCGCAGACGCTTATAGCACAACTGTGTAAATTTTCAAGAAAATCGGTTCAGCCGTTTCGGAGTCTATAGTTAACGGACACACACACACACACACACACACACACACACACACACACACACACAGAGTTCCATTTATAAATAAGTTTAGATATCGTTCCTGATTTCCATTATAGTATTTTTTGGATTAAGATAATTTCTTTACCTGGTGCTCTGAACACCTGAATTTATTCGTGCTAGTTGGTTTGTTTTTATGGCATATCAACTTCGGCGGGTCATTTATTGCCAACTAAATTTTATTGCTGGTAATACCTTTTTCTTTCAACAATTTTATTGTTGTTTTTATATAAGTTTTGTGTCTAGTATAACTAGACACAAAATTCATTGGAATTTGTTTTTTTTAAGGGTATGGTCTCCAAGTTCGACTCTTGTTTTTAACCCATAACTGGAGGGAAGGGACGGATTAATACCTCTCCCAAGGGTACCAGTGCTTAAGTGAATGCGGGGTATTCAACTGGAATTTGAACTCGGCTCACCGATTTCTCGTTCGGAGCCGATATCCACTGCACCACAACGCGCATCCGTCACCTGGTATTCCCAAGCGGTCACCCATGTAAGTACTAACCAGGCTCAACGTTACTTAACTTCGGTGATCGAGCGAGAACCGGTGTATTCAACGTGATATGGCCGTAAGCCATTCATGCTAGTAGATTGGTATCTAAGTCTGTTTGCTTGCTTCCCTGATTTTTCCAATTTTCAAAAGTTTAAATGCAACGTCAGTTACCATCTTGTATCTCTTGGATTCTTATCATTTCTTCGACACCACTGTACCTTGTCCTTTTTTTTCCTTTTCTCTCATTGTAACTCCTCGCGCACTAGTGACGGTCCTGCCTTGCTTGAGTGTTGGGACGCCCGCGCCTATTCGACTATAAAGGACTATTCCATTATTATGTAAAGTAATGGTGGCATCTACGTAGGTAGAGTGTGCCGCGCAGTCGTGCTCGCTACGACACTGTCGGCGCTCTGCTTTCGGGTGGAGGGCGCTCTCTGCTTCCGAGCAGAGAGCTATAACCCAGTCGTGGTTCCGCCGAAGGGTAGAGGCACGACTGGGCAAAAATAGACAGACATTTTTTGGCCGGGCCATATAGCCCGGAAATCCCAGTTAAAACTGACCATGTGTCACATGTTGCCCTTACTGGGAGGGACAACTAAATATAGAGTGTGCCGAGCAGCCGATCGACAAGTCAGTCGTAGACTTCCGGTGACGACCCGGAAGTACCCATTGCTCATACTACGTCTTACGACGGTTGAGACGATTAACCTTTATTCTTGTATTGGATACTAATAACCTTTGTAAATACTATTTTCACGGAATACAACAATTAACCTATTCCTGTTGTTGAGTTATTTATTCTTACTCACGACATAACATTGAGGCAAAAAGTGGGGGGGGGGGGAAACAAAAAAACAAAAAAACAAACAAACAAACAAACGAAAAACAAAAAAAAAAACGGATTGTTTTGGGTTTAATTTGTGGCTGAGATTTTTTTAAATCGTATCACCCCGAGCAAGGCGGTAACGCCACTGATGTGCAGGGGGCTACGTAATAGTGAAAAGATTGGAAAAGAGAAAGCCGGAAACCACATCCTAAACAGGGAACAAGGAATGAGCCTCTTAACCTGTTCAATAGACGTGGGTGGAGTGTGAACCGGGCGATAGATAGATCTATCTACTCCAATTAAATATTAGTGTTTTTAACCATTACAAGAAATCGTTCTTCAAGTAAAATAGGATTACGGCTACATCACGTTGAAACAACAGTTTCCGTACGATAACCGAAGTTAAGCAACGTCGAGCCTAGTCATTACCTAAATGGGTAACACCTTGGAATACCTGTAAGCTTGTATGTGCGAGTGGGGCAATGGATAATAGGTTGGAATTGTTAATTGGGGAGCAGAGTTTCGATTCCCGTTGGGGGCATCGTATTCACTTACACGCAAATACCCATGGAAAAGATATGAATCCACCTCTTTCCCCTCCAGCTATGGGTTAATTACTAAGGCTTAATTAATTACTAAGGCTTAATAGTTAATTACTAACTATTATTATCTAAAATGTAACTTGTAAACGGTTAACCCTCTAGGCCCATTCGTATCATATTTGATACAGTATTTCCCTATAAGGAAACATTTGGTATTCATTGACTGAGCAGTCAGTAGTGCTTTCATTTGAAATTTATAAAATATTTCTCTTAAAAAATTTTCAGGAAAATATTTCTTTCAAGGCTTGTTTTCATACTGTATCAAATATGATACGAATGGCCCTAGAAGGTTAAGGCTTATACTGGGCATAAAGTGGGTGATCAGTTTTCTATTGTTATGAAGTAATAAACTGATCTCCCACTAATTACTACTTATTAATATAATAATATAATTCACCAGTCTACCGCAGAAAGCAATGGCAACCTACTGTGGGATAATCTTCTGCCCAGTCAGTCATGTCTCTTTCGAAACATGATCGCCTAAGCGTGTTTCACGTATGGCACTTAACTGACTGACTGAATATAATAGAAACATGATTAACCCTCTAGGGCCATTCGTATCATATTTGATACAGTATTTCCCTATAAGGAAACATTTGGTATTTCCCTATAAGGAAACATTTGGTATTCATTGACTGAGCAGTCAGTACTGCTTTCATTTGAAATTTATAAAATATTTCTCTTAAAAAATTTTTCAGGAAAATATTTCTTTCAAGGCTTCTTTTCATACTGTATCAAATATGATACGAATGGCCCTAGAGGGTTAAGGCTTCTACTTGTCATAAAGTGGGGGATCAGTTCTATATTGTTATGAAGTAATAAACAGATCCCCCACTAATATGATACGAATGGCCCTAGAGGGTTAAGGCTTCTACTTGTCATAAAGTGGGGGATCAGTTCTATATTGTTATGAAGTAATAAACAGATCCCCCACTAATATGATACGAATGGCCCTAGAGGGTTAATAAGGCGTAGAAAACGAATCAATCAACAATCAAGTGAAATGCTAAGATTTTAAATTTTGATTTTCAAGGAAATCCCACACGCAATCACATCTTGGAATAATAACTCAGCAGAATCTTATCTTCAACATTTTCACTTGTACGACGCTATATTAAATTAACTTTGATTTTCAAATAGACTGACCAGGACGATTATTCCACCTCGGGTAACCATATATCGATTATTTCTCAGGATATCTTCCCTACTCTAATTTCAGGCTACAAGAATTCTCAGACAAATCCTTTCATTTGAGTATTTTATCAAAAAGACGGTTGGAATATGGATGTTCCCGGAGGGGAGATCAAATGTTCTGACAAGCTATATTTCTTAGATAAACGAATTCAGACCTTTACGGCTAGGATCTACCATGCCACGCACACAGGGTCGAATCAACCGCGTTTCCATCGCAGTTTTTGTAAAAACGAAAGTTCCACTCGGATAGTTTTTTCCACAGAACTATTATTTTGTGGGAGAGACTCCCGAGAGAATGCTTCTCCGATCGCAACAATTTTTATCTCTTTAAGTCTATTGTCAACCGTTATTTATCCTACCTACCCCTATAATCTGTACTTCTTACCTCCTCTTTTTAAGTTCATACAGCAACCTCATTCAGTAATATCCTATCTTAAGTGGCTCTTGGGCCTTTTACTGGGTGAACAATTAGAAAAAAATAAGGTAAGCGTAGCTTAGTAAATATTGGATTATAACTCTGCTCTTTTTAATGACCTGCAGTTCGCTTCGTGACAAATTTAGATTTATTTGGTTTTCTCTAGGTAACAGGTTGTTGCGATTACAAGATGACCCATGGAAGTCTAGTCAGTCAGTTAAGTGCCATACGTGATGCACGCTTGGGCGATCATGTCTCGAAAGAGACATGACTGACTGGGCAGAAGATTATCCCGCAGTAGGTTGCCATTTCTTTCTGCGGTAGACTGGTTGCCGACCAAGGCTATAGAACCCAATCTGTCCTGTTATTTAACCCATAACTGGAGGGAAGAGACGGATTAATACCTTTCCCAAGGGTATTTGCGCGGAAGTGAAAGCAATGAATTCAGCTGGAATTCGAACTCGGCTACCCGATTTCTTATTCCGAGTCGATATCCACTGCGCCACAAAAGTCTAGTAGTTAGCTATTAATGTGTAGAAATGGAAATAAAATTAATATCATGCTCAGTCCTATGAACAGGTACGGTCATAGGGTTGAAGCGATGCTGAACACTTGACTAGTTCTTTCCATATATCTGGGTCGAAAGTCAGAAAGGTGTTCATGCGTCAGAGGTCAAGCCATTGTCGATGTCTTCCATCTTGTTTTGGTTAGGATCCATTGCTAAATCCGCTGCTATGAAAGTCGGCTCTCTGTGCAGGGCCCGGAAATTCTTTCCGCCTGAATCTATCCTACAATTATATAAATCCACCATCCGCCCGTGTATTGAGTACTGCTGCCACATCTGGTCGGGTGCCCCTTCTATTCTCCTCGGGGTTCTTGACAAAATACAGCGAAGAATCTGTAATGTGATTGATACCGACTTGGCTGACCGCCTGCAGTATCTCTCTCACTGGCCTGACCTGTGCCTCTTCTATAAATACTTTCATGGCTTCTGCTCTGACGAACTTAAATCACTGGTGCCCTCTAGATGTGAATTTGCACGAGATACTAGATTGGCAACTAGGTCCCACCCTTTTACAGTGAAACCTATGTAATGTAACCGCAATTTCTACTCCAACAGTTTCTTTCCTCGTACTTCCCGCCTGTGGAATTCCCTTCTGCATGCTTGCTTCCCCGACGGCTACAACCTCCAGGAGTTTAAATGTAAGGTCAATAGACACCTCCTAACACATTAACTCACACCCACTCTCTCCAACTCTCTCCCTATGTACATCCTAACTCGTCTATCACCCTCCTTCTGACATTTCTTATACCCAATCCCTCTATGTAACCCCCTTCGCTATAGTGGCAGTGGAATGCCTTGCTTGGGGTGACACGATTAAAAACAAAACAAAACGTGTGGCTGTTGACTTCAGCGATAGAACTCCACCGCACAACGATGCCATTTAATCTCTGCACTGGCTACATCCATAATTATAGGGCCCCTGTCTTCCTGATTGTGCTAGATGGCCGTTGACCTAACACGGAGTTCCATTCACCCTTTGAAAGGTTTTATTTTTAATCTTGTTTGATGTCTAGATAGGGAGTTCCATTCACCCTTTGACAGGTTTTATTTTTTATTTTGCTTGATCTCTAGCTATCTTACTCACCATAAAGACATTGTTGGGGAATCGGTTTATTCGCCAATGATACAAATGAGAGTAAAAAAAAATTTACAAATTAAATAACAATCTGAAATAAATGACATTTTAAAAAAATCATAATTGAAGTATGTGATTTAAATCACGAAATAGCAAACAATCCGAATGGAATTTAATGTCAATAAAAAACCTTTCTTCTAAAATTAATCTGTGATGACACCAATACGTACTGGGCTCATACCAGATGATACTGTAGGGTTTGATGCATTCACACCCCCACACACAGACATGGTCATTCAGCGTTCACGTGATAACCTTAGTTTTCTGCGCTCCGGCACGCCAATAAAAGTCAGGAACGTCACGTGTTACACCAGTTAGGATTCTGCCTCGGGCAATAGCAGACATGTCTATTACCAAGCTCACATATACACACGCGCACTAATTGCGAGTAGCAATTAGAGGCGCAAATTTTTATTTCTCACTAGCATGCACACACAACATTAAAAAAACTCCAATTGGAAACAGACATTAACAGTACGTATTTTATTCAAACTGAACTTTAACATTTACGTTTCTCTCCAGACAAAGGGAAAGAACTTTTCTTTCCTTATTTAATTTGCATGCTTTCAACTCTATGTAACCTTTGTTAATATATTGTTGTTCTGGTTACTTTCGCCTTTTCGTGTTTCCTTATTACCTGTGTTATTCCGTGAACCAAGTTACGCTGAGTTGACTCGTAAATATAAATAAGTAAAGGAGCATCGCCCTCTACAATACCAAAACAGACTTTGAATTCAGTGTCACAAAAGCCAGAGAAATCAGGTGCATCAGTGGGTTGAATTAAGGAGTGACCTCCTAACCATGAGATGCAGTTTCGCACCTCACTGTGCTTAGGACTGATACACGTGAGATAGCCAGATAGTAGCAAGATATATAAACACTACACACAGGAGAGAAAAAAGAGAGAGTCTCTCACATCCTCGGGAGAAGGAGATCCATGTTCGGAGAATCTCCCAACCAAAAGCCACACACCTAATCAGCAATATCAAAAATTCAGTGAAGAATAAACAGAGAAGAATAAACAGAGAGTCTGTCACATCCTCGGGAGAAGGAGATCCATGTTCGGAGAATCTCCCAATCAAAAGCCAGTCACCTAATCAGCAATATCAAAAGTTCAGTGAAAGAAAAAACAGAGAAGAATAAACAGAGAGTCTCTCACATCCTCGGGAGAAGGAGATCCATGTTCGGAGAATCTCCCAACCAAAAGCCACACCCCTAATCACCAATATTAAAAGTTCAGTGAAAAATAAACAGAGAAGAATAAACAGAGAGTTTCTCACATCCGCGGGAGATGGAGATCCATGTTCGGAGGATCTCCCAACCAAAAGCCACACCCCTAATCACCAATATTAAAAGTTCAGTGAAAGAATAAACAGAGAAGAATAAACAGAGAGTCTCTCACATCCTCGGGAGATGGAGATCCATGTTCGGAGGATCTCCCAACGAAAAGGCACAACCCCAATCACCAATATTAAAAGTTCAGTGAAAGAAGAAACAGAGAAGAATAAACAGAGAGTCACTCACATCCTCGGGAGAAGGAGATCCATGGTCGGAGAATCTCCCAACCAAAAGCCACACACCTAATCACCAATATTAAAAGTTCAGTGAAAAATAAACAGAGAAGAATAAACAGAGAGTTTCTCACATCCGCGGGAGATGGAGATCCATGTTCGGAGGATCTCCCAACCAAAAGCCACACCCCTAATCACCAATATTAAAAGTTCAGTGAAAGAATAAACAGAGAAGAATAAACAGAGAGTCTCTCACATCCTCGGGAGATGGAGATCCATGTTCGGAGAATCTCCCAACCAAAAGCCACACACCTAATCACCAATATCAAAAGGTCAGTGAAGAATAAACAGAGAAGAATAAACAGAGAGTCTCTCACATCCTCGGGAGAAGGAGATCCATGTTCGGAGAATCTCCCAACCAAAAGCCACACACCTAATCACCAATATGAAAAGTTCAGTGAAAGAATAAACAGAGAAGAATAAACAGAGAGTCTCTCACATCCTCGGGAGAAGGAGATCCATGTTCGGAGAATCTCCCAATAAAAAGCCAGTCACCTAATCACCAATATCAAAAGTTCAGTGAAAGAATAAACAGAGAAGAATAAACAGAGAGTCTCTCACATCCTCGGGAGAAGGAGATCCATGTTCGGAGAATCTCCCAATCAAAAGCCAGACACCTAATCACCAATGTCAAAAGTTCAGTGAAAGAATAAACAGAGAAGAATAAACAGAGAGTCTCTCACATCCTCGGGAGAAGGAGATCCATGTTTGGAGAATGTCTCAATCAAAAGCCACACACCTAATCACAAATATCAACAGTTCAGTGAAAGAATAAACAGAAGAATAAACAGAGAGTCTCTCACATCCTCGGGAGATGGAGATCCATGTTCGGAGGATCTCCCAACGAAAAGCCACACCCTAATCACCAATATTAAAAGTTCAGTGAAAAATAAACAGAGAAGAATAAACAGAGAGTTTCTCACATCCGCTGGAGAAGGAGATCCATGTTCGGAGAATCTCCCAATCAAAAGCCACACACATAATCACCAATGTCAAAAGTTCAGTGAAAGAATAAACAGAGAAGAATAAACAGAGAGTCTCTCACATCCTCGGGAGAAGGAGATACATGTTCGGAGAATGTCCCAATCAAAAGCCACACACCTAATCACAAATATCAACAGTTCAGTGAAAGAATAAACAGAGAAGAATAAACAGAGAGTCTCTCACATCCTCGGGAGAAGGTGATCCATGTCCGGAGAATCTCCCAACCAAAAGCCAAACACATAATCACCAATATCAAAAGTTCAGTGAAGAATAAACAGAGAAGAATAAACAGAGAGTCTCTCACATACTCGGGAGAAGGAGATCCATGTTCGGAGAATCTCCCAACCAAAAGCCACACACCTAATCACCAATATCAAAAGTTCAGTGAAAGAATAAACAGAGAAGAATAAACAGAGAGTCTCTCACATCCTCGGGAGAAGGAGATTCATGTTCGGAGAATCTCCCAACCAAAAGCCACACACCTAATCACCAATATCAAAAGTTCAGTGAAAGAATAAACAGAGAAGAATAAACAGTCTCTCACATCCTCGGGAGAAGGAGATTCATGTTCGGAGAATCTCCCAACCAAAAGCCACACACCTAATCACCAATGTCAAAAGTTCAGTGAAGAATAAACAGAGAAGAATAAACAGAGAGTCTCTCACATCCTCGGGAGAAGGAGATCCATGTTCGGAGAATCTCCCAACCAAAAGCCACACACCTAATCACCAATATCAACAGTTCAGTGAAAGAATAAACAGAGAAGAATAAACAGAGAGTCTCTCACATCCTCGGGAGAAGGAGATCGATATTCGGAGAATCTCCCAACCAAAAGCCACACACCTAATCACCAATATTAAAAGTTCAGTGAAAGAATAAACAGAGAAGAATAAACAGAGAGTCTCTCACATCCTCGGGAGAAGGAGATCCATGTTCGGAGAATCTCCCAACCAAAGGCCACACACCTAATCACCAATATTAAAAGTTCAGTGAAAGAATAAACAGAGAAGAATAAACAGAGAGTCTCTCACATCCTCGGGAGAAGGAGATCCATGTTCGGAGAATCTCCCAACCAAAAGCCACACACCTAATCACCAATATTAAAAGTTCAGTGAAGAATAAACAGAGAAGAATAAACAGAGAGTCTCGCACATACTCGGGAGAAGGAGATCCATGTTCGGAGAATCTCCCAACCAAAAGCCACACACCTAATCACCAATGTCAAAAGTTCAGTGAAGAATAAACAGAGAAGAATAAACAGAGAGTTTCTCACATCCGCGAGAGAAGGAGATCCATGTTCGGAGAATCTCCCAACCAAAAGCCACACACCTAATCACCAATATCAAAAGTTCAGTGAAAGAATAAACAGAGAAGAATAAACAGAGAGTCTCTCACATCCTCGGGAGAAGGAGATCCATGTTCGGAGAATGTCTCAATCAAAAGCCACACACCTAATCACAAATATCAACAGTTCAGTGAAAGAATAAACAGAGAAGAATAAACAGAGAGTCTCTCACATCCTCGGGAGAAGGTGATCCATGTCCGGAGAATCTCCCACCCAAAAGCCACACACATAATCACCAATATCAAAAGTTCAGTGAAGAATAAACAGAGAAGAATAAACAGAGTTTCTCACATCCGCGAGAGAAGGAGATCCATGTTCGGAGAATCTCCCAACCAAAAGCCACACACCTAATCACCAATATCAAAAGTTCAGTGAAAGAATAAACATAGAAGAATAAACAGAGAGTCTCTCACATCCTCGGGAGAAGGAGATCCATGTTCGGAGAATCTCCCAACCAAAAGCCACACACCTAATCACCAATATGAAAAGTTCAGTGAAGAATAAACAGAGAAGAATAAACAGAGAGTCTCTCACATACTCGGGAGAAGGAGATCCATGTTCGGAGAATCTCCCAACCAAAAGCCACACACCTAATCACCAATGTCAAAAGTTCAGTGAAAGAATAAACAGAGAAGAATAAACAGAGAGCCTCTCACAATCGCGAGAGAAGGAGATCCATGTTCGGAGAATCTCCCAACCAAAAGCCACATACCTAATCACCAATATTAAAAGTTCAGTGAAAGAATAAACATAGAAGAATAAACAGAGAGTCTCTCACATCCTCGGGAGATGGAGATCCATGTTCGGAGAATCTCCCAACCAAAAGCCACACACCTAATCACCAATATCAAAAGTTCAGTGAAGAATAAACAGAGAAGAATAAACAGAGAGTCTCTCACATACTCGGGAGAAGGAGATCCATGTTCGGAGCATCTCCCAACCAAAAGCCACACACCTAATCACCAATATCAAAAGTTCAGTGAAGAATAAACAGAGAAGAACAAACAGAGAGTCTCTCACATACTCGGGAGAAGGTGATCCATGTTCGGAGAATCTCCCAACCAAAAGCCACATCCCTAATCACCAATATTAAAAGTTCAGTGAAAGAATAAACAGAGAAGAATAAACAGAGAGTCTCTCACATCCTCGGAAGAAGGAGATCCATGTTCGGAGAATCTCCCAACCAAAAGCCACACCCCTAATTGTCGAGCTCTCTACGATACCCTCGTATCACCTATATTTATAAAAAGTTCGAGAAAAAAAATTGTAAAATAAATCAAACCATCTTCTTTTTGTAACCAAACTTTTCATTGGTTCGTTCTGCATCAGCAGCAGCATTTTGCCTCTCTTTCGAAAAACCGGGAATCTTCCCGCTCTTGAAGCTCCAGTTGCAAAGTTTCCTTTGAAGACACAAGACCTATTGTTTCCAGCTCACTTATCTTTTAAGGCATATATATTTTAGCCTACTTGTAAAAAAGAAAATAAGCCGGATTCATTTTTTTTACCTGCCTGAGAAACTAAATTAAATATTCCAACTGTGCAATAACAACATTTTGCATCCAATATTTTTCTCCTGGTAAATAATTATATTACTTCAACTTATCGACTTAAACGCAAGTATATTTTAACATTCTTTCACACACACCTGGCTTGCTGTTTATTCTTTCAACTCATCATTTTGTGCTATTTCAATTATTTGGAAATACAGTCTATTCTTCCAACTCATCATTTTGTGCTATTTCAGTTATTTGGACATACAGACTATTTTCCAACTCATCACTTGAAACTGGAACAAATTACAAACTATTTTACCAACTCATCATCTTTGAACTGTTTAAATTATTTTCTTAAACACATACAAAAGTGTTTTATACATCTTCAGTTAATTATTAAAAGGGTATAAATAAGTTCTGTCCCTTTAACCGATTATTGTTATAATTAAAATTTTGTCTACTCACGTCTTGTTTGTTCACTTTTTGGTACACATTGAATTGAGAAGCTAACATTATTACATAACAAATAAACAAAAGTAGTTAGGCCGCTACATAATCACCAATATTAAAAGTTCAGTGAAAGAATAAACAGAGAAGAATAAACAGAGAGTCTGTCACATCCTCGGGAGAAGGAGATCCATGTTCGGAGAATCTCCCAACCAAAAGCCACACACCTAATCTCCAATATCAAAAGTTCAGTGAAAGAATAAACAGAGAAGAATAAACAGAGAGTCTCTCACATCCTCGGGAGAAGGAGATCCATGTTCGGAGAATCTCCCAACCAAAAGCCACACCCCTAATCACCAATATTAAAAGTTCAGTGAAAGAATAAACAGAGAAGAATAAACAGAGAGTCTCTCACATCCTCGGGAGAAGGAGATCCATGTTCGGAGAATCTCCCAATCAAAAGCCAGTCACCTAATCACCAATATCAAAAGTTCAGTGAAAGAATAAACAGAGAAGAATAAACAGAGAGTCTCTCACATCCTCGGGAGAAGGAGATCCATGTTCGGAGAATGTCTCAATCAAAAGCCACACACCTAATCACAAATATCAACAGTTCAGTGAAAGAATAAACAGAGAATAATAAACAGAGAGTCTCTCACATCCTCGGGAGATGGAGATCCATGTTCGGAGGATCTCCCAACGAAAAGCCACACCCCTAATCACCAATATTAAAAGTTCAGTGAAAAATAAACAGAGAAGAATAAACAGAGAGTTTCTCACATCCTCGGGAGAAGGAGATCCATGTTCGGAGCATCTCCCAATCAAAAGCCACACACCTAATCACAAATATAAACAGTTCAGTGAAAGAATAAACAGAGAAGAATAAACAGAGAGTCTCTCACATACTCGGGAGAAGGAGATCCATGTTCGGAGAATGTCTCAATCAAAAGCCACACACCTAATCACAAATATCAACAGTTCAGTGAAAGAATAAACAGAGAAGAATAAACAGAGAGTCTCTCACATCCGCGAGAGAAGGAGATCCATGTTCGGAGAATCTCCCAACCAAAAGCCACACACCTAATCACCAATATCAAAAGTTCAGTGAAGAATAAACAGAGAAGAATAAACAGAGAGTCTCTCACATCCTCGGGAGAAGGAGATCCATGTTCGGAGAATCTCCCAATCAAAAGCCAGTCACCTAATCACCAATATCAAAAGTTCAGTGAAAGAATAAACAGAGAAGAATAAACAGAGAGTCTCTCACATCCTCGGGAGAAGGAGATCCATGTTCGGAGAATGTCTCAATCAAAAGCCACACACCTAATCACAAATATCAACAGTTCAGTGAAAGAATAAACAGAGAATAATAAACAGAGAGTCTCTCACATCCTCGGGAGATGGAGATCCATGTTCGGAGGATCTCCCAACGAAAAGCCACACCCCTAATCACCAATATTAAAAGTTCAGTGAAAAATAAACAGAGAAGAATAAACAGAGAGTTTCTCACAGCCTCGGGAGAAGGAGATCCATGTTCGGAGCATCTCCCAATCAAAAGCCACACACCTAATCACAAATATAAACAGTTCAGTGAAAGAATAAACAGAGAAGAATAAACAGAGAGTCTCTCACATACTCGGGAGAAGGAGATCCATGTTCGGAGAATGTCTCAATCAAAAGCCACACACCTAATCACAAATATCAACAGTTCAGTGAAAGAATAAACAGAGAAGAATAAACAGAGAGTCTCTCACATCCGCGAGAGAAGGAGATCCATGTTCGGAGAATCTCCCAACCAAAAGCCACACACCTAATCACCAATATCAAAAGTTCAGTGAAGAATAAACAGAGAAGAATAAACAGAGAGTCTCTCACATACTCGGGAGAAGGTGATCCATGTTCGGAGAATCTCCCAACCAAAAGCCACATACCTAATCACCAATGTCAAAAGTTCAGTGAAGAATAAACAGAGAAGAATAAACAGAGAGTCTCTCACATCCTCGGGAGAAGGAGATCCATGTTCGGAGAATGTCCCAATCAAAAGCCACACACCTAATCACAAATATCAAAAGTTCAGTGAAAGAATAAACAGAGAAGAATAAACAGAGAGTCTCTCACATACTCGGGAGAAGGAGATCCATGTTCGGAGAATCTCCCAATCAAAAGCCACACACCTAATCACAAATATCAAAAGTTCAGTGAAAAATAATCAGAGAAGAATAAACAGAGAGTCTCTCACATCCGCTGGAGAAGGAGATCCATGTTCGGAGAATCTCCCAATCAAAAGCCACACACATAATCACCAATGTCAAAAGTTCAGTGAAAGAATAAACAGAGAAGAATAAACAGAGAGTCTCTCACATCCGCTGGAGAAGGAGATCCATGTTCGGAGAATCTCCCAACCAAAAGCCACACACCTAATCACCAATGTCAAAAGCTCAGTGAAAGAATAAACAGAGAAGAATAAACAGAGAGCCTCTCACATCCGCGAGAGAAGGAGATCCATGTTCGGAGAATCTCCCAACCAAAAGCCACACACCTAATCACCAATATCAAAAGTTCAGTGAAGAATAAACAGAGAAGAATAAACAGAGAGTCTCTCACATACTCGGGAGAAGGTGATCCATGTTCGGAGAATCTCCCAACCAAAAGCCACATACCTAATCACCAATGTCAAAAGTTCAGTGAAGAATAAACAGAGAAGAATAAACAGAGAGCCTCTCACATCCGCGAGAGAAGGAGATCCATGTTCGGAGAATCTCCAAACCAAAAGCCACACACCTAATCACCAATATCAAAAGTTCAGTGAAGAATAAACAGAGAAGAATAAACAGAGAGTCTCTCACATCCTCGGGAGAAGGAGATCCATGTTCGGAGAATCTCCCAACCAAAAGCCACATACCTAATCACCAATATTAAAAGTTCAGTGAAAGAATAAACATAGAAGAATAAACAGAGAGCCTCTCACATCCGCGAGAGAAGGAGATCCATGTTCGGAGAATCTCCCAACCAAAAGCCACACACCTAATCACCAATATTAAAAGTTCAGTGAAAGAATAAACAGAGAAGAATAAACAGAGAGTCTCTCACATCCTCGGGAGAAGGAGATCCATGTTCGGAGAATCTCCCAACCAAAAGCCACATACATAATCACCAATATTAAAAGTTCAGTGAAAGAATAAACATAGAAGAATAAACAGAGAGTCTCTCACATCATCGGGAGATGGAGATCCATGTTCGGAGAATCTCCCAACCAAAAGCCACACCCCTAATCTCCAATATCAAAAGTTCAGTGAAGAATAAACAGAGAAGAATAAACAGAGAGTCTCTCACATACTCGGGAGAAGGTGATCCATGTTCGGAGAATCTCCCAACCAAAAGCCACATACCTAATCACCAATATCAAAAATTCAGTGAAGAATAAACAGAGAAGAATAAACAGAGAGTCTCTCACATACTCGCGAGAAGGAGATCCATGTTCGGAGGACCTCCAAACCAAAAGCCACATCCCTAATCACCAATATTAAAAGTTCAGTGAAAGAATAAACAGAGAGTCTCTCACATCCTCGGGAGAAGGAGATCCATGCTCGGAGAATGTCCCAAACAAAAGCCACACACCTAATCACCAATATCAAAAATTCAGTGAAGAATAAACAGAGAAGAATAAACAGAGAGTCTCTCACATCCTCGGGAGAAGGAGATCCATGTTCGGAGAATCTCCCAACCAAAAGCCACACCTCTAATTGTCGAGCTCTCTACGATACCCTCGTATCACCTATATTTATAAAAAGTTCGAGAAAAAAAATTGTAAAATAAATCAAACCATCTTCTTTTTGTAACCAAACTTTTCATTGGTTCGTTCTGCATCAGCAGCAGCATTTTGCCTCTCTTTCGAAAAACCGGGAATTTTCCCGCTCTTGAACCTCCAGTTGCAAAGTTTCCTTTGAAGACACAAGACCTATTGTTTCCAGCTCACTTATCTTTTAAGGCATATATATTTTAGCCTACTTGTAAAAAAGAAAATAAGCCGGATTCATTTTTTTTACCTGCCTGAGAAACTAAATTAAATATTCCAACTGTGCAATAACAACATTTTGCATCCAATATTTTTCTCCTGGTAAATAATTATATTACTTCAACTTATCGACTTAAACGCAAGTATATTTTAACATTCTTTCACACACACCTGGCTTGCTGTTTATTCTTTCAACTCATCATTTTGTGCTATTTCAATTATTTGGAAATACAGTCTATTCTTCCAACTCATCATTTTGTGCTATTTCAGTTATTTGGACATACAGACTATTTTCCAACTCATCACTTGAAACTGGAACAAATTACAAACTATTTTACCAACTCATCATCTTTGAACTGTTTAAATTATTTTCTTAAACACATACAAAAGTGTTTTATACATCTTCAGTTAATTATTAAAAGGGTATAAATAAGTTCTGTCCCTTTAACCGATTATTGTTATAATTAAAATTTTGTCTACTCACGTCTTGTTTGTTCACTTTTTGGTACACATTGAATTGAGAAGCTAACATTATTACATAACAAATAAACAAAAGTAGTTAGGCCGCTACATAATCACCAATATTAAAAGTTCAGTGAAAGAATAAACAGAGAAGAATAAACAGAGAGTCTGTCACATCCTCGGGAGAAGGAGATCCATGTTCGGAGAATCTCCCAACCAAAAGCCACACACCTAATCTCCAATATCAAAGGTTCAGTGAAAGAATAAACAGAGAAGAATGAACAGAGAGTCTCTCACATCCTTCTCCGGAGAAGGAGATTCATGTTCGGAGAATCTCCCAACCAAAAGCCACACCCCTAATCACCAATATTAAAAGTTCAGTGAAAGAATAAACAGAGAAGAATAAACAGAGAGTCTCTCACATCCTCGGGAGAAGGAGATTCATGTTCGGAGAATCTCCCAACCAAAAGCCACACCCCTAATCACCAATATTAAAAGTTCAGTGAA
Source organism: Ascarosepion bandense (assembly GCA_037127315.1). Classification (NCBI taxonomy): domain Eukaryota; kingdom Metazoa; phylum Mollusca; class Cephalopoda; order Sepiida; family Sepiidae; genus Ascarosepion; species Ascarosepion bandense. Next base: position 4,085,560 of record JBBBDQ010001712.1, read on the forward strand.
AGAATAAACAGAGAAGAATAAACAGAGAGTCTCTCACATCCTCGGGAGTAGGAGACCCATGTTCGGAGAATCTCCCAATCAAAAGCCAGTCACCTAATCACCAATATCAAAAGTTCAGTGAAAGAATAAACAGAGAAGAATAAACAGAGAGTCTCTCACATCCTCAGGAGAAGGAGATCCATGTTCGGAGAATCTCCCAATCAAAAGCCAGACACCTAATCACCAATGTCAAAAGTTCAGTGAAAGAATAAACAGAGAAGAATAAACAGAGAGTCTCTCACATCCTCGGGAGAAGGAGATTCATGTTCGGAGAATCTCCCAACCAAAAGCCACACCCCTAATCACCAATATTAAAAGTTCAGTGAAAGAATAAACAGAGAAGAATAAACAGAGAGTCTCTCACATCCTCGGGAGAAGGAGATCAATGTTCGGACAATCTCCCAATCAAAAGCCAGTCACCTAATCACCAATATCAAACATTCAGTGAAAGAATAAACAGAGAAGAATAAACAGAGAGTCTCTCACATCCTCAGGAGAAGGAGATCCATGTTCGGAGAATCTCCCAATCAAAAGCCAGACACCTAATCACCAATGTCAAAAGTTCAGTGAAAGAATAAACAGAGAAGAATAAACAGAGAGTCTCTCACATCCTCGGGAGAAGGAGATTCATGTTCGGAGAATCTCCCAACCAAAAGCCACACCCCTAATCACCAATATTAAAAGTTCAGTGAAAGAATAAACAGAGAAGAATAAACAGAGAGTCTCTCACATCCTCGGGAGAAGGAGATCCATGTTCGGAGAATCTCCCAATCAAAAGCCAGTCACCTAATCACCAATATCAAAAATTCAGTGAAAGAATAAACAGAGAAGAATAAACAGAGAGTCTCTCACATCCTCGGGAGAAGGAGATCCATGTTCGGAGAATGTCTCAATCAAAAGCCACACACCTAATCACAAATATCAACAGTTCAGTGAAAGAATAAACAGAGAAGAATAAACAGAGAGTCTCTCACATCCTCGGGAGAAGGAGATCCATCTTCGGAGAATCTCTCAACCAAAAGCCACACACCTAATCACCAACGTCAAAAGTTCAGTGAAAGAATAAACAGAGAAGAATAAACAGAGAGTCTCTCACATCCTCGGGAGAAGGAGATCCATGTTCGGAGAATCTCCCAACCAAAAGCCACACACCTAATCACCAATATCAACAGTTCAGTGAAAGAATAAACAGAGAAGAATAAACAGAGAGTCTCTCACATCCTCGGGAGAAGGAGATCCATGTTCTGAGAATCTCCCAACCAAGAGCCACACACCTAATCACCAATATTAAAAGTTCAGTGAAAGAATAAACAGAGAAGAATAAAAAGAGAGTCTGTCACATCCTCGGGAGAAGGAGATCCATGTTCGGAGAATTTCCCAACCAAATGCCACACTTCTAATCTCCAATATCAAAAGTTCAGTGAAGAATAAACAGTGAAGAATAAACAGAGAGTCTCTCACATCCTCGGGAGAAGGAGATCCATGTTCGGAGAATCTCCCAACCAAAAGCCACGCACCTAATCACCAATATGAAAGGTTCAGTGAAAGAATAAACAGAGAAGAATAAACATAGAGTCTCTCACATACTCGGGAGAAGGAGATCCATGTTCGGAGAATCTCCCAACCAAAATCAACACTTCTAATCTCCAATATCAAAAGTTCAGTGAAAAATAAACAGAGAAGAATAAAGAAAGTCTCTCACATCCTCGGGAGAAGGAGATTCATATTCGGAGCATCTCCCAACCAAAAGCCACACACCTAATCACCAATATCAAAAGATCAGTGAAAGAATAAACAGAGAAGAATAAACAGAGAGTCTCTCACATCCTCGGGAAAAGGAGATCCATGTTCGGAGAATCTCCCAACCAAAAGCGACACCCCTAATCACCAATACGAAAAGTTCAGTGAAAGAATAAACAGAGAAGAATAAACAGAGAGTCTCTCACATCCTCGGGAGAAGGTGATCCATGTTCGGAGAATCTCCCAACCAAAAGCCACACCCCTAATCTCCAATATCGAAAGTTCAGTGAAGAATAAACAGAGAAGAATAAACAGAGATTCTCTCACATACTCGGGAGAAGGAGATCCATGTTCGGAGAATCTCCCAACCAAAAGCCACACACCTAATCACCAATATCTAAAGTTCAGTGATGAATAAACAGAGAAGAATAAACAGAGAGTCTCTCACATCCTCGGGAGAAGGAGATCCATGTTCGGAGAATCTCCCAACCAAAAGCCACACCCCTAATCTCCAATATCAAAAGTTCAGTGAAGAATAAACAGAGAAGAATAAACAGAGAATTTCTCACATCCTCGGGAGAAGGAGATCCATGTTCGGAGAATCTCCCAACCAAAAGCCACACCCCTAATCTCCAATATCAAAAGTTCAGTGATGAATAAACAGAGAAGAATAAACAGAGAGTCTCTCACATCCTCGGGAGAAGGAGATCCATGTTCGGAGAATGTCCCAACCCAAAGCCACACACCAAATCACCAATATGAAATGTTCAGTGAAAGAATAAACAGAGAAGAATAAACAGAGAGTCTCTCACATCCTCGGGAGAAGGAGATCCATATTCGGAGAATCTCCCAACCAAAAGCCACACATCTAATCACCAATATCAAAATTCACTGAAGAATAAACAGAGAAGAATAAACAGTGAGTCTCTCACATCCTCGGGAGAAGGAGATCCATATTCGGAGAATCTCCCAACCAAAAGCCACACATCTAATCACCAATATCAAAAGTTCAATGAAAGAATAAACAGAGAAGAATAAACAGAGAGTCTCTCACATACTCGGGAGAAGGAGATCTATGTTCGGAGAATCTCCCAACCAAAAGCCACACACCTAATTACCAATATGAAAAGTTCAGTGAAAGATTAAACAGAGAAGAATAATCAGAGAGTCTCTCACATCCTCGGGAGAAGGAGATCCATCTTTGGAGAATCTCCCAACCAAAAGCGACAGACCTAATCACCAATATGAAAAGTTCAGTGAAAGAATAAACAGAGAAGAATAAACAGAGAGTGTGTCACATCCTCGGGAGAAGGAGATCCATGTTCGGAGAATCTCCCAACCAAAAGAAACACTTCTAATCTCCAATATCAAAAGTTCTGTGAAGAATAAACAGAGAAGAATAAACAGAGAGTCTCTCACATCCTCGGGAGAAGGAGATTCATATTCGGAGCATCTCCCAACCAAAAGCCACACACCTAATCACCAATATTAAAAGTTCAGCAAAAGAATAAACAGAGAAGAATAAACAGAGCGTCTCTCACATCCTCGGGAGATGGAGATCCATGTTCGGAGAATCTCCCAACCAAAAGCCACACCCCTAATCTCCAATATCAAAAGTTCACTGAAGAATAAACAGAGAGTCACTCTCACATCCTCGGGAGAAGGAGATCCATATTCGGAGAATCTCCCAACCAAAAGCCACACATCTAATCACCAATATTAAAAGTTCAGTGAAAGAATAAACAGAGAAGAATAAACAGAGAGTCTCTCACATCCTCGGGAGAAGGAGATCCATGTTCGGAGAATCTCCCAACCAAAAGCCACGGACCTAATCACCAATATCAAAAGTTCAGTGAAAGAATAAACAGAGAAGAATAAACAGTGAGTCTCTCACATCCTCGGGAGAAGGAGATCCATGTTCGGAGAATCTCCCAACCAAAAGCCACACATCTAATCACCAATATTAAAAGTTCAGTGAAAGAATAAACAGAGAAGAATAAACAGAGAGTCTCTCACATCCTCGGGAGAAGGAGATCCATGTTCGTAGAATCTCCCAACCAAAAGCCACGGACCTAATCACCAATATCAAAAGTTCAGTGAAAGAATAAACAGAGAAGAATAAACAGAGAGTCTGTCACATCCTCGGGAGAAGGAGATCCATGTTCGGAGAATCTCCCAACCAAAAGCCACACCCCTAATCACCAATATTAAAAATTCAGTGAAAGAATAAACAGAGAAGAATAAACAGAGAGTCTCTCAGATCCTAGGGAGAAGGAGATCCATGTTCGGAGAATCTCCCAACCAAAAGCCACGCACCTAATCACCAATATCAAAAGTTCAGTGAAAGAATAAACAGAGAAGAATAAACAGAGAGCCTCTCACATCCTCGGGAGAAGGAGATCCATCTTCGGAGAATCTCCCAACCAAATGTGACACACCTAATTACCAATATGAAAAGTTCAGTGAAAGAATAAACAGAGAAGAATAAACAGAGAGTCTCTCAGATCCTCGGGAGATGGAGATCCATGTTCGGAGAATCTCCCAACCAAAAGCCACGCACCTAATCACCAATATCAAAAGTTCAGTGAAAGAATAAACAGAGAAGAATAAACAGAGAGCCTCTCACATTCTCGGGAGAAGGAGATCCATCTTCGGAGAATCTCCCAACCAAAAGTGACACACCTAATTACCAATATGAAAAGTTCAGTGAAAGAATAAACAGAGAAGAATAAACAGAGAGTCTCTCACAATGCTCGGGAGATGGAGATCCATGTTCGGAGGATCTCCCAACCAAAAGCCACACCCCTAATCACCAATATTAAAAGTTCAGTGAAAGAATAAACAGAGAAGAATAAACAGAGAGTCTCTCACATCCTCGGGAGATGGAGATCCATGTTCGGAGAATCTCCGAACCAAAAGCGACAGACCTAATTACCAATATGAAAAGTTCAGTGAAAGAATAAACAGAGAAGAATAAACAGAGAGTCTCTCACATCCTCGGGAGAAGGAGATCCATGTTTGGAGAATCTCCCAACCAAAAGCCACACCCCTAATCACCAATATTAAAAGTTCAGTGAAAGAATAAACAGAGAAGAATAAACAGAGAGTCTCTCACATCCTCGGGAGAAGGAGATCCATGTTCGGAGAATCTCCCAACCAAAAGCAACACTTCCAATCTCAAATATCAAAAGTTCAGTGAAGAATAAACAGAGAAGAATAAACAGAGCGTCTCTCACATCCTCGGGAGAAGGAGATCCATGTTCGGAGAATCTCCCAACCAATAGCCACACCCCTAATCTCGAATATCAAAAGTTCACTGAAGAATAAACAGAGAGTCACTCTCACATCCCCGGGAGAAGGAGATCCATGTTCGGAGAATCTCCCAACCAAAAGCCACACCCCTAATCACCAATATTAAAAGTTCAGTGAAAGAATAAACAGAGAAGAATAAACAGAGAGTCTCTCACATACTCGGGAGAAGGAGATCCATGTTCGGAGAATCTCCCAACCAAAAGCCACACACCTAATCACCAATATGAAAGGTTCAGTGAAAGAATAAACAGAGAAGAATAAACAGAGAGTCTCTCACATCCTCGGGAGAAGGAGATCCATGTTTGGAGAATCTCCCAACCAAAAGCCACACCCCTAATCACCAATATTAAAAGTTCAGTGAAAGAATAAACAGAGAAGAATAAACAGAGAGTCTCTCACATCCTCGGGAGAAGGAGATCCATGTTCGGAGAATCTCCCAACCAAAAGCAACACTTCCAATCTCAAATATCAAAAGTTCAGTGAAGAATAAACAGAGAAGAATAAACAGAGAGTCTCTCACATCCTCGGGAGAAGGAGATCCATGTTCGGAGAATCTCCCAACCAAAAGCCACACCCCTAATCTCCAATATCAAAAGTTCACTGAAGAATAAACAGAGAGTCACTCTCACATCCCCAGGAGAAGGAGATCCATGTTCGGAGAATCTCCCAACCAAAAGCCACACCCCTAATCACCAATATTAAAAGTTCAGTGAAAGAATAAACAGAGAAGAATAAACAGAGAGTCTCTCACATCCTCGGGAGAAGGAGATCCATGTTCGGAGAATCTCCCAACCAAAAGCAACACTTCTAATCTCCAATATCAAAAGTTCAGTGAAGAATAGACAGAGAAGAATAAAGAGAGTCTCTCACATCCTCGGGAGAAGGAGATTCATATTCGGAGCATCTCCCAACCAAAACCCACGCACCTAATCACCAATATCAAAAGTTCAGTGAAAGAATAAACAGAGAAGAAAAAACAGAGAGTCTCTCACATCCTCGGGAGAAGGAGATCCATATTCGGAGCATCTCCCAACCAAAAGCTACACACCTAATCACCAATATCAAAATTTCAGTGAAAGAATAAACAGAGAAGAATAAACAGAGAGTATCTCACATCCTCGGGAGACGGAGATCCATATTCGGAGAACCTCCCAACCAAAAGTCACGCACCTAATCACCAATATTAAAAGTTCAGTGAAAGAATGAACAGAGAAGAATAAACAGAGAGTCTCTCACATCCTCGGGAGAAGGAGATCCATGTTCGGAGAATCTCCCAACCAAAAGCCACACCCCTAATCACCAATATTTAAAGTTCAGTGAAAGAATAAACAGAGAAGAATAAACAGAGCGTCTCTCACATCCTCGGGAGAAGAAGATCCATGTTCGGAGAACCTCCCAACCAAAAGCCACACCTCTAATCGCCAATATCAAAATTCACTGAAGAATAAACAGAGACGAATAAACAGTGAGTCTCTCACATCCTCGGGAGAAGGAGATCCATATTCGGAGAATCTCCCAACCAAAAGCTACACATGTAATCACCAATATTAAATGTTCAGTGAAAGAATAAACAGAGAAGGATAAACAGAGAGTCTCTCACATCCTCGGGAGAAGGAGATCCATGTTCGGAGAATCTCCCAACCAAAAGCCACGCACCTAATCACCAATATCAAAAGTTCAATGAAAGAATAAACAGAGAAGAATAAACAGAGAGTCTCTCACATACTCGGGAGAAGGAGATCTATGTTCGGAGAATCTCCCAACCAAAAGCCACACACCTAATTACCAATATGAAAAGTTCAGTGAAAGAATAAACAGAGAAGAATAAACAGAGAGTCTCTCACATCCTCGGGAGAAGGAGATCCATCTTCGGCGAATCTCCCAACCAAAAGCGACAGACCTAATCACCAATATGAAAAGTTCAGTGAAAGAATAAACAGAGAAGAATAAACAGAGAGTGTGTCACATCCTCGGGAGAAGGAGATCCATGTTCGGAGAATCTCCCAACCAAAAGCCACACCCCTAATCACCAATATTAAAAGTTCAGTGAAAGAATAAACAGAGAAGAATAAACAGAGAGTCTCTCACATACTCGGGAGAAGGAGATCCATGTTCGGAGAATCTCCCAACCAAAAGCCACACACCTAATTACCAATATGAAAAGTTCAGTGAAAGAATAAACAGAGAAGAATTAACAGAGAGTCTCTCACATCATCGGGAGAAGGAGATCCATGTTTGGAGAATCTCCCAACCAAAAGCCACGCACCTAATCACCAATATCAAAAGTTCAGTGAAAGAATAAACAGAGAAGAATAAACAGAGAGTCTCTCACATCCTCGGGAGAAGGAGATCTATGTTCGGAGAATCGCCCAACCAAAAGCAACACTTCTAATCTCCAATATCAAAAGTTCAGTGAAGAATAAACAGAGAAGAATAAACAGAGAGTCTCTCACATCCTCGGGAGAAGGAGATTCATATTCGGAGCATCTCCCAACCAAAAGCCACACACCTAATCACCAATATTAAAAGTTCAGCGAAAGAATAAACAGAGAAGAATAAACAGAGCGTCTCTCACATCCTCGGGAGAAGGAGATCCATGTTCGGAGAATCTCCCAACCAAAAGCCACACCCCTAATCTCCAATATCAAAAGTTCACTGAAGAATAAACAGAGAGTCACTCTCACATCCTCGGGAGAAGGAGATCCATATTCGGAGAATCTCCCAACCAAAAGCCACACATCTAATCACCAATATTAAATGTTCAGTGAAAGAATAAACAGAGAAGAATAAACAGAGAGTCTCTCACATCCTCGGGAGAAGGAGATCCATGTTCGGAGAAACTAGCAACCAAAAGCCACACCTCTAATCTCCAATATCAAAATTCACTGAAGAATAAACAGAGAAGAATAAACAGAGAGTCTCTCACATCATCGGGAGAAGGAGATCCATGTTTGGAGAATCTCCCAACCAAAAGCCACGCACCTAATCACCAATATCAAAAGTTCAGTGAAAGAATAAACAGAGAAGAATAAACAGTGAGTCTCTCACATCCTCGGGAGAAGGAGATCCATGTTCGGAGAATCTCCCAACCAAAAGCCACACATCTAATCACCAATATTAAAAGTTCAGTGAAAGAATAAACAGAGAAGAATAAACAGAGAGTCTCTCACATCCTCGGGAGAAGGAGATCCATGTTCGGAGAATCTCCCAACCAAAAGCCACGGACCTAATCACCAATATCAAAAGTTCAGTGAAAGAATAAACAGAGAAGAATAAACAGAGAGTCTGTCACATCCTCGGGAGAAGGAGATCCATGTTCGGAGAATCTCCCAACCAAAAGCCACACCCCTAATCACCAATATTAAAAGTTCAGTGAAAGAATAAACAGAGAAGAATAAACAGAGAGTCTCTCAGATCCTCGGGAGAAGGAGATCCATGTTCGGAGAATCTCCCAACCAAAAGCCACGCACCTAATCACCAATATCAAAAGTTCAGTGAAAGAATTAAACAGAGAAGAATAAACAGAGAGCCTCTCACATCCTCGGGAGAAGGAGATCCATCTTCGGAGAATCTCCCAACCAAAAGTGACACACCTAATTACCAATATGAAAAGTTCAGTGAAAGAATAAACAGAGAAGAATAAACAGAAGTCTCTCACATCCTCGGGAGATGGAGATCCATGTTCGGAGGATCTCCCAACCAAAAGCCACACCCCTAATCACCAATATTAAAAGTTCAGTGAAAGAATAAACAGAGAAGAATAAACAGAGAGTCTCTCACATCCTCGGGAGATGGAGATCCATGTTCGCAGAATCTCCGAACCAAAAAGGACAGACCTAATTACCAATATGAAAAGTTCAGTGAAAGAATAAACAGAGAAGAATAAACAGAGAGTGTGTCACATCCTCGGGAGAAGGAGATCCATGTTCGGAGAATCTCCAACCAAAAGCCACACTTCTAATCTCCAATATCAAAAGTTCAGTGAAGAATAAACAGAAGAAGTAAACAGAGAGTCTCTCACATCCTCGGGAGAAGGAGATTCATATTCGGAGCATCTCCCAACCAAAAGCCACACACCTAATCACCAATATTAAAAGTTCAGCGAAAGAATAAACAGAGAAGAATAAACAGAGCAATCTCTCACATCCCTGGAGAAGGAGATCCATGTTCGGAGAATCTCCCCAACCAAAAGCCACACCCCTAATCAATATCAAAAGTTCACTGAAGAACAAACAGAGAGTCACTCTCACATCCTCGGGAGAAGGAGATCCATACCGGAGAATCTCCAACCAAAAGCCACACCCCACAACCAATATTAAAAGTTCAGTGAAAGAATAAACAGAGAAGAATAAACAGAGAGTTCCCCTCAGATCCTCGGGAGAAGGAGATCCATGTTCGGAGAATCTCCCAACCAAAAGCCACGCACCTAATCACCAATATCAAAAGTTCAGTGAAAGAATAAACAGAGAAGAACAAACAGAGAGCTCCTCACATCTCCGGGAGAAGGAGATCCATCTTCGGAGAATCTCCCAACCAAAAGTGACACACCTAATTACCAATATGAAAAGTTCAGTGAAAGAATAAACAGAGAAGAATAAACAGTCTCTCACATCCTCGGAGATGGAGATCCATGTTCGAAAGATCTCCCCAACCAAAAGCCACACCCCTAATCACCAATATTAAAAGTTCAGTGAAAGAATAAACAGAGAAGAATAAACAGAGAGTCTCTCACATCCTCGGGAGATGGAGATCCATGTTCGCAGAATCTCCGAACCAAAAGCGACAGACCTAATTACCAATATGAAAAGTTCAGTGAAAGAATAAACAGAGAAGAATAAACAGAGAGTGTGTCACATCCTCGGGAGAAGGAGATCCATGTCTGGAGAATCTCCCAACCAAAAGCCACACTTCTAATCTCCAATATCAAAAGTTCAGTGAAGAATAAACAGAGAAGAATAAACAGAGAGTCTCTCTACATCCTCGGGAGAAGGAGATTCATATTCGAGCATCTCCCAACCAAAAGCCACACACCTAATCACCACAAGTTCAGCGAAAGAATAAACAGAGAAGAATAAACAGAGCGTCTCTACATCCTCGGGAGAAGGAGATCCATGTTCGGAGAATCTCCCAACCAAAAGCTACACCCCTAATCTCCAATATCAAAAGTTCAATTGAAGAAAACGAGAGTCAGCCTCCAGCATCTCAAGGAGATCAACCGGAGGACTTCCCTAACCAAAGGAAGCTAACCTCTGGGACACCAGACAAAGTTCAGTGAAAGAATAAACAGAGAAGAATAAACAGAGAGTCTCTAGATCCTCGGGAGAAGGAGATCCATGTTCGGAGAATCTCCCAACCAAAAGCCACGCACCTAATCACCAATATCAAACTAGTGAAAGAATAAACAGAGAAGAATAAACAGAGAGCCTCTCACATCCTCGGGAGAAGGAGATCCATCTTCGGAGAATCTCCCAACCAAAAGTGACACACCTAATTACCAATATGAAAAGTTCAGTGAAAGAATAAACAGAGAAGAATAAACAGAAGTCTCCTCACATCTTCGGGAGATGGAGATCCATGTTCGGAGGATCTCCCAACCAAAAGCCACACCCCTAATCACCAATATTAAAAGTTCAGTGAAAGAATAAACAGAGAAGAATAAACAGAGAGTCTCTCACATCCTCGAGATGGAGATCCATGTTCGCAGAATCTCCGAACCAAAAGCGACAGACCTAATTACCAATATGAAAAGTTCAGTGAAAGAATAAACAGAGAAGAATAAACAGAGAGTCTCTCACATCCTCGGGAGAAGGAGATCCATGTTCGGAGAATCTCCCAACCAAAAGCCACGCACCTAATCACCAATATCAAAAGTTCAGTGAAGAATAAACAGAGAAGAATAAACAGAGAGTCTCTCACATCCTCGGGAGAAGGAGATTCATATTCGGAGCATCTCCCAACCAAAAGCCACACACCTAATCACCAATATTAAAAGTTCAGCGAAAGAATAAACAGAGAAGAATAAACAGAGCGTCTCTCACATCCTCGGGAGAAGGAGATCCATGTTCGGAGAATCTCCCAACCAAAAGCCACACCCCTAATCTCCAATATCAAAAGTTCACTGAAGAATAAACAGAGAGTCACTCTCACATCCTCGGGAGAAGGAGATCCATGTTCGGAGAATCTCCCAACCAAAAGCCACACCCCTAATCACCAATATTAAAAGTTCAGTGAAAGAATAAACAGAGAAGAATAAACAGAGAGTCTCTCAGATCTTCGGGAGAAGGAGATCCATGTTCGGAGAATCTCCCAACCAAAAGCCACGTACCTAATCACCAATATCAAAAAAGTTCAGTGAAAGAATAAACAGAGAAGAATAAACAGAGAGTCTCTCACATCCTCGGGAGAAGGAGATCCATCTTCGGAGAATCTCCCAACCTAAAGCGACACACCTAATTGCCAAATATGAAAAGTTCAGTGAAAGAATAAACAGAGAAGAATAAACAGAGAGTCTCTCACATCCTCGGGAGATGGAGATCCATGTTCGGAGGATCTCCCAACCAAAAGCCACACCCCTAATCACCAATATTAAAAGTTCAGTGAAAGAATAAACAGAGAAGAATAAACAGGAGAGTCTCTCATATATCCTCTCGGGAGAAGGAGATCCATGTTCGGAGAATCTCCAACCAAAAGCCACGCACCTAATCACCAATATCAAAAGTTCAGTGAAAGAATAAACAGAGAAGAATAAACAGAGAGTCTCTCACATCCTCGGGAGAAGGAGATCCATCTTCGGAGAATCTCCCAACCAAAAGCGACACACTGACTGCCAATACATGAAAAGTTCAGTGAAAGAATAAACAGAGAAGAATAAACAGAGAGCTCCTCACATCCTCGGGAGATGGAGATCCATGTTCGGAGGATCTCCCAACCAAAAGCCACACCCCTAATCACCAATATTAAAAGTTCAGTGAAAGAATAAACAGAGAAGAATAAACAGAGAGTCTCTCACATCCTCGGGAGAGATCCATATTCGGGAGGATCTCCCAACCAAAAGCCACACCCCTAATCACCAATATTAAAAGTTCAGTGAAAGAATAAACAGAGAAGAATAAACAGAGAGTCTCTCACATCCTCGGGAGAAGGAGATCCATGTTCGGAGAATTCCCCCAACCAAAAGCCACGCACCTAATCACCAATATTAAAAGTTCAGTGAAAGAATAAACAGAGAAGAATAAACAGAGAGTCTCTCACATCTCCGAGAAGGAGATCCATCTTCGGAGAATCTCCCAACCAAATGCGACACACCTAATTGCCAATATGAAAAGTTCAGTGAAAGAATAAACAGAGAAGAATAAACAGAGAGTTCACATTCTCGGGAGATGGAGATCCATGTTCGGAGGATCTCCCAACCAAAAGCCACACCCCTAATCACCAATATTAAAAGCTCAGTGAAAGAATAAACAGAGAAGAATAACAGAGAGTCTCTCACATCCTCGGGAGATGGAGATCCATGTTCGGAGGACTTCCCAACCAAAAGCCACACCCCTAATCACCAATATTGAAAGTTCAGTGAAAGAATAAACAGAGAAGAATAAACAGAGAGTTTCACATCCTCGGGAGAAGGAGATCCATGTTCGGAGAATCTCCCAACCAAAAGCCACACACCTAATCTCCAATATCAAAAGTTCAGTGAAGAATAAACAGAGAAGAATAAACAGAGAGTCTCTCACATACTCGGGAGAAGGAGATCCATGTTCGGAGAATGTCCTAACCAATAGCCACACACCTAATCACCAATATTAAAATTTCAGTGAAAGAATAAACAGAGAAGAATAAACAGAGAGTCTGTCACATCCTCGGGAGAAGGAGATCCATATTCGGAGAATCTCCCAACCAAAAGCCACACACCTAATCACCAATATCAAAAGTTCAGTGTAGAATAAACAATAATTTTATGCCTGAGAAATTTAATGTTGGATCGTTATGGATATTGTTTAATGGTAATTTCGCATATCGGTGTTTACTTAAATGTAAGCGAAAGTGGGATGTGCGTTATGGTGCATTGGTTATCGTCTCCGAACGAGAAATCGGGAAGCCGAGTTCGAATTCCAGCTGAATTTATTGCATTCACTTACGTGCAAATACCCTTGGGAAAGGTATTAGTCCGTCTCTTCCTTCCAGTTATGGGTTGAATAACAGGGCAGATTGGGTTCTATAGTCTTGGCAGGCAGCCAGTCTACCGCAGAAAGCAATGGCAACCTACTGCGGGATAATCTTCTGCCCAGTCAGTCATGTCTCTTTCGAGACATGATCACCCAAGCGTGTATCACGCAGGGCACTTAACTGACTGACTGAAGCGAAAGTGACATCTGTGTTCAATCCAACTGGAAACCAGTGAAAAGGATTGACTCACATGAGACAGCCAGATAGCAGCAAGATATATAAACACTTCACCCAAAAGAGAAAAGAGAGAGAGTTTCTCACATCTATTGAAAAAAATATACGGCTACTGAAATTTAAAAAATATAGTGTGACTAATATTTGAAAATATATATCTACTAATATTGAAAAATATATTGCTATTAATATTTAAAACATGGATAGTTACTAATATTTTTAAAATATACTGCTACTAATATAGAAAAAATATATGGCTACTACTGAAAAAATATACGGCTACTGAAATTGAAAAAATATAGGGTTACTAATACTGAAAAACATATGTCTACTAATATTGAAAAAATATATTGCTATTAACATTTAAAACATGTATAGTTACTAATATTTTAAAATATACTGCTACTAATATTGAAAAAATATATGGCTACAATTGAAAAAATATACGGCTACTGAAATTGAAAAAATATAGGGTTACTAATATTAAAAAAAATTATGTCTACTAATATTGAAAAAATATATTGCTATTAATAATGAAAAAATACATAGTTACAAATATTTTGAAATGTGACTTGTTGATGCCAAATTTTTCAAATAAAATTAAAGAAATTTTAAGACTGTGAAAGATATTTAGCATATTTGTGTTTCTGTCATCAATGTCGTTGTCATATTTTGGGGAAAATTCTTAAACTAGAAAAATGATTACACATGGGTTTACTTCGACACTTCTATAGGGTGTCCCACAAAAAACAAGGAAATTTTATATTTACTATATATGATGAAAAAATAAAAGTACTAGCATATAAAAATATTTAAGCGTAAATTACATGACATTTTTACTAAAAACTACCCCCCCCCCCCCACCAAAAAACAAAATAAAAATTAAAAAAAAAAACGACCAATTTTGTCCCAGGGATTATCAGGTTTATTTTCTGGGAAGAGTAAACATGTATATTAAAAGATGAATAATGGAAACAAAAAAATATGCAAGGAAAACTAGAGTCAAATGACATTCAAACCCTGCAAACAATCTCTCTATCTTTTACTAAATACTAAAAAAAAAAAACAACCGGTTTCGTCCCAGGGCTTATCAAGTTTTATTCTGGGAATGGGAAGCTTCTTCTTCTTCTTCTTCTTCTTCTTCTTCTTCTTCTTCTTCTTCTTCTTCTATGTGCCCTGTCCTTTCAGGACGTAGGCGATCATGGTTCTCCACGTCTCCCTATCCCTTGTGGCTCCTAATATGTTTGCTTCCATTACTCCTGTCAACCCCCGTTCCGTCAGCCACCTGATCAGGCCCTGCAGATATGTTATCCGCTGCCTTCCCCTGTCTCTCTTTCCTTCTATTTGGTCAGTCAGGTTCTCAGTTCTCAGTATCAGGTTCTCCAGGCTCTCCTTCCTCATTGCGTATCCCAGGAACTTCAGTTGTCTCTTCCTGATGCTCAGTATCAATTTCCTTTTTGTTGCCATTCTTTCCAACACCTCATTGTTGCTTGCGTGCTCAATCCACGATATCCGCAGCATCCTTCTGTAGAACCACATTTCCACTGCTTCCAGTTTTGTCCTCATTTTCGATGATATTGTCCAGTATTCACTGCTGTATTGAAGAACTGACATCACGTAGCAGTCCAGCATTCTTTTCTTTGTTTCCAGTGAGATTTTCCTGTGTGTTAGTACTTTGCTCAGCTTCTGGAACGCGTCTTTTGCCATGCCAATTCGCCTTCGGATCTCCGTGTCGCATTTTCCATCTCCAGTTAGGACACTTCCTAGGTATTTAAATTTTTGTACTTGCTTGATTCTGGTTTCTCCCACATTTATTTGGCATTTTGGGTTGTACCTTTTGCTGATGACCATGCACTCAGCTTTCGTAAAGTTTATTTGTAGTCCTTTTTTGTCACTCTCCACCGCTCCCTTCTGTATGAGGTATGTATATTAAATGATGATAATGGTGGGTGGGTGGGGAGAAAAAATGCAAGAACTAGAGTCCAAAGACATTCAAACCCAGCAAGCAATCTCTCTGTTTGCAGAGAGAAGGCTTGTGGGATTTGATGTACAGTGACTCTAGCGCCTTTAGATGATATAAAGAGTGGGACTGTGATAGAATAGTGAAACGGTCCACACTCAATCCACATACACAATTCCTGCTATCATTTACATGTTGTGTAATAGACGACCAGGATGTATTAACAAGTTGGCTTCGTATAGCAGCAGGATTCAAAATTCTAGGAGGTATATGTTGTTTAATTCTAAAATCCAACCGCTGAGAAAAATATTTAACTATATGTTTTAATATAAGAATATACTAAAAGAAAACAAAATACCCCCTCCCCCCCCCAAAAAAAACAAAAACCAAAAAAAACAAAAACAAACAAAAACAAAACAAAAACAAAAATAAAACAAAACAAAAACAAAAGAAAATAACAAACATAAATTTTTAAGCATTTGTTTTTCCAGGATGTGGCAGTTATCAACACGAGGGGGTTGTTCTCTTTAAGAACAAACGACTTTGGGTCTGAAGAAATAGCAAGACGTTTTGTCAGAGTTTGTAGCGTTGGGGTACGTGTTCCTTGAACGTTGAGAGTCACCAGTGTAGCGTAGGGAGATGGTTAATTTCTTTTGTATTCGGCCTTGTGTCAGACTTAACCGAACTCCCTACAGTTTACAGGATTTATGCAGAGTTATAATCATCAAAAGGTTTTTCATCATCAGAAGGTTGATTGTCGGTTGGAATGTGTGGAATTGTGTGGAATAGCGTAAGAAGAATAAAATATACATTTTACATTTTAAAATAGAAATTTATTATAAGGAAAGAATAACACAAGTTGTAAAAGTTAATGTTCAATTAGAAACATTATTAAGAGGTTAAGGGTAGAGTTCGTACAAAATGTTCTCGTAGTAATTGTTGAAATAGATAAGGAGAAAGAGAAAGAGAAAGAGTACAAGGTGCGACCTGACTTTATTTCCGGGACGATTTAGTTCTTTCGTCTCTCGGCTCCCATCTGTCTCTTGACTGACGCCGAGGTAATTTATATAGTTCTTTTGAATTTCACACTGGATCGCCAAGTCCTTTCAAGTCTTACAAGTCGCTCCCATTGGTCAAAAATCATTTTAACAACTAAAATTTTTGCGAAATCTGGTTTTCGTTAAGCAGATGGTCAATCCCTTTTCTATTTGGGAATACCAGGATTTCACACGTCAATGTGAATTTTTGTAAAAGAGAAGAGAGTTGATTTTATCAATTTATTATTAGCTGCATGTTCTTTATTTTGAACAATGGATATAACTTGTTTTTGTTCTGTTTTAAGCTACTAAATTTCTATCCTTTGATTTTGTTTCAAATAACTTTAACAGAAATTCCAATAATAAAATAAACTGTTGTATATTTCCTGATCTTTTGTGGGGCAACCTGTAGAAATAAACATTCGAATGAAATAATCACTGTTAATGAAAGATACAATCAATACGGAAGAAAAAAAATTATTCTGACGATTCAAAACCAAAAAGAAAAGAGGATAAACCAGAACATTCAACATTGCCTCCTAAATGAAGTCTGTCATTCAACATCTTATCAAAAACGCAGTCTACCCTTCAACGTCACAGCCTAAATGAAGTCTGTCATTTAAAATTTTATCGAAAATGCAATTTACCCTTCAATATCGCATCCTAAATAAAGTCTTTCATTCAACATCTTATCGAAAATGCAGTCGACCCTTCAACATCACAGCCCAAATGAAGTCTGTTATTCAACATTTTATCAAAAACGCAGTGTACCATTCAACATCACAGCCTAATAATGTCTATCCTTTAACATCCCAGTATAAGTGAAATTCACTCCTCAACATCCCAACCGAAATGTAATCCACCCTTAATGTTTTGACATAAATGAAATCAACTAGTAAGGAAATTACTTTGTGGTGATTCAAATGGAATTCTTTTTATTACAAAGAAAAGCATCGATTACCTGTTTCTGTACAACTGACTCATTTTCATGGATATCTTTTTTCTTAGAAATGATCTCAACCGTTTAAGTTACTTTCAACACTGATTACAAAAGTGATGACGTAAACGATCCTGGGCGAATGTTTTCTCCAGACCTGTCAATTACGCCAGAGTTTCACTTGGTTCATTTTACGCAATACGCGTCACATGATCAGTAGTTCGAAAAATTTCAAGGTTTTCGTCACTGACCACCATCCCGTGGCAAGCTCATTACCGGTAGCTGATGGTCATAGAATTGAAATTCACTGACATCTACAACAACCATTTCAAACTCGTCAACACACACACACACGAACACGACGTCGGCTACCCAGCACAACCGGGGATGAGGCGATCGAACGACGAAAACAGAAAAAAAAAACAAACCCTCACTGACAGTATCGGGTAGCGTAAAATCATTCTCGTAATGTCGACCTGGACAAATTCTGACCCATATTATAGAAGCGTCTAATTTGTACAACAAATTTTAATTTTTCATGATTAAAAAAAAATCTCATCTAAAATGTTCATTGGGGGTTAATTTAATGTAGAATTAAATCGAAACTATTGATGGTTTTCAGGGATTCACACGAACCCTTGACAAAAATTACACAATTTCGTGGAAGCTGTTCTTGAAATCTCCATTCAAGGACACAAAAGTGCCATTACGTACTGAGAGAGAGAGAGAGAGAGAGAGAGAGAGAGAGAGAGAGAGAGAGAGAGAGAGATTATCAATGGAGAAGACATCAGGGGTCTTACTGATAGAAGCACATTTTTTCACATTGAATTTAGTTTGAATCACATTCACTGATAGGGGGACAAATATTTTTTGGTGGGTGATAGCATTTCCTACTATGAGTTGTAAAATTTATTCCTTTTTGCAAAATAAAAAATAAAAAAAGATTGTTAGTGGGCTATTTTTCTTCAGTGGCATATCAACCTCCTTGCTTTTTTAAAATAATCATTTCACCCCAAGCAAGGTAAAACCGCCACTGATGCGAGTGGGTTTATAGTGAGACAAAAACAGAGTATAGTGAATGTCTAAGAAAGAATAAGAGGTGGATGGGATTTAGGGAGATAGATAAGATTTAGCGAGGTAAGAGACGGCTATTGAGGCTTCATGTACACCTTTGCAGCTTGGAAGCACGTATACAGAAGTGGGTTCAACAGGCAACAAGTGCGAGAAAACAAACTGTGAGAATAGAAGTAACAGTTACATTTGACGGTAGAAGGATGGGACCTAGTTTCCACTCTAGTAACCCGAATAAATTCATGTGGTCGGGGCACCAAAGAAAAAAGTTTATCAGAGCAGAAGCTGTAAAAATATTTGTAGAAAAGGTAGAAGGAAGCCACACCCCGTCGGTGAGAAATTGACTGAAATCGATATGCCAAATCAAGATCGATTACGTTGCAAATCCTCCTTTAGATTTGGCGGAGAACTCCCAGATGAATAGTAGGAGCACCTTACCAGATACTATAACAGTATTCAATAGACGAACGAATGATTGATTTATAAATGTGCAAGATGGATTCTGACGAACCCCCCCCCCCCCCCCAAAAAAAAAAAACAAAACAAAAAAACAAAAAACAAAAAAAACTCCCTAACCCGATGCAGTGACCCAATCTTCTTAGCGGTAGCTCTAGCTATTGATTTGATGTAGTCGCTCCACTTGAGGTCGATTGAGAGAGTGAGGTCAAAGAGGCACAGTGTGTTGCTTTTTGGGAGACTAGCTTCATCCATATTAATGGAAGGCATGAAAGTTTCTGTATGATGGGTTATTTATTTAATTCCTCTTCTTCTATGTACCGTGTCTCTTAAGGACGTAGGCGAACATGGCTTTCCACATCTCTCTATCCCTTGTAGCTTATAACACCCCCTTCTCTTATTATCCAACTCAACCCCCGCTCCTCTATCCATCTGCCCAAATTAATCAAGTATGTCACGTGCTGCTTTCCATTGTTTCTCCTTCCCCCTATCCTTCCCGTGAGCATCAGATTCTCCAAACCCCCTTTCCTCACTACATGTCCCAGAAACCTCAGCTGTCTTTTCCTGATATTATCAGTTTACTTTTCGTGTCAATCCTCTTCAAAACCTCATCGTTGCCCACAAGTTTTGTCCATGTTATCCTCAGCATCCTTCTGTAGAATCACATTTCGGTTGCCCTAAGTCTTGTCTCCATCTTTAATGAGATTGTCCAGCTTGCACTGCCATATTGAAAGACAGGCATCCCATAACAATCCAGTACTTTCTTCTTTGTTTCCAGTGAAATTTTCTTGTCTCTTAGTATTCCACCCAGCTTCTCGAATTCATCCTTGGCCATCCCTATATACCTTCAGATCTCAAAAATATAAATGTATAGAAACTTATGTGACCTCAAAGTGAGGGAACAGTTTATTATTGATTGCAATATAGAATCAATCCCCCACTTTATAACCACATTATCAAATTCTGATTATGTATGAACCCACCACTTTTCACTCCCAGCTATGGGTTAATTAGTAATGCTTGTATCACTAAATTATTATTATCTCAAAAATAAGAATTCTTACATTACACTGCCATATTGAAAGACAGACATCACATAACAATCCAGTACTCTCTTCTTTGTTTCCAGTGAAATTTTTCTGTCTCTACTCAGCCTCTGGAATGGATCCTTGGGTCTCAGTTTTGCACCCTCCGTCTTCTGTTAGAACACTTCCTAAGATTTTTGTACTTTCTTGATTTTAGTATACTCAGACTGCAGTTAATATTTTGGTGAAATTTTCTTGTCTCTTAATACTTTATTCAGCTTCTGGAATGCATCCTTGGCCATGTCAATTCGTCTTCGGATCTCTGTGTCGCATTTTCCGTTTTTTGTTAGGATACTTACCGACTTCTAAATATTTTGTACGCAATTTTATTTTATTTTTGGAGATAATAATGGTTTCGTGTTACAAGTCTTATTATTTAACCCATAGGTGGTAAAATAAAGAGAGCGAAGTTTTAATTTACCCTCTCGGCAGTTATCTGATGAAGAATAAACGATGGTGGGGAGGTTGAGTTTTCTTCTCTGGAAAGGAACAAGCTAACCATGACCCTGCTGACTTTTCAACTGAGTGACTGCCTAGTGTCGAGTTCCGTATCACCCTGGGTCCTCACGTTATTAGTTAAAATTGTATTAACAAAAAGGTCGATTTTTTATTATTCGTTTTTATTTACAAACGTAGCAGCGGAAAGAATCAAGTCACAGTCATGCGTGGTTGGTTTAGCGTCTATCTGCGTTTGGTCTTAGCCCGTTTATAGAAACTGGGTGTAAGAAGAGTATCGACGCTTCAAAATTCGGCCCTCTGTTGAATTCAAGCCGTTTTAGACTTATATCCAAGACCAAAATACAATCCATCACTGTCAGAATATCACGCTTATGAGATACTAGTAGTATATCCCGGCGTTGCTCGGGTGTAATGAAAGCTTTAAAACTAATCCATGGTCCTGGAGCTCAGACTCTTTGGATGTTGGCAGGAAAGACTAAAAAGCAATAGTTGTTTCCAGTTAAAGCGAAACCGTAGACTGAAAGAAAAATGAATGGATGTAAGACAAATTTTGATTTCCTGGTATCGATATCAAATAAGTTTTTTTAACTCGTAAACTGAATTTTGAAGGCTAAATAAGTCCTCTGAGTAAATGGTATCATGGCTGAGACTAAGAACTACAATCATACCTACTTGGAGACAAACCTGAAGCAAAAACCAAAATAAAAAGGCTGAAAAAAATACAGACATACAGGCAGATAAACAGACACACACACAAACAACACAAACATCTTGCCTATATATATATATATATATATATATATATATATATATATATATATATATATATATTTTTGAAAATAGATTTTTTTTTGAAAATAGATTTTCTGCACTATTGTAAGAACTGCGACCTTGAAACTTCTGAATATCGTTTCTTATGTCTTTGTCTATGAGTGTATGAAATTTTATTAAAATCGGACCAATCCTTCTAGAAACCGATTTTTTCGATTATCGATTTTCGATATTTATCGGGGGTGCCTCAACACAAAACCTAGCGAAGAACACTCGCAGACGCTTATAGTACAACTGTGTAAATGTTCAAGAAAATCGGTTCAGCTGTTTCGGAGTCTATAGTTAACGGACACACACACACACACACACACACACACACACACACACACACACACACACACAAAGTTCCATTTATAAATAAGTTTAGATTAGATCCCAGCCAATCACTGACCATTCTGGTCGTGGACTTTGCATTCTGTAACGTTATTTACGCTTGATGGTAGATCAAACTCTACACTGACGCTTTAAAAGTATGGAAGAGGCGAGGGACAAATTTATTAAATGTATTAAAATTTGAAGAAAAAACTCAGGGACTACGTATTTGAGACTCCTGCTTTAGATCCATCGATAAAAAAATTAATAAATAAAAAAATAAATATCAATCTAAAAAGAGAGAACATTCTAAATTTCTTGGAAGAAAAACTGTCATTGTTTACGCTGTTTACATTCGAATCAAGTGCGTTGTGGTGCAGTGGATATCGACTCTAAACAATAAATCGGGGTGCCGAGTTCGAATTCTAGGTGAATTCCTTGCTTTCACTTTACGCATAAATACCCTTAGGAAAGGTATTAGGTTGTCCCCAAAGTTCGTAAACACTTGCGAAAAATTGATTTTTTATGCAATTTTGCGTTTATATTGTTATAGTGATCTTCATCTTTGTATTCCAGATGGCAATTGATAAAATTGAGCTGCGAGTTTTAATTCGTTACTGCTGGAAGCGAGATCTTTCAACCAGAAAAGATTTGTGCTGCCGAAGGTGAAGGAAAAATTGCATATGCGGCGATCTCAAAGTGGTAAAAGCGTTTCGATTCTGGCGACATGAGTCTTGAAGATAAGCCTCGTTCGGGACGGCCGTTAAAGTTGGATGATGGAGAATTCACCAACATTTGTAAGCAACTTGATTTTGTTCACAAAAAGCAGCACCAAGATCCGCACGAACTCACCGAAGCACAAGCCAACAGACGAGTTGAAATTTGCCGTCAATTGCTCAGTAATCCATAGGACGAGCGTTTTTGGAAGCGCATTGTGACATCCGACGAGAAATGGGCCTATCTGGTCCAGCACAATCGAGACAAGCGATGGGTTCAGAAAAGGTAAGAGACACCATCGGTTCCAAAACAAGATTGATTCGGCAAGAAAGTCATGTTGTGCGTTTGGTGATACTTTGAAGGAATCGTGCATTTTGAGCTGGTTCCGAATGGTCGTGCCATCAGTGCCAAACTTTACTGTCAGCAATTTGAGCGGGTCTACGAAAAGTTGAAGCAAAAGTACCCGGCTCTGATCAACCGAAAGCGCGCTTTGATTCAGCAGAAACATGCCAAGCCACACACCGCCAGGAAGACCAAAGACAAGTTTGAAGAGCTGGACGGCGTTGCGGTTCTGCCACATCCAGCCTATAGTCCTGACTGTGCTCCATCAGATTACGGCCTTTTCCGCTCAATGCAACACTTTCTGAAGGGCCGCTGATTCGACACGTTTGATGAAGTCGAGGAAGCATGTCACGAATTCTTTGATTCGAAGCCGGCTGAATGGTACTTTGACCAGATATGAAAGCTTGCAGATCGATGGCAGAAAGTCTTGGAAAATGATGGTCTTTATTTTGAGCAATAATTTTTGTTGTGTTTGCGAGTAAAATTTCAATTTTTTGCAAGTGTTTTCTGGTAACCTTAGATTACTTGGCGAGTAAAATTTTAATTTTTTGCAAGTGTTTACGAACTTTTGGGACAACCTAATATTAACCCTTCTCTTCCTTCCAGTTATGGGTTAAATAATAGGACAAATTAGGTTTTATAGCCTTGGCTGGCAACCAGCCTACCGCAGAAAGCAATGACAATCTATTGCGGCATAATCTTCTGCCCAGTCAATCATGTCTCTTTCGAGACATGATCGCCCAACGCGTGTATCACGTATGGCACTTAACTGACTGACTAAATATAATAGTTGGAAACATGATTAAGGCTTCTACTGGGCATAAAGTGGGAAACCAGTTTTATATTGTTATGAATATAGAATATTAATAATATAATACATCTCTTCCCCCTCTAGCTATGAGTCAAATAATAGGACAAATTGTGTCTTATAGCCTTGGCTGGCAACCAGTCTACCACAGAAAGCAATGGCAACCTACTGCGGGATAATCTTCTACCCAGTTAGTAATGTCTCTTTTGAGACATGATCACCCAAAGCGTGTATCACATATGACACTTAACTGACTGATTTTCGGACCACACCTTATATATAAATATGGTCATTTTATTAGAAGAATTTGGAATTTTATCATAGAAATTTGGACGTCTCAATAGAAATTTTGACATTTTATTATAGAAATTTAGGCAGTTTGTTGAAGGAATTTGGATATTTTCTTATATGAACTGTTACATTTTATAATAGAAATTTGGACATTTTATTATACGAATTTGGATATTTTATAGAAATTTGGACATCTTGTAATAGAAATTTGGTAATTTTATTATAAAAATTTCGGCATATTCTAAGAAAAATTTGGTCATTTTTTTTAGAAGAATTTGGAATTTTATCATAGAAATTTGGACGTCTCATAATAGAAATTTTGACATTTTATTATAGAAATTTAGGCAGCTTGTTGAAGGAATTTGGATATTTTATTATATAAATTCTAACATTTTATAATAGAAATTTAGATATCTCATAATAGAAATTTGGACATTTTATTATAGAAATTTGGACATCATTATGATTTTCACATCTTATAGAAAAGATGTTTATTGGAAAAAAAAACCTTTAATAATTGTGATCATTGTTTTATTAGAGAGGAAATAGGAAAATGAATTTTTGCTATTTTCTGTTTTTATCACGACTTTTATATTTGCTTTTTGTTTCTTATTATATCTGATGTATTTTTTTTTTTATAAAAGTCCCTGTAAATATTAGAAAATTGAATGTTTAGATGCTATTAGTTTTTGTTTGTCTTTGTCGTCACCTCCGTTTTTTTTTCTGCCTGCCAATCGTTGTATGTAATGCCCATGCATAGTCACTGTCACACGCACAAGAATCCATGAGTTTCCTAGTAACGTGCGACAGCGACGAACATAAGACACAGCGTGGCCTCCCTTTCGGATACCATATGAGCAGGGGAGTCCCTGTCGATGTCAAGAAAGTAAATTAAATCAAATTGTAAGACGTGAACAATGAAATTAAAAACAAATTCTACTGAGAATTCTACGTTAAACACTTATTGGCAAACATCATATTAGAAATTGAGATGCATCAGGAAACTTATATGAAACTATATGAACAATTTTCTCTCTCTCATTACTTATACTAAATGAGATTTGTGTAATTCATGTCGAATGATTGCTCGTAATTATACATATGTTACTTTAAAAGTGTGATACCTATCACTGTATAGAATGTCTCAGATTATACATTACCTAATGCATCACGACAGTCTATTAAAATAACCTGTACATATTTCCTATTCCGTGGATTACCGGGTTTTGTTTTGTAGGGATACAAAATGAATTATCTGCCCTTACATAACAAGAGTCACGTGACAAACCAACACAAGCGGGAAAATAAAGCCAGTCAGACTAAGATGCCGAGTGATAACAGTTTCGGGTGATTATCGTTGGTGAAACACCATGACATACAAGTAAGAGGCCTTTTCTTTCTTTTATTAATATTTTTCTTTTTTATCCCTCGGTGTGTGTTTAATTCTTGGTGACATGGATAAGTACCTGCTACAAAAGCTTCTACTGAGGTTTGTTTGTCTATATAAGTGTATCATACGTTTAACGTGGAGTCTTGTCTTTTCTTACCAGTTTATTTCAGTGTTTAGCCAATCGGTTCTACTAAGGCGAGCGAAGAATTTTTTTAATAGAATATTTGTTTTTTTTCCATCACCAATTCTTACAGTTTTATAAATGTGAAAATACCGAAGTTCAGCAGAGAAAGAATCTTGTCATTTTATTAAGAGAAAGCGTAAGACAAATTGATATACTAAAGCTTATTTCTGTCTAATGAGAATTCGAAATGTCATTTAAATTCAAACTGCTGCAGTAAACTAAAATGATCCAGTGTTTATCGGAATATTTCAATTTTTCTCTTAGAAAAATTGAAATATTCGATAAATGAAAATATTCCGATAGGAATTCATTAACAACGTTTTATCGTCTGCTTCTTCATTTTTAATTAATTCAGATTTAACAGATTACAATTCGATAATAAATTGTTCGTATTTGGTCTATTATACGCTTCAAAAAGAAAATGAAAAAATGCTATAGAGAATACTTTAATTTCACACGGTGTAGAAAATAAGTCTACAAGTGACATGTCGTTTCTAAATATAGCAAACTCTTCACGGCTATAATTCGATAAGCTATAGTCAAAAACAAAACTCGTATTTTTTTGTAAGATGAAAAAAAAAATTGAATTGTTAATTGTTGTTAAATTTTAATTGGAAAACGTGCAACACTAACAAATACAAAACCTGAATTTTAAAACCCGTCAAGATATCAAGTAGAAGATAACGTTTGCTTCTAGAGCTTTTTTGATTAACACTTTTTTTTTCATTAAAAAAAAAAGGGTTATTTATAAAAAAAAAGTTACAATTTATGCTTGAAGGAAATTAAGTCTTTTTAACAACGATTCTCACAGAAGATTCTAAGAGGGAATAAGAAAACTATTAGTGACTTACCCTGAAACTATCGCTTTTTTAATACATGAAATATTCTGGTTTAAAGATTATATAATAATAATAATAAATTAGCAAACAACAAGAGTAAAAATAAAATCAGTCTTTACTGTGTGTTATACGGTTTCTCTAAAGTTTGATGCACATCTACAAAACACTTTTGTTATGTTGCTAGCAACATTAATATTTCTAGAAAAAAACATTAAAATTTCTGGCAAAGACACAAACGACACAACAACTATTGATTAAAAATTAAATGAATCAAAAGAGCAAAGAAACTATTTTTTAAATTATTTCTGTGGAGAGTGACAAAAAAAGGACAACAAATAAACAGGAAGAAAACTGAATGCATGGTCATCAGCAAAAAGAGCAACCCAAAATGCCAAATACAGGTGGGGGATACTAGAATCAAGCAAGTACAAAAATTTAAATACCTAGGAAGTGTTCTATCAGGAGATGGAAAGTGCAACACAGAGATCCGAAGGCGAATTGACATGGCGAAAGACGCATTCCAGAAGCTGAGTAAAGTACTAAGACATAGGAAAATTTCACTAGAAACAAAGAAGAAAGTACTAGATTGCTATGTGATGTCAATTCTTCAATACGGCAGTAAATGTTGGACAATATCATCGAAGATGAGGAAAAAACTTGAAGCAGCTGAAATGTGGTTCTACAGAAGAATGCTGCGGATATCGTGGACCGAACCTGTGAGCAATGATGAGGTTTTGGAAAGAATGGCAACGAAAAGGAAATTAATACTGAGCATCAGGAAGAGACAGCTAAAGTTCCTGGGATATACTATGGGGAAGGAGGGCTTGGAGAACCTGATACTAACAGGCCAGATAGAAGGAAAAAGAGACAAAAAAGGCAGCGGATAACATATTTGAAGAGCCTGATCAAGTGGATGACGGAACGGGGGTTGCGAGGTGTAACAGGAGAAAACATACTAAGAGCTACCATAAATTGGGAGACGTGGAAAGCCATGATCGCCTACTTCCTGAAAGGACAGGGAACATAGAAGAAAAAAAAAACACAAAATGCAACGGGTTATTAATTGTTAGAGAGAAAAAAAAACTGTTAAGGAGAGAGAAAAATAAAAGAACAAGAATTAAGAAGACAGAAGATAACGATTGACATTGCATTTAAACCTTCGAAGATCTAAATTTACTGGAAAGCAGAAAGCTGGAAGAAAGTTCTGCAAGCAAGAAGAGAATGTGCATAAACTATTAGCACGGGAATTACAGTTGTATCTCGTCATTTCAACTGTAAAATGGCGAGGCCTTGCCGCCAATCTGGTACGGTGCTTAAATTCAGAATATTCTAAGTTTCATAGTAGAAAGTGCGTGGATATCAGCTCGGAACGAAAAATCGAGAAATCCAAAGTTCCAATTCCAATTGAATTCGTTGCATTCACTTACGCACAAATACCCTTGGGAAAGGTATTAATCCGTTTATTCCTTCCAGTTACGGGCTAAATAATAGGACAGATTGGGTTCTATAGCCATGGCTGGCAACCAGTCTACTGTAGAAAGTAATGGCAACCTACTGCGGGTAACTTTCTGCTCAGTCAGTCATGTCTCTTTCGAGATATGATCGCCCAAGCGTGTATCACGTATTGCATTTAACTAACTCACTAAGTGGAAAGTTCATCAGGACAATTACCATGAAAGTATTTATAGAGAAGGCAGAAGAGAGTTATATTGCAACTGTGGGAAAGTGACTGGAGACGAAATGCCAAGTCAGGACCAATTATATTTCTGGTAATTCTTTGTATGTTATCAAGAAACTCTAAATATGCAGCAGAAGCACCTGACCAGATGTGACAGTAATATTCAACGCATGACTGACTTGTAAATTTGCAAAATAGATTCTGGCGAATCTGCAATATTTAATTTATTGTAGATTCTCTAAGATAGATTTACCATAACCTTAAAATGACGCTCCTCATCATTTTGTTGTTTAATTGGAGATCAGCGAACGTTATCAGTTGATGACTGAAACATTTCCTAACTAAATGAGCATCATTCGTTCACTATACAAGTCTAAGTGGCATGTACGTTGTGGTGCAGTGGATATCGGCTCGGAACGAGAAATCGGGGAACAGAGTTCGAATTCCAGCTGAATTCATTGCATTCACTTACGCGCAAATAGCTTCGGGAAAGTTATTGATCCGTCTCTTCCTTCCAGTTATGGGTTAAATAACAGGACAGATTGGGTTCTATAGCCTTGGCTGGCAACCAGTCTACCACAGAAAGCAATGACAACCTACTGCGGGATAATCTTCTGCCCAGTCAGTCATGTCTCTTTCGAGACATGATCGCCCAAGCGTGTTTCACGTATGGCACTTAACTGACTGACTTAGAAAGATTTTGCGTTGTGATGCAGTGGATACCGGCTCAGAACGAGAAATCGGAGAGCCGTGTTCGAATTCCTGTTGGATTCGTTAAATTCACTTACGCGCAAATATATGAATTACCAGGGAAAAAGAAAAAGAAAAAGGGAAGTAACTCATAAGCACAAACAGGAAAGCAGAAAGAATTATCTCACTGATGGCATTTGAGGCATATTTCCAACAACTTCACAAACACTAAAGAATCACAATTAGAAAAGTATACATTACCAAGAAAATCTCTGACACTTTCAATGTGTCCTCTGTCCAGTCGAGGTTGATGGATAGACACAAGGTAAATAGACATTAAAAGACTTTGGAATGAGTTTGGGACCAAAAGTTTTCTGTAAATATTGTAGAAAAGTGAGGCCAGCATTCTAGATGCAGCTAAAAAGCTACATCTGTTATGAGGTCTGGATAGATGGTGTATTAATCTGACAGGTAAGCAGAACACAAGCAGAATAGGGAGTAAGACCAGGTAGAGAACAGGTGAGAATTGGCATTTTAGTCAGGTGAGCAGAAATAAAGAGAGTTCAAATAAAGAATAGAAACAGTGAAAAGAAAAACTGGAATGAGAGAGACAATAAATAAATAAAAATTACCAGGGGAAAAAAATAAGAAAAAGGGAAGTAACTCATGAGAGGAAACAGAAAAGGAAAAAGGATAATGGAAGATAGAGTAGAAAATACAGAGAAATCATATGCAAGAAAAGGGAAAAGGATCTATTCCCCCCACCCCTAAATGAAGGGCAAATGCAGGGTCTCAAACATTTTCAATGTTGGGGTGTTCAGAAATTGCTCAGTTTCAGTGACGAAAGAGGGCTTGGAAAATTCAACACTCACAGGATATAGCAAAAGCAAAAGGGACAATAGGATGAGGTGGGCTACCTAACTGATGAGTTTATGTAAATGGAGAGCTGCCCAGGGAGTGGGATGGATGGTAAAAATCAAACATTTCTAACAGCTGTACAAGATAGGAGATTGTAGAGAGCCATAACTGCCCACAAATTGAAGGGACACAGTACATACTCCTAACTTTCCCAGTTAATGTAATGGGGAGATATTGCTTTGGCAAGGAATCCCAAAAACCATGTTTCTAGATTTATTGATTTATATCATAATCAGTGGGGAGGGAGAGAAGATGTTTTAAAAATCCAAATTTCATTTGAATGCAAGAGAGAGTGAGGGTGGAAGCAGCTAACAAAGAGTTTACTTGATAGAATATATTTAAAAAGATAAATAAATAAAAATAAAAAAGAATAATAATAAAAATAATAACGACAATATCTCTTTCAACCAATCTGTATAAAAAAAAATCTCACTGAGAACAGCATTCTTCAGTATAATCTCCTAAACACCGAAATTGCTCAGTTTCACAGTGAGGAAAGAGGTATGAATCCGTCGCTTCTGTCTCCAGTAGGATAGATTGGGTTGTATAGACTTGGTTGGCAATCAGTCTACCGCAGAAAGTAATGGCAATCTACAGCGGGAAGATCCAGTCAGTCATGTCTTTTTCGAGACATGATCGCCCAAGCGTGTATTACGTAGACCACTTCACTGACTGTTTGACTAAAAAAAGATTAATGATATTTCTTGAGATTGAAAAGACTTGCCGTTTTATCCCTGCATGCGTACTTTTTGATTCACTCAGTTAAGTGCCATACGTGATACACGCTTGGGCGATCATGTCTCGAAAGAGATATGACTGACTGGGCAGAAGATTATCCCGCAGTTGGTTGCCATTGCTTTCTGCTGTAGACAGGTTGCCGACCAAGGCTATAGAACCCAATCTGTCCTGTTATTTAACCCACAACTGGAAGGAAGAGACGGATTAATACCTTTCCCAAGGGTATTTACTTTTTGATTAGAAGAGGATAAAAAAATGTTGACCTATTAGCAGAAAGAATGTTAAATTCCATTTAGCATGAGATTCTCAAAAGAAACATCATACTATTAAGCAATATTAAATTTAGGAACCAAACGTTTGTTTAATTTTCCCAGTTTACTTTTATAATCCGAAAGAGTTATTATTGATATAGTTTTTTTTATATCATTCAGTCAGTTAAGTGCCATACGTGATACAGAGCTTGAGTAATTATGTCTCGAAAGCTAGTAGATTGCCATTATATTCTGCGATAGACTGGTTGCCAACCAGGGCTACAGAACCCAATCTGTCATGCCATTTAGTAAATAGCCGGAAGAAGAAACGGATTAATACCTTTCCCAAGGGTATTTGCGCGTAAGTGAATGCAAGGAATTCGACTGGAATTTGAACTCGATTCTACGATACCTCGTTTTGAGCCGATATCCACTGCACCACTGTGTTTATATATATATATATATATATATATATATATATATATATATATATATATATATTACACACTACCGGCCGGCCATAATTATTAGGCCACCCCAGTGTTTAAAAAAAAAAGGATGTATTTCATACTATTTTTTAGTATTTATTGCCAAGTGAATATTGTAAATGAAAATAAAATAGTTCTTTTGTTAATATTGCACAATAACATGTGCATAAAGTGAATTTATAAGTATTTAATAATTACCTATATTGCAGTTTCATCAATGAAAGAATGAAGAAAATTTAAGGTGATTTGGACATCCTTGCCTCTATGCCTTGTAAAATTTTGCAAGGTAATAATAAGAAAAGAACCATTCTATTTTCATTTGGCAATAAATACTAAAAATATGAACTACATCATTTAAAAAAAAAAAATTGGGGTGGCCTAATAATTATGGCCGGTAGTATATATATATATATCACAAGGCCAAAAATGGGAACAGTTGGTGTTCATCTGTCTTAAAATAGCTTAGGTAGACACAATCGCTGACACAAGCAAGCTATACAATATTCTTCGCACCAAAATATAACATTCTTACTACAAACACCATAATACCACATAGTCCCCACGGAATCCTGACTAGTTCCATGTGTACAATTTAAATAATGAAAACCTCGATGAATATTCATCCAAAGCATAATGTTATTCAGAAGTAATTAAACAAAATATCTTAAATGTTCATGATTATATTCATCGCTCATAAGTGTATGCATATATGTCCGAGGCAGCTCAGATACAGTCACTTTCTCACCGGCGTAATGTGGCTTCCCTGCGTCTCTTCTACAAATACTTTACGGCTTCTGTTCCGACGAACTTAGCTATATATGAATTTACTCGAGCCACAAGATTAGCAACTAGGTCCCACCCTTTCTGAAACCAATAAAATGTAAACGCAAATTCTACTCCATCAGCTTCTTATCTCGCACTTCCAGACGTTTACTTGCTGCAATCTTCAAGAATTCAAATGTCAATAGTCATCTCCTATCTCACTAACTTGTATCTACTCTCTTATGCTTCTTTCTCCGTCCACCCCTATCTCATCACTATTCTCATCCGTCTCTTACCCACTTCCTGACACCCCCTATAACCTGTCACTCTTTCTCATAACTTTCCTCCTATGTAATCTCCTGCAAAACAGTGACAGTAAAATGTCTTGCTTGGGATGACACGATTATAAAATGAATATACGTAATTGTATGCAATCTCTCATAAATAATAATTTATAACAACCGCTCTCATCTCTATCTTAAATTTCATAATTATATCAATTTTCCCTAACTTAATTTGATTTCAGTCACTTTTTCACCGATGTGACGTGGCTTTTCTCTGTCTTTTCTACAAATATTTTTATGGTAACTGCTCTAGCGAGCTTTTTTTTCCTGGTGCTTCGACCACACGAATTTCCATCAAGGTCCTACCTTTTTACCGCTGAAATACTTAAATTTGGAGAACTTACCGCATAAGTTTTTCCTTGTCCATCTCACGGAATGTTAGCAAACCGGTAGAACTAAAAATTAAGTTTACAACGGACGGATGAACCCTTAAGAAGTCGACAGCTAACTAGTGGTAGTGTCTCGATAAAACACCGTGAAAAAGGCAACAGGAAACCACTGCGTATATTCATGGACTTTCACAAAAATATTATAAGCCCTAACGGTGTGATGGAGGTTAAGTCTAAAGGTACTGACTTCTCGCTCGGTAAGGAGCGACATACACTACAGGTGTCCCCGGACCGCCAGCCTGCGACTATTAGCATTAACGACGTAAAGGGGACAAATTTCGTAAAAAATTATTCCTCGCCTGGAATGGCAGGACATGAGAGACAGGCGACTGTTCGCAACAAACAAAAAATGTCTCTTGGGACGTAGAACAACTGGACAATTAGAAAACGTGAAGCAGGAAATGACTAGATTAAACATAAACATTTTAGGCATGTGAGAAACGAGATGGCCAAACAATGGCGACTTCATCAGTGACGACCATAGAATTATATACACAGGAAGTGAAAATAACGAAAAAGGAGTTGGCATTATAATGGATAAAGACACGAAGACATGCGTTATGGGATACTGCCAGGTATCTGAAAGAATCCTAGTAGTGAAAGTGAGGCCTCTCAATACATTATTGATAGGAGTATATGCACCGACAACAAAAAGTACAGAAGAAGAAATAGAATCCTTCTACTCCATGATTGATGATGCTAAGGTACAGTGCAATTCACAAGAAATCAGAATTATCATGGGAATATCAAAGTTGGCCAAGGGAGAGAAAGTGAAACGGTTGGTAATTTCGGACTGGGACACCGGAATGGCCGTGGTGAGAAATGGGTCCAATGGTGCACAGCGAATGACCAGACAATAACCAACACCTGGTTCCAAGAGCACTTAACAAGGTTATGGACATAGAGAATGTCAGAAGAAGAAATTAAGAACCAAGTTGATTATGTTTCTATCAACAAGAGATTCAGAAACGCTTTCCTTCACTGCAAAGCTTACCCAGGTGCTGACTGCGGAAGTGACCACATACTAGTTTTATGCAAACTAAGGATAAACCTAAGACAGCCCTAGGACTGCAGTACAATAGACTCGTGAATGACTCGAATCTGCAGGAAATGTATACAGAGAGCGGGAAAACGAAATATTATAAACAAATTAGCGCACTAAGAGTAGCTCTAGTGACATCAGCAAACGACATCATCCCAAAGAAGAAAATCACTTCGGAAGTAAAACGAGTGGATCACTAAAGAGATTTTTGATATAATGCAAAAGAGACAGACAACGATGCCAAGATATGGCATGGAATATAATAAAAATACACAAGCAAATGCAGGTAGGTTAAAGAAAGGTGGTCCAACGACAAATGCGGCAAAGTAGAGAAACTGAGTACGACAAATAATGGTTATAGGCATAAAAAAAATAAAGGCCTGCTCAGCAACAGGATTTATAAAAGCATACTTGAAAAATAAAAAGACTTCAGAGATGAATGAGTATATTGGTGATCTCTTCTACGACATGAAAATGCAACAAACAATACACAAAAATACAGATGGACCAGAAATATTAAAACCCAAATGGAACTCAGCAATGGCCAAATTGAATAGAAACAAAGCAGTGGGATCTGACGTAATTATGATAGAGATGTTGATGTCCTTAAAAGGCTTTGGCGTAGACAGGCCCACAGAAATAATAAACGAAATCTACAACAACGGCAATATACCGGAGGACCTAAGCAGATCAATCTTCATAACGCTACCTAAGAAGCCAGGTGCAAAGAAATGTGAGCTCCATCGAACAATCAGCTTAATGAGCCACATAACAAAACTCATCATCCGGATTCTGATGAACAGAGAACGCAGCAGAATCAGCCCAGACAGCGTGGCTTCGTTAAAGATACCAGAACGAGGAATGCGATATTCATGCTCAGAATGTTATCTGAACGAGCAATACAAATGCATAAGGACCTTTATCTGTGCTTTATAGACTACGCAAAGCCGTTCGACAAAGTACGACACAGACTTGAGATTCTCGACAACCTCGACATTTTCGGAAAAGACGTTTGGAGAATCAAGAATCTATATTGGCAGCAAACCGCTTGCTTACGAATAGGAAGTGAATTCAGCAGGTATACAAACAGAAAGGGGCTTAAGACAAAGATGTATTTTCTCACTGGATCTATTCAACTTATACAGGGGAAACAATTCTAAGAGAAATAAAATCCTTGCCAGGATTCGTCATTGGTGGCCACAATCTCAACAATGTACACGGATGACACAGTGCTGATAGCAAACACGGACAAGAACATGCAACACCTCCTAGAGAAGGTAGCAAAAGAAAGCGAGATGAAAGGACTGAACATAAACTTCAAGAATACTGAATGCTTGATCATCAGCACAAAGAAAACCCCCCAAATGTTAACAACTAAACTAAAATAAAACAAGTAAAAAAATTAAGATACCTGGAAAGTGTTCTGACAGAGGATGGAAAGTGCGACATTGAGATCCAAAGACGCATTGGCATGACCAATTTCAAAAGCTAACCATAATATTGAAAGACAGGAAAATCTCATTGGAAACAAAGAAAGAGAGGCTTGAAGAAGCAAAAATGTGGTTTTACTGAAGGAAGCTGAGGATACCATGGACTGAGTACGTAAGCAACATTGAGGTGTTGGAGAGAATGCAAACAAGAAGAGAACTCATACTCCATCAAGAAGAGACAGATGAGGTTCCTGGGACACGTAATGAGGAAATACGGCCTGGTGAATTTAATACTCACAGGACGGATAGAAGGAAAGAGAGACAGAGGAAAGAAGCGCGAGACATACTTGATAGGTCTGAGCAAAGGGATGGTGAAGTGGGGTTTGGGAGAGATACCAGATGAAAATATTGAGAGCGATAAGAGACAGAGCCAAGTGGAAGTCCATGATCGCTTACGTCCTGAAGGGACACGGTACATGAAGAAAGAGAAACGCGTTAAATAGTTTCCTTAAAAATTAAAATTTATATGATAATTAAGGTCACAACTTTTTTCTTCAAGATGTTTTCCAGAGCATTAACATCTTCAAGTTTAGGGTCAATATTTATCTATCCTCCATATTCTCATATTTTCACGTGTATATCATACACTACAGACAGTAACCCTCTATTCTGAGTAACACTTGGGCCTTTTATTAGGTGCTTTTTTAGGAGTAAGTTTTTGTTTATATGATGTGTGGGTTGTGGAAAAGTTATCTGCACGGAAAGAGAAACCGACAGAGCGAGTTCAAATTTCGGGGTAGTCTATTGTATTCAGTCAAATTGTGGTGCAGTGGAACAGGAAATCGGAGAACTGAGTTCGAATTCCAGTTGAATTTGTTACATTCACATACGTGCAAATACCCTTAAGAAAGGCATGAATCCGTCACGTCTTCCTCCAGCTATGGGTTAAATAACAGGACTGATTGAGTTCTGTAGCTTTGCTTGGCAACCAGTCTATCGCAGAAAGTAATGGCCACCCAATGCAGCAAAATCTTTTGCCCAGTCAGTCTCGAAAGATCATTGATCGCCCAAGCGTGTATCACGTTTAGCACATAACTGACTGCTTATTGCATTCACTTTCATATTAATACCCTGGGAAAATTCACGAGTCTATTTGTATGGATTCATGAATCTAGCTATGGGTAAAAAAGAAGAGTAGTCGTAATCGGAGGCCACAATTTAAACAACCTAAGGTACGCAGATGATACAGTGCTGATAGCAGACACAGAAAGGGAACTACAAGACCTCTTACAGAAGGTAGCAGAAGAAAGTAACAAGAAAGGACTAGAAATAAACTGCACGAAAACAATGCATGGTCATCAGTAAAAAGGGCGGCCCAATATGCCAAATACAGGTCGGCGATACTAGAATCAAGCAGGTACAAAAATTTAAATACCTGGGAAGCGTTATAATAGAAAACGGAAAGTGCAATACAGAGATCCAAAGGCGAATTGGCATGGCGAAAGAAGCCTTCCAGAAGTTAAGGAAAGTATTAAGAAACAGGATAATTTCTAGAAACTAGAAAGTGGAGAGTACTGGATTGATATGTGATATCGGTTCTTCAATATGGCAGTGAATGCTGGACAATGTCTTTGAAGATGAAGGAAAACTTTAAGCAGCTGAAATGTGGTTATGCTGCGAATCTCATGGATCGAGCATGTGAGCAATTTTGAGGTTTTGGAAATGATGGAAATAAAAAGGAAATTAATACTGAGCATCAGGAAGAGACAGCTGAAGTTCCTGGGACACGCAATGATGAAGGAGGGCCTGGAGAACCTGATACTAACAGGCCAGATAGAGGGAAAAAGAGACAGGGGAAAGCAATGGATAACATATTTGAAGGACCTAATCAGGTGCATGATGGAACAAGGGTTGCACGGTGTAGCAGAAAGCGTGCTCAGAGCCACCAGGGATAGGGAAACGTGGCAAGCTATGATCGCCTACGTCCTGAAGGGACAGGGCCCATAGAAGAAGACTAGGCTCTCTAAGCTTTGATTACAGCCAGAAAGATTACTTTGAATCCAGAACAGTGGAAAAGGCAACAGGAAATCACACGCATATGTTTCCTAAGAAGTGATATTATTTTTCATTAATTGTTGCGTAGCGTCATAATCGCCCGTGTCCTGAAAAGACATAGCAAAAAAACAGTATTATACAATAATAATTATTATATTTTCGTTATTTGAAACAGCGGTTATAATTATGAACATCTTCCTGCAGATTCAGTCAGTTAAGTGCCATACGTGAAACACGCTAGGGCGATCATGTCTCGAAAGAGACATGGCTGACTGGGCAGAAAATTATTCCGCAGTAGGTTGCCATTGCTTTCTGCGGTAGACTGGTTGCCGACCAAGGTTATTGAACCTAACCTCTCCTGTTATTTGACTCATAGCAGGAGGCAGAAGAGATGTATTATATTATTAAGTAGTAATTAGTGAGGGATCAGTTTATTACTTTAAAACAATAGAAATCCGATCACCCATTTTATGACCAGTAAAAGCATTAATCATGTTTCCAACTATTATCTTTATTCAGTCAGTTAAGTGCCATACGTGAAACACGATTTGGGCGATCATGTCTCGAAAGAGACATGACTGACTGGGCAGAAGATTATCCCGCAGTTGGTTGCCATTGCTTTCTGCGGAAGACTGGTTGCCGGCCAAGGCTATAGAACCCAATCTGTCCTGTTATTTAACCCATAACTGGAAGGAAGAGTCGGATTAATACATTTCCCAAGGGTATTTGCGCGTAAGTGAATGCAATGAATTTAACTGGAATTCGTACTCGGCTCTCCGATTTCTCGTTCCGAGCCGATATCCACTGCACCACAACGCACATCCCTCCTGCAGATTATGTGCTAAGAATAGAAAATCTCGAGTAAGAATGGAAAAAAAATAAAGTACAGCACTTGTTCCGTTGCAGGTCCTCTGCTTCGCACTAACAGGACATGTCCTGACGTCTACAACAAATCCAACAATTTTATTAGTTCTTTGTCGCTACCCCTCATCCCACGCGCATATATCACTCCTCACTGCGAACCAGTTTTGTTATATTTTATCTCTCGAAGGGACAAGTACTTGTCAACAATCTATACTGACGCATTCCTCCAGTGACAAAAAACCAAAATCTCATCAATTTGTTTTGTGGGATTGAACTGTAGTCCTTACTTAATACGGAGCAACTCTCTACCCTCACAGCTATACATTGACTAAGAGACATGGTCACCCAAGCGTATATCACATGTCAATTAACTGAGCAATAGATTTTTCGTTTTACTCATTACTTTTCGTTTCACATTGTTGTAAACAATCCATTTTTCTTGGTCTATCATCGTTCTTTTAAAAAAGGGCTCGTTTTTGTTCATTTGAACAGACAATTCTGAACTTAGTAAATCGCGAACAATATTCTCAACTATGTACCAACCCTGCAAATGATACATGTTGTTTTTGCTGTTTGCTCAACGTTATGTTTTCCTTTCTGGAAATAAAAATGCATATCATTTTCCTTCATTTTCACTTTAACCCAAAAAATAATTCACATTTGAATCATATAGTAATAGGCTTTCAAATGTCATCATTCAGAATAGGTATGCATGTCATAAATTCAGTCAGGTATGAAATGATGTAATCAAACGCCACCAGTTGAATAACGTTACAAACATTTGTTCAAACAAATGTTTCCCCTGAAGAACAATGGCATAATTCCATCTATTTGGCAAATTGTTGATCCCTTGCGCATAAAATTCTTTGGGTTTTAATGCAAGTAAACACTATCAGTTTTGATCATTTCAAAATAAATAAGAATTTTCCTTGGCATTAAACACTGTTTCGTTTTCGTAGTTCCTGATACCCCACTAAACGCAATGCATATTTTTTATCTGATGTGGGTATGTATTCTCCTTTTTCATCGCAAATCTTTTTGGGTGCTCGCATTGGGTGATCATGTCTCGAAAGAGACATGACCGACTGGGCATTATGAATTACGTTATTATATTAAATGAGTAATTATTACATTAATAAGTAGTAATTAGTCGGGATTAGTTTATTACTTCATTACAATAGAAAACCGATCCCCCATTTTATGCCCAGTAGAAGCTTTAATTGTCTTTCTAACTATTCAGTCAGTCAGTTAAGTGCCATACGTGATACACGCTTTGGGCGATCATGTCTCGAAAGAGACATGACTGACTGGGCAGAAGATTATCCCGCAGTAGGTTGCCATTACTTTCTGTGGTAGACTGGTTGCCAATCAAGGCTATAGAACCCAATCTGTGCTGTTATTTAACCTATAACTGGAGGGAAGAGACGGATTAATACCTTTCCCGAGGGTATTTGTCATTTGGATATGATTATAGAAAACCTACATTTCATCACCAGTGATTACTCTACCCAGGAAAACAAATATGTATCATATTAATTTTTAGTGATCAACAAATGGAAAATCTTTGCTGAGAAGCAATAAAAACTGTTGAGAGATCCACTGACCAAATTTAAACACTTTTATAACATTATGATGGTGTTTTCTGATCGAAGTGTTACTTGAACATTTTTTTATAATTCTTTTACAGTCTTCTTCTCAACTACAGTTTGCAGAAACTCAATATTTACAGAAATTGCTTGTTGAAATCGAGGGGAATCTCTGTGAGAAAAAAATCTTTGTAAAAATTGACCAAACCATCTTTGGCATTTGCAGACGCTTTAAACTTCATTTCCATAGACAGAACGAATATTTCATACCGTTTTAGTTGCTGAAGTGTCTTTTTTGAATTCATGTAGTTTCTGGTATTGGTTTGTCCTAAACTGAAAGAGTAAAATTGATACAAAATTTACCCAAACAAATATTCAGTAATCTATAAAGTGAAAAAACAAAAACATTTAGAATGTAAAAATTAATGGTTATTTTACAGTAAGCATAAAAAGTCCCGTCAAAAAGAATAAATGTATCAGAACATTATTTTCAACCTAATATATCTATTTATTATAACATTACGGGATGGAGAAATGATTAACGATTCGAAAATAGAGGCTTCAAATTCGTAACATTAATTTTTGCGCAATTATCCTTGGGATAAGTATAAATCCATCTCATCTCCACGAACCATGGGTTAAATAGTAGGGAAGACTGGGCTCTTCAGCTTTGGTTGACAATCATTTTAGGAGAACAACTCCGAAAAAAACACCGATTAAGTATCGGCTTAGAAACTCCATACCGTAAAAACTTACTTGCTACTGACACCATAGCAGTAATTAACCAGCGTATTAAGAGATATGAACCCATAATCCGCTGAGCAGTTTACAGAGTTTGAGTGAGTGAGTACTGAAGAAGGGCTCCCAACCTAATAAACTACACCTGCAAATTAATTGAAAAAAATATTTCTTGCTGACCCCATTGACTCATGTGTTAAATAGAAGCCGCTAGAGCTTCAATTTATTTTGATATCAAGTTCTTAACATTTTGGGTGCATTAAGTCGATTAGCAACCGACATAGCACGATTATAATCTTCAGTGTGAAAACTACTCCACAACACATTGTGATGAATCGATATAAATATCTGCTGAAAAATTCTCGTTTCCGAGTATCTACCTATCTATCTGTCTATCTATCTATTGACATGTTTCTTATTTATTACAATGATGCTCATCTCGTACAAGGTTCAAGAGCCAGTCGAGGTAGAGCCATATAAAATATGAGACACAGCTAAGAGGATATGTGGGGGGAGATTTGTGGAGGAGGCCTGCTTTGCTCGCTTGTGCCGCATGAAACTGACAATTAGCAACTACTTTCAGGGACCTAATTGAACTTCATCTTAGTTTTCCAATGAAGCTGTAATCACGTGATACATCAATACTGAAAAATTCTCGTTTCCGTTTCTAGTGCTTGGTCACATTCCGGAAAACGGGACAAGCTAATCATTTTTCAGTCCTACCCTCTGTTATTATCAAGGATAAAGAACTACACGGCCGGAATTGCAATCGTGTTTGACCAAAGGGTAAAGTTGACAAATGTTTGAGTGATCTCCAAGTTGACCATTGTGATGGAGACCTTATTTCTAAATGGTCATCATTGACACTTTCTCGTATATTGCATGCCTATGTAGCCATAAGAAAAGCCTGAAGGAAAACCTGAAGGAGCTGAAATGTGGTTCTACAGAAGGACGCTGCGGATATCGTGGACCGAGCATGTGAGCAATGACGAGGTGTTAGAAAGAATGGAAACGAAAAGGAAATTAATATTGAGCATCAGGAAGAGACAACTGAAGTTCCTAGGACATGCAACGAGGAAGGAGGGCTTGGAGAACCTGATACTAACAGGTCAGATAGAGGGGAAAAAGAAACAGAGGAAAGCAGCGGATAACATATTTGAAGGGCCTGAGCAGGTAGATGACAGAACAGAGGCTGAGAGACGTTACTGGAGAAGGCGTGCTAAGAGCCATCAGGGATAGGGAGACGTCCTGAAAGGACAAGGTACACAGAAGATGTAGCTATCATCTTTCAGCCTTTTGGCCGGTCTCAATGCGTAGCCCTTGTTGTCCTTGTAATTAATGAAGTATCCCAAGTATCCAACTCTGCGCCAAGCACTCTCCACTCGTTGCACTACAGTGTGTGTGGGTGTGGTCGGCGCCAGGGTGACAATGGTCATGCACTGTGTGATTTTTAGATTTGCTGAAGGTAGTCTCATATTAAAAGAAAAAAAATTCTTGTTACACCATACATCCGTTGGGATTGAGTAAATAAACTCGGCCTTCGGGTCGGGATAAATGCGTAGTATCTGTTCTCATTTCACAAGGGCTCCTTGCCTCGGGGATTCCAACCCTGCGGCAACACCCTTCTTATTGGACTGAGATTAGTTCGTTGTAATATCGGCACAAGTGTGGCTAATAGTTGCGGAATCGGGACAATTTTAGTCCTGGATCCAGTAGAAACAGTCACCCCCAAAAAGATTTTGTGTCACACTCTTAACTTAGGAATTCAGATAAATAAAATCATTGATTGTTTATCCGAGAAAAGGTACGAAAGTATTAACTCTTACACCAAAAGATTAAGATTTGCCTTGAAAAAAAAATGAAACTCTCTAAAAGGAATCGTTAAATCCTTAAAATCTGTTCCTATAGAAAGAAACTAGAGGATTGAATCGGGATAGTTTATTTGCCATTAACTTTGCAATTACTGAGTTATTTGAACTAAATATTTTGTCCTTAATTACATTCTTACAAGGGGGGTGCTGAAATGTTTTGGGATCAACCCGCTTCCTACAATCGGCCCAAATTACCAAGTATCAGATTTTTAAAAAATGCTTTTTCGCTGGATAGAGAACTTTTCAGCAACCCCTCATAGAACGAAACTATCAATGGCTTTTGAAATGAGATTTTTGTAATATTACAAATTGAATCCTGAACCTATTTCCATAAGAAAACTATTTAACCCTTAGTATTTTTTATTCATTTAAATTTTATAATTAATAGTTTTCTCTACAAAAAGAAATAATTTATGGTAATGTAGTTTAGAATGTGAGGATGACATAACGATTATCGGATCAGAAAATGGGAACCAAGAGTTCGAATTCTGGCCAAGGTTGTTGCATAAAATTTGTGCTAATGCTTGCAAAAGGCATGGATTTATATTCCCATATAGGAACCTTTTGGTATCTATAAATATGATAAAGCGAACTAAGTGTTTTATTAAGAATTCAACGATTCTTGGAGAAATGCAAAATTTCATATCGTAAAGACGGCAACTGGCATACATTTCACTACCATTTCCAATAAGTTATGGCGATTCACTATTAACATATATAAAAGAGAAAGACTTCATGGAGGGCTATGATCGTTTACATTCCGAAGGGATCAGTCAGTCAATTAATTGCCATACGTGATATACGCTTGGACGATTACGTCTCTTTCGAGACATGACTGACTAGGCAGAAGATTTTCCCGCAGTAGGTTGCCATTTTTCCTGTGGTTGACCAGAATCTAATCAAGGCTTTGGAAACCAATCTATCCTGCTATTTAACCCATAGCTGGAGGAAGAAGAGATGGATTAATACCTTTCCCAAGTGGATGGAACGAATTTAACTGGAATTCGAACATGGTTCTCTGAATTCTCATTCCGAGCTGATATACATTACACCACAACTCACATCCTAAGGAATATGGTATTTAAGAAGACAAAATTGTAAGGCAGATTTACCAAAACGCAAACTTTGATTCAAATGTTTCCTAATTTTCTTTTGAAGTCAGTTATCAATTACTAGCAGTATAGCTCGGCGTTGCTCGGGTGTAATGAAATCTTTAAAACTAATCCATGGTCCTGGAGCTCAGACTCTTTGGACGTTGGCACGAAAGACTAAAAAGCAATAGTTGTTTCCAGTTAAAGCGAAACCGTAGACTGAAAGAAAAATGACTGGATGTAAGTCAAATTTTGATTTCCTGGTATTGATATCAAATAAGTTTTTTTCGTCGTAAACTGAATTTTGAAGGCTAAATAAGTCCTCTGAGTAAATGGTATCATGGCTGAGACTAAGAACTACAATTATACCTACTTAGAGCCAAACTCAAAACTAAAATAAAAGGGCTGAAAAAAATACAGACATACAGGCAGATAAACAGACACACACACAAACATCTTGCCTTTTATATTATCGATTTTCTGCACTATTGTAAGAACTGCAACCTTGAAACTTCTGAATATCGTTTCTTATGTATTTGTCTATGAGTGTATGAAATTTGATTAAAATTGGACCACTCCTTCTATAACCTGATTTTTTCGATTATCGATATTTATCGGGGGTACCTCGACACAAAACCTAGCTAAGAACACTCGCAGACGTTTATATTACAACTGTGTAAATTCTCAAAAAAAAAAAATCGGTTCAGCCGTTTAGGTGTCTATAGGTAACACACACACACACACACACACACACACACACACACACACACAGTTCCATTTATAAATAAGTTTAGATTTCTCGAGATCGTTTTGTTATTTACAAAATTGTTTTTGCACGTTTTTGTTTGACAGACGGAGAAAAGTTGGAATTAGAAAGTTTGCATTTGAAATTTATCAGTTGTGTCTGCACACAGAGGCACTTTACCAAAGGTAGTCTCTGATTACAGTGTTGGTCTATTTGGTGTCCGCCACACGGAGAGATACGGTTTTTTAATTTTACATTTGAAAAAATCTTCTATATAGAACTCAAAGAGAGCCAATAGTAAGAATCAGTTCATAAAACTTTAAAGGGAATTATCGAAAAATGACTAATCTCATCAGAGATGAAAACTTCAAATGTAAACTTATTAATCAACCGTCAATATATATATATATATATATATATATATATATATATATATATATATATATATATATATATGTACACGCATGTGTGCTGGTCGCTGTCTCATTTGAGAGTATAGTCATCACTTGTCATTGGACCAGTTCACACTTTCAATAATGTGCCCGTAAAGTCCATCCAGGGACCGATACTTAGAAACAGGCGTTTTTTATGCTTTTTAAAACGAGGAAAAGTCCTCCATATATTTCATCCAATTCTTTGAACAATGATAATATTTAGCCAAAATTTTACTTCATCAGATGCGCTCGAAGAGTACAATCTTCGATGAATTACTTAGCGAAGGCAAGGCATCTATCTTGCACTTTAAGCTATGGAGGTCCTTGTCATATATTAGCTCTGTTTGCTCCCATAAATGCGTCACCAAGAAGTCGTAACACTCAAGGTCAGAATAGACCTGAGATTAATAGCAACTAAAGTGTGACTCCATACTCAACAGAAGTCATTAGCCTAGTGCTTTGCCA
The DNA here is from genome assembly GCA_037127315.1 of Ascarosepion bandense. Lineage (NCBI taxonomy): Eukaryota > Metazoa > Mollusca > Cephalopoda > Sepiida > Sepiidae > Ascarosepion > Ascarosepion bandense. Next base: position 4,130,346 of record JBBBDQ010001712.1, read on the forward strand.
CCAGATGTCATGGCCAGAACACAAACGTTTCTTAGATTATGGCCGACAACACAGCAATCAGTCAGTCAGTTAAGTGCCATACGTGAAACACGCTTGGGCGATCATGTCTCAAAAGAGACGTGACTGACTGGGCAGAAGATTATCCTGCATATAGATTGCCATTGCTTTCTGTGGTACACTGGTTGCCAGCCAAGGCTATAGAACCCAATCTGTTCTGTTATTTGACTCATAGCTAGAGGGAGAAGAGATGTATTATATTATTATGCAGTAATTAGTGGGGGATCAGTTTATTACTTCATAACAATATAAAACGGATCCCCCACTTTATGCCCAGTAAAAAACTTAATCGTGTTTCCAACTCTTATATTCAGTCAGTCAGTCAAGTGCCATACGTGAAACACGCTTGGGCGATCATGTCTCGAAAGAGACATGACTGACTGGGCAGAAGATTATCCAGCAGTAGGTTGCCATTGCTTTCTGCGGTAGACTGGTTGCCGACCAAGGTTATTGAACCTAATCTGTCCTGTTATTTGACTCATAGCTAGAGGCAGAAAAGATGTATTATATTATTCAGTAGTAATTAGTGGGGGATCACTTTATTACTTTATAACAATAGAAATCCGATCACCCATTTTATGACCAGTAAAAGCATTAATCATATTTCCAACTATTATCTTTATTCAGTCAGTTAAGTGCCATACGTAAAACACGCTTGGGCGATCATGTCTCGTAAGAGACATGACTGACTGGGCAGAAGATTATCCCGCAGTAGAATACCTTACAGCAATACCTTACCAAAATAGTTAAAAATTTGGAAACTCTTCATATAAGTAACATTTTGTTCAATCTTGGTGGGCACGTGTTAAAAAGATTTTTAGTGTTAAATGCTTATATATATATTGATTGTTTAATACTTAGTTTTTGGTCCTAAAAAGGTTAGGCCAGTACACATTTGTAGTAAAAAGTGTTCTATACAATTATATTGTAGAACTTTTGAATATTTTTCATTTTTAAACGAGTTCTTTCGCTACTTTGGTTTCCACCATGAGTGGTTTCGTCAGATGATTTTTAATTTATATATTTTTTTTAGTTATTAAAAATCGCCTGAAGAAACCACTCATGGTGAAAACCAAAGTAGCGAAAGAACTCGTTTAAAAATTATATATATATATATATATATATATATATATATATATATATATATATAAAGAAAACTAATTTTATAGTGTTCTATATTTATAGGATAAAGTGCTCAATATCAGAGCTAGATCATGTAAATATGAAAGTGAACATTGAAGTCTGCACTCAGAGGCGACGGACTATTTCATGCTAGGCGCAATCATCAGGACACATGTGTTGGGTTTGTCCTCGGCAATTTATATATACAAGTCAATGGTGCATTGTGGGTAATCCTTTTAAAGGTTATTTTGGCGGAAGTGGTTTGTTTGTCTGTTTATTTGGATAAATTTATTTTATTTGTTTTTGTTTTTATATTTATATTCATTTTTTCGGTTTTCCATGTTTAATTCATTTAATTGGATGTGTTATTTATTGATTTTATTTATCTTTTTTACTTTATTTTTATCTTATTTTATCTATTCTAATGATTGTTATGGCGGCAGTGGTTTGTCAATTTGTTTATTATTTGCTTGGATTAAATTATTTGTCGTTTATTATTATTCATTTATTATTTTCAGTTTTCGATTTTGAAGTAATGTAATAAAAATTTTGTTTTCTTGTCTGAATTTTGAGATGAGTTCAGATCGTTTATTTAGTGGTTTGTTTTGTTCTGTAAATACGCGAGCAGCACAATTGTTTCTAAGTATATCTGGCAAATTAAAAACAAAACCCAAATCACATGAAAAATATCATGGAAAATACAGAAAAGAACATCAGCCTACAGCAATCAACCCTAAACCTGCAGACTTTGTTTGGAGAAAAAAAAAAGCTATTATTACCTTCCCAGACCAAAACAAACTACTAAATAAAGGATATGAACTCATCTCAGCAAGGATTATGTGAGCATTCACCAACTTAAACAAGTAGACCGTCTAGAAGAAAAGCAGGAGATTCCGAAGTTATTGAATAAATGTATTATTTCGTATCTCAAGATATTTTGTGTAATTTCAGTAAATATATCGGTTAAAATATGATGCCAGTGTTATTTTCATTCTTGAAAAATTTATATAACAATTTATACAACGCACACTGGACATGCATATATATATATATATATATATATAACATTTTATATATTTATAACACACTAATGATAACCTGATACTAACAGGCCAGATAAAGGGGAAAAGTTCAGTTCGAAATTCCAACGTACATCTCCTGAGGAAGGCCAATATACATCTATATAAATACAACACACACAAACGCAAAACATTAATAGATCACACACACACACACACACACACACACACACACACACACACACACACATATATATATAACATTTATATACACATATATATATATATAACATGTATGTATATAAATGGTATATATATATATATATATATATATATATATATATACGAGGGTCATTCAATAAATAAGGTGAATCTTTCGGTATAAGAACTTCTAATACAGAGAGAAGCTTGCTTTTTTTCAACGTACTCTCCCAGCAGTGTCACACACGTTTCCCATCTGTGCACAAGCTTTCGTATTCCCTCAGCGTAAAAATCTTCGGACTGATGTCTCAGCCAATCGTTCACAGCACTTTTGACTTCATCGTCATTTTCAAACTTCGTGCCTCTCGTGAACACTTTCAAGGGACCAAACAGGTGAAAGTCTGAAGGGGCAACGTCTGGGTTGTAAGTGAGGGAGCACTTTCCTAGCCCAGCTCGTTGATGATCTGCACCGTTTGGGCTGATGTGTGAGGCCTTGCGCTGTCTTGGTGCAAGACGACTCCATCTGACTGATGACCCCTGCGTTTGTTCAACAGATAGGCTCAAAGTCCTTGCAATGTCATCCACTGTCACCCTTCTGTCAGACTGAATGAGGTCATTGATTGATTCGATCACCTCAGAAGACCTCACTTCTGTAGGCCTCCCAGGCCTGCCTTCATCCTCAACATTGCTCCATCCTTTAAACAATTAGCCATTTTTTGGCTGAAACATATGGCACCATACACAGTTGACATTCTCCTATGAATGTCAACTGGTTTGCACCCTTCAGCAACCAAAAAACTTGATAACATACCTCTGTTCAATCCTGGAACATGGTCGGCCATCTTTGTTAATCTCCAAAACGCTCAATCTGCAAAAAAATTAAATCCCTTTGAAAAAGAAGTAAAGGAAAAAAAAAAATGAAAAAGTAAGCTTCTATCTGCATTAGAAGTTCTTATACCGAAAAATTCACCTTATTTATTGACTGACCCTCGTATATCTCATATACTTATATCTTTTATATATATATATATATATATATATATATATATATATAAAACACTTTTACAGATGTATGGTAAATGTTTACATATTGAACTTTATATATATATATATATATATAACGGTTATATATAACCTATATACACTTATATAAATATAACACAGGTATATAACATTAATAGGTCAAGCACACACACACACACACACACACATATATATATATAAATTAGAAAACTCAGCACATCATCTAAAGTAGTTCAGTGTAACCCGGATATAAGAGAGTTGTCGGGGCAGGATAAAAGTTCTCTTATATTGGGGTCATACTGTATAAGTTATTTCGACAAGCGAATATGCTCAGATCTGTAGACCACGATTTCATTTGAAATCATAGTCTGAAGAGATGAGTATATTCGCTTGTCGAAATAAATTACAATTTATAACCACTTTATGGTGATGTGTTGTGTTTTCCTCTATGCATATCATATTGCTCTGAATAATAACCATTAGGCTCTCTATAAAGATCTACCGTTTAACATTTTATATTAAATAGATCTTTTTGAATTATCCGCTCCGTTTACGGGTTTGGTATCATCATTATCTTTCTATCTATCCATCTATGAATTATCTGTGTGCATATATATATATATATATATATATATATATATATATATATATATATATAGGCAGTGAATTTTCTTTTAAACATGTCATATTAAATAAATTGCAAACACTGTTTGACTCGTTTTTAATAAAATCCGTTCATACTCAAGGATTATCTTTCAAAAGATGTCATAAATGAGCTGTAACGTTGATATGTTCTTTTCATTCATTTCTTAAGGTACCCAAGTACTTTCAACCGCTTTCCGAGATCATCTTCAGGGCTGTGAGTTATGGTAACAAACATTTGTTACATTTGTTACCATAACTCACATCTCTGATGATGATCTCGGAAAGCGGTTGAAAGTACTTGGGTACCTTAAGAAATGAATGAAAATAACATATCAACGTTACAGCTCATTTATGACATCTTTGATTGTAATACGCAAAGATTACCTGTGAGTAAGAACGGGTTTTATTAAAACTAAGCAAACATAGTGTTTGCAATTTATTTAATTTGACATATATAAGGCAACCAAAAAAAAAGTTCTGTCCGTTTTTTGATTAGTCATTGAATGAAGTTAAAATATATACGAAATGCGTGTAGCAATTGTTTTCAAATTCGGACAGCGGAAGTAGGAACATCAGACGTTGTGAAAAACAAGCGCACCGTGCACGGCTATCAGTTCTAAGCCGGAAAGCTGTGAGAAAGATGGAAGTGTTTAAAGATCTCGTTCGGGGCTGTTTGCTTTACGACTTCAAAGTGGGCTTATCAGCAGCTGCATCAAGTCATCGCATATGTCAAGCGTTTGGGGATAGTGCTGTGGATGAATGTACTGCAAGGCGTTGGTTTCGTAAATTCAAGTCGGGAGATTTGTCTCTCCATGATGAGCCACGCAGTGGACGGCCACAGGTCTTGAATGACGGAGTCCTGAAGGCGGCCATTGAAGAGGACAGTAGTCTAACGTGTGGTGAACTTGCAAGACAGTTCAACGTTTCCGATGAAACAGACTTTACCTGCACCGCCTAGGTAAGATGTACAAACTAAGCAAGTGGGTCCGCAAACGCTGTTGGAGGTCCACAAGGGACAACGAGTGGCAGCCTGCGTATCGCTGCTTTCTCGTCACCGTACCGCATCCTTATTCAATCGAGTGCTTATCAGTGATGAAAAGTGTGTTCTGTACGAAACTCCCAAGCGTTTCAGACATTGGTTGTCTCCTCAGGATGCTGTCCCTCACATCGCAAGACCGCCTACACACCCACGCAAGATTATGCTTTGTGTCTGGTGGACAGGTCGTCAAGTAGTTCATTGTGGACTGCTACCAACGAGCCAAACGGTCACTGGAGACCTATGCTCGCAGTAATTGAAATGCATGCAACAGGCATTGCACCAGAAGGAGCCAGCACTGGTGAATCGCAAAGGTGTGCTTTTCCTTCATGACAACGCCAGGCCGCATGTCACGCGAGTGGTCAAGGATACCATACAGCAACTTGGGTGGGAGACTTTGTGCCATCCACCTTATTCACCTGACCCTGCGCCATCCGATTACCACCTCTTCTACTCCCTGGATAATCATTTTCGTTGGAAATCCTTCACCAATGAAGCAGACTATATATATATATATATATATAACACTAGTTGTTGTAAGAGGGTATGTTGTAATGCATAACGGATCGATTTTGTTATATTTACGTACGTGCAAATACATTGAGGTATGAATTCTATGCTTCTCTCCCAGATATAGGTTAATTAGTAGGACTCGTATTAGTAAAATTATATTATATAACACTTACGACAAGGATGAATTCAGTAGCTGTTCTTAATATAAAATGACCCCAGTTAGTAAAAATAGTGTATCGAGTATCAATATCAGCGCAAAACGTGAACTCGGTAAGCCGTGTTCAAGATAGGCATTAATCTCTTTTCTCTCTCCAGTTATGGATTAAATAGATGAATAGACTTAATTCTCTAGTTTTAATTCTTAGTCTAAGATAAGGGAAACTCTGGCTTCCAAGCAGTAGCGAGGAAAACAGGAACCATCTCTATTATCCACGCCCTCGGTATGTCACAATTAATGGAGTCATAATCGTCTACGCTCTGAAGACAGACGAGATTAAAAAGAATCTGTCGACACCTTAATACTCCTGTAGTTTAATCCTAAACTTCTAATAGAAAATATATGTGAATCATTGTACAGCTACATTAAATGTTGTATTCATTAACATAAAAGACCCCGACCGCATTTAAAGAAAAGGATATTCAGAAAAAAAATTGTTGGAATCTAATGTTACTGGGACTTTATCTATTATATTGAGTCATAAATAATTTCCGTCTTTGTTTATCAACTTTATTCTTAAAAAATATATATTTCTGAGATAGGTATTGCAACTATTTACACTATTTAATCTGTTTGGACAGCTGTCCTCATATTTATTGCCCTATTTACGACGTTTCGGCCGTTGTACGCTTCGGTCTTTTTCTGTTGATACATGGCCCAGTATGTAAAAGCAGTGGTTGGGTAATCCATAAAGTGACCTTTGTGCTGGGAGTTCAATTCCTGGCTACAGCAAAGCCGAACACAAACTTGGAGAGCTGAGTTGCTAAAGGAAATTAACTGAAATTGAGATATTCAGAATAGGCATGGCACGTATAACTAGAGCAATCTACTCTGGTGGACTAAATAAAGGGTTCAGTTCGAAATTCCAACATACATCTCCTGAGGAAGGCCGACCGAAACGCCATGAATATAGTGATAAAGATAAGTACAACAGTACGAACGATGTAAATGGTGTAAATAGTTAGATTTATTCAAGTAAGAAATCACTATTATTTGCAGTTTTTGGATTCCATTTCGTTAAAGGTTTTGATGTCCAAAAGTTTTTTGAAGGAACTTTTGTATGTGCCCTTTATTAAGGAAAATTTCCACGTCAAAGCGATTTGTAGCAATCGAAAAAGTTATAAAAATCGGTTGGTGAAAGTTCATGGGAATATAGCTGTGAACTATAACAAACTAACCGAATTCCACATTTTTTTTATTTGTGTTATCTATACTGCATGCAGACTCGTGTTGTCATTGAGAACAACAAACTTTTCTATCGAAGAGCGCAAGAAACCTTTAGATCAAATCTATATGGACACATTTCAGCTGCTGGACGTATTAATATGCATTTAGTGCTTCAAGAACTCGATAAATTTGAATTCAAATTCCAACTGATTTCGTTGTATTCACTTAAGCGCAAATACACCTGGGAAAAGTATTTCCGTCTCTTCCCTTCAGCTATGGGTCAAATAACAATACATTGGGTTCTGTAGTCTTGGTTGACAATCAGTCTACCGCAGAAAGTAATAGCGATCTACTGCAGGGAAAATCTTCTGCCCAGTCAGTCATGTCTCTTTCGAGACATGATCGCCTAAGCGTGTATGGCACTTAACTGACTGACTGATAAATTAATAATACTCCAACTATCCCAACTTTCAGCCATTGAACTCAGGTTTTGGGGTTGGTTGTGGAAATGTATCCATAGCAATACTTTTTGCATTGAACTTTGCCGTATGTAACACAATTTTCTTCTCCTTCCATGTACCATGTCCCTTCAGAACGTAGGCGATCATAGCCTTCCACATCTCCCTGTCCCTGATGGCTCTTAGCACACTTTCTCCTGTTGCACCATGCAACCCTCGTTCCGTCATCCACCTGATCATGTCCTTCAAATATGTTATCCGCTGCTTTCCCCTGTCTCTTTATCCCTCTATCTGGCCTGTTAGTATCAGGTTCTCCAAGCCCTCCTTCCTCATTGCATGTCCCAGGAACTTCAGCTGTCTCTTCCTGATGCTCAGTATTAATTTCGTTTTTATTTCCATCCTTTCCAAAACCTCGTCATTGCTCATATGCTCAGTCTATGATATCCGCAGCATCCTTCTGTATAACCACATTTCAACTGCTTCAAGTCTTTCCTTCATCTTCAAAGATATTGCCCAGCATTCACTGCCATATTGAAGAATCGACATCACGTAGCAATCCAGTACTTTCCTCTTTGTTTCTAGCAAAATTGTCCTGTTTCTAAATACTTTACTCAACTTCTGGAATGCTTCCTTCGCCATGCCATTTTGCCTTCGGATCTCTGTGTCACACTTTCCGTCTTCTGTTAGAACACTTCCCAGGTATTTAAATTTTTGTACCAGCTTGATTTTAGTATCCGTCACCTGTATTTGGCATTTTGGTCTGCCCTTTTTCATTACCTTTTAAATTATAGAAACGGTTTGTTAGAGTTAAACACACACACACGCACACACACACAACCCCCCCCCCCCCCAAAAAAAAAAAAACAGAATAACGGAAATTATTTATGACTAGACCTAATATATTCTCTTTAAAACCCATTTCAAATATAGTTACTCTTTATAAATTCGTGAGTTGTTAATATTAGGCATAAACGTGTTTATTGTATGTCATTAACCCTGGAACCCTAACCATCAATTAAAATTACACTACTGCTAACCATGGGTATATGATACTAGATTTTGAAAATATCAAAAAAGTATTAAATATAAATCTTTATTTGAAATATTTTACATGCAGGCACTTCAAACTTTGTACTTTGAGTTAACATTAATAGAAACTGAAAAACATTATTTAGGTAAGAAAATCAGATACTGAAAATTGAATTAACCCACTTTAACCCAGTGTCCCCAGGTTTTAGAACATTAAATTCATTTACAAATCACAAGAATTTTTCTTCCAACCGGGCAATATTTGGAAGGTAATTTTATTGATGAATCAACATGTCCTCACTACTTATATATAATAATGGTTTAATATAATGATTTATGCTCATTATTTTTTACAATTTTTTTATGCTGTCCTCAAATGAGGATACTGGGTTAAAATGGGTTAAATTGTAATTAAAATGGCGTCATTTGCGCTGGGTACTATATACCTATGGTTAGTGTTCTTGGGTTAAAGACAGTAATACTGCTTAGACTTGACGCTACAAAGAAGCGGACTTTGGATATTTAGGTATAGCAGATTCATTAACGATTACGGATTTTGTGAGGGGGCCCAGACCGTTTAGCACAAGATTTTCATGGAATGTGCAGCATCTTTTACAAGAGTCGAAACATTATCATGAGTATATTACATTCAAAGATACTTCTGGGATATTCTCTCCTACGCTTCAGTGAATTAATATTATTAATAAAATTTTAATTTTTTTTTTAACCATTTTACTCATGCTGGTGTCTGCCCTACCAAGCTCTCGTGGTCAGACGTGTAAAATCCGCAATTGTCTTTTATTAATCTCTCCTGAGAGTCCTAAGCAAGCTCTCATATGTGCCAAGTGTTGTTGGTCCGTGATGATATCCATTAACAATGCGTCGATGTTGGGTTTCAGTTCAGAAGTTAAGTTTCAGTCTTACAGGTCCTGTACTTGTTTCAACTATTTCTCAGCTACTTTGGTCTTGTCGTCCTTCTTGCTTGTGTTGACACTGAAACGAGGCAAAGTTTGTAGATTTAAATAAGGCTGAAATCAAGAATATAATTGAAAACAAAAGAAGAAAAAAAAAAGCTTTAATATGATTACCGAAGCAGAGGGCGATTTAAGTTAATGTAGACTTAATTAAAATAAAATCCTTTTGATCATCTGGCTTATGCGTAGTTTAAAAAGTCAGTCAGTTAGTTAAGTGCCATACATGATACACGCTTGGGCGATCATGTCTCGAAAGAGACGTGACTGACTGGGCAGAAGATTATCCCGCAGTAGGTTGCCATTGCTTTCTGCTGTAGACTGGTTGCCGACCAAGGCTATAGAACCCAATCTGTCTTGTTATTTAACCCATAACTGGAAGGAAGAGACGGATTAATACCTTTCCCAAGGGTATTTGCGCGTAAGTGAATACAATGGATTCAACTGGAATTCGAACTCGGCTCCCCGGTTTCTCGTTCCGAGCCGATATCCACTGGACCACAACGACCTTAATTTAATAACAGGCTCAATGCCACAGAAAACTTTATGATCATAACTTTGACTCAGGAAATGTCCTTTTAATATAAAATGAATTTACTCAGTCGAAGATGTATTGAAAGTATCAAAATTTCCGAGGGCTCAACGATTATTAAATATACAAATAATCCTACGTTGGTAGCACGAATCATAATTTCATGCGCTATGCAATCATCAGGTGCATATTACAAATTGACCGTTTACGAGATCTGAATTTAAGTTATAATATAAATAGACGAAAATCACATGAAAATAAAAAGTTAAAATTTTAAATTAAAAATGAATTAAAATTCTGGGAAATGAGTTTAAAAAGTAGATAATTCATAATTATTGTTAAATATTTGTAGGAAAAGAAAGAAAGAAAGAAAGGGAGAAAGAAAGAAACAAATGCATAAAGGAATCTGTGTTAATCTGGCTCTAAGTATATATGTGTTCATCAATTCACTTTATTCCCTGTATACGCATATGAATGTGTATTGTGTTGCAATACACATTCGATATCCACTGCACCTCAACGCACATCCTATATGCAATGTATTAATATGTAACATACACATACATATTAGTATGTTACATACACAAATGCTTATAGTAATTACATATACAATGTATTATATTAATATTTAATTACTATCAACATTTGTGCATACGAATTGATTTGTCACTTAGGAGACATATTTATTGGAAAATACGCTGAAGAAAGCAATGGCAACCTACTGCGGGAAAATCTTCTGCCCAGTCAGTCATGTCTCGAAAGAGCGTGTATCACGTATGGCATTAACTTACTGACTGAATATATTGGTTGGAAACATGATTAAGGCTTCTACTGAGCATAAAGTGGGGGACCAGTTTTATGTTGTTATAAAGTAATAAACTGCTCCCCCTAATTACTACCTAATAATATAATACATCTCTTCCCCCCTCTAGCTATGAGTCAAATAATAGGACAGATAGGGTTCTATAGCTTTGGCTGGCAACCAGTCTACCGCAGAAAGCAATGGCAACCAACTGCGGGATAATCTTCTGCCCAGTCAGTCATGTCTCTTTCGAGACATGATCGCCTAAGCGTGTATCACGTATGGCACTTAACTGACTGACTGAACATAATATTTGGAATCATGATTAAAGCTTCTACTGGTCATAAAGTGGGGGATCGTTTTTCTATTGTTATGAAGTATTAAACTGATCCCCCAGTAATTACTATGTAATAATATAATACATCTCTTCCCTCTCTAGCTATGAGTCAAATGAAAGGACAGATTGGGTTCTATATTCTTGGTCGGCAAACAGTCTACCGCAGAAAGCAATTTCACATCGTATTCCATCTGAGCGGAAATTGCCAGATTGTGAAAAGGGACCATTGATGTTCAGTTCAACGGTCGAATGACTAAACGGCAAACATTAAACTTTCGAATTTCACATGTAGTTGTAAATCACGTGACAGTACGATTGACTAATGAAAGAAACCAAGCCATTACATCTCATGAAAACGGCTCCTCTCACACAGAAAGAGAAGATTGCAAGTCGATAGATGTTATAGCGTTTATTAACATCTGTCCAAGGCGGACCTGAAGGAGACTACCACCACCTTTAAATGTGTTGCTTTACAATTTTTCTTTTTTACTTTTTTCAATGCAGTCTTATCGATTAAACCCTAAACTTTCCGATTTCGTTTTATTTAGAGGATTGATTATGTGTATTTATTGCATTTTGGGGGGGATTGTTCGTGTGGGTGAGGTATTTGTTGGTATTTAAATTTTAACGAGAAGTATTTGCGATGTTTACATAATACTGCTAATTCATCTGTACGGTTCAATAGTTCGCTATTGTTGGGGTATTTTACTTAAAAAAAACAACAACAAATAACAAATAAAAGAAAATAAATCTCACACAGCATTAACAGCAATTCCATCCACCTATAAATAGTAGTAAAATAAAAACTATCGACACTTCCTTTAAAAAAAAAAATATCCCAATATAAAAATTACCTAAACTAAACGAAAAAGTGACCTGTCCAAAACTAAGCTACCCCACACCCTCTCCTAACCCAAAGTGGCATCTCTAGAACCACAAACAGACGACTAGATCATTCTAAACTTCCACCCCACATTTACTTCCATCGTTCTCATTAACAGCGGCGCCACTTCCATCACTTAGCTAGCAGTAAAATAAACAAAAAATGTCTACCATTCCATGAAAAATCCCCAAAAAACCATAAATCCCAATATAAGAACTACCCAGACAAAATAAACAAGGAACCTGTCTTAAACCAAGCTACCTCTCCTAACCCAAAGTTCTATCTCTAAGGCTACAATACTTCTGACTAAATCAGAATAATCTCCCACCCCACATTCACTTAAACATCATATCACCATAAATAAACCGTTTTCACCATTTAATTTTCATTTCAACTTATCACCCGATGAGAAGCGCACATAGCTTCGAAACGCGAAAATTTTTGTGTAGTGATACTATGAATTTATAAACCATTGTAACAACTATTACAATATAACGCTTTACGTTTGTATCGAGCACTCTCTATAAAAGTAAATGCATAAACAGCAGGTAAAAAACCTACGAGTTCTATAACTTTGTTACAATATTATACTATATATACACATTGATTGTTGAATTACATAATCTCTGGTCATAAGATTAGACCAGTGCGCATTTGTATTAGAAAGTGTTCGATACAATTATATTGTATAACTTTCGTATATCTTCTATTTGCAAACGAGTTATTACGCTTATTGAGTAAATAAGCGTAATAACTCGTTTACAAAGAGAATATATATATATATATATATATATATATATATATATATATATATATATATAAGAAAAATTAAGGTAGGCACGTTATATCATGGTAAAACAGAAGTATAGACCTATTTCAGGCGAACCATACTTCCGATTTACCATGAAATAATGTGTCTGCCTTAATTTTTCTTATATTTGCTATATATGTATTTATATACATATATATTTAGAGCTCTCTTAGAGAGTTATCCTACCACTGTATATACAGGATACTCCTTTGGATTCTTCTATACCCACACTGCATGCTGATATATATATATATATATATATATATATATATATATATATATATATAGCACCTAATGAGCCAGACCATCCGTTTAGGAGAAAGCTAGGTAGGTTCGTCTGGCACATTAGGTGCTATTTAGTTCGCTCTACCTTTGTATTGAGCGTTTTCTGTTAGATGGTTACTCGTGTCGGGTTTTTTCTTTGGGTTTCGTGCTGATTTCGGTCCGAATATTTTTGACTGACTTTCATGCCCAAGGCTCTTTTTTTTACAACCATTTTTTTCCTTCATTCGATAGTTTTCGAGGCGAGTATAATTATAATCACGTTTTATATATATATATATATATATATATATATATATATATATATATATAATAGTTTAGAACTTGTACAAATTATCATCTACTACAAAATGTACATTTTGTTTCGGCATTAAAAGGACAATGTCTCATCAAGTAGTGCCAAAGGAGATGGAAAATTCTTTACCTTATATTGGCGAAATATGTGTGAGAGGTAAGTGGGGTAGAAAATGGGAAATCAACATTATAATTCAATACTAATATATATATATATATATATATATATATATATATATACACTATTGAATTATAATGTTGCTTACAGACCAAAATTGCTTATTTTTTCAGTAGTTGACAGATGGGTATATATAATCTGCGCTCAAAATGTATTTACTTAATGCCATAAAAGTGTGTTCAAACAAAAATTGATAATCAACAAATTTACAGGTGGTGGTAATGTCGTACCGCCGAGTAGTTCCAAAATGGAGGCTCGATTTGCTTTAACGTTGTATGATAAACTGAGCCCCCCCCAACCTAAAATTGTTTAAATAATGAAATTTTTACAATTTTTTTGTCAATCGGAAAGTTTAGGGTGTAATCGATAATATATATATATATATATATATATATATATATATATATATATATATATGATTAATATACGTATTACTTTGATCCATTGGGCTAAAATAATTTATGTCTCCGAAATATTTTAACGAAGGAAACTTCTATGATTTATTCCAGAAAGGTTATCGTTACTCAGATTGTTGAGAATTTTTTGCTAGCATTCTTTCTAAACATGGTTGTGTAGTCAGAAGAATTTCCCGCAGAAGGTTGTCATTTCTTTCTGCAGTCGACTGGTTGCCAGCGATTGCTATAGAGCCAAATCAGCCCTGCTATTCAACCCATAGCTGAAGGGAGAAGAGATAGATTCATTCCTTTCCCAAGAGTTATTAATGAATGTGACGAATTCAACTGGATTTTGAACTCGGCTCTTTGAGTTCCCAATCCAAGCCGATACTCATTGCGCTTTCAAAATAATAGCAAATCGAAAATCCTTTAAAATAGCTGTTAACTGGCTACTAAGTCGCATATGTCTTCGTGTACAAAGAGCAGCTAAAAGAAATATTGAGTGGTGACCGGTCCTGGTGAACAGTTGTCCGTAGCAGACCTCATCTCATTACACTAAAAAGATGGAGCTGTAGTAATACCGATGCCAGCGTAAAGGATAGTTTCAGTTTTTTGCTCTGGTTCAGGTCTATACGCTCGGGCTCCGGACATTAAACCGACCTGGTATTAGATCCTGTCACTGTGGGTTGACGAGTATGGTACTTGTATTGTAGCCAGGGGTACGAGCAACATCTCGTATTACTGACCCTCAGAGGAGTTCGCTAACATTCTCCGGATAGTATTAGGCTGTTATAAAAATATTAGTCGCTCGAAGTGTTGTATTTTGAAAAGCCATTTTAACATAGTATTCACGGTATATATTAGGTAAATTTTTATATACATAATAATTGTGTGTTCAAATAAAACGCGATATGGAAGCTGTGGGTGTCACGGAAGAGCGTAGCAGTCAACCGGACCAAATGGAGAGGAACCCTGGCCCAACAACTCAAATCAAGGGAGGAGCAACTGACACCAGTCGACATGGAGAGACGGGTTCGCAGAAAGCAAAATGATACCTTCGACAGACCAGAAACAAAGCATAAATGCAGCCTCTGCAACAAAGACGGTCACTCACGCATCGGTTTCTACATTCACAGATGCAGATGCTCTAGTCAAACAGACAACTAGGATGCTACCCATGGTCAACCCTGACCGATGGAGGCCTACTACTACTACTACTACTACTACTAATAATAATTTTTAACATATTTTCAGACAGAAATATTCTTGAAGCATAGAAGCCCATAATTATGAACATGACAAAACATGATCTTCGTTTACTTATTTTCCATGAGTTCAAACTTAGGCACAGTGCCTCTCAAACTTCTGTTAATATCAACAGAGCATGGGGAGATGAGTCCACAAGTCTTCGGACAGTACGAAGGTGGTTCCAGAAATTCCGTACTGGTGATGAGAGCTTTGATGATGAAGGTAGAAGACGTTCATGCAGTCTTGACAACGAACAATTATTTAAAAGCAGTTGTTAAGCAAAACCTACATCAAAGTGTCAGAGAAATGTCTCCTACACTTGGTGTCAGCACTGCACCAGTCTCACGCCATTTGCAGAGTGAAAAAGCTCGATAAATGGATTCCTCATAATCTAAATGTGTTGAGTTGTTTGAGCGGTAATAAATACGAACAACAGAAAATTATATTAAATAAATGTATGACGGAAGAAAATAGTATTTACAAAGTGGGGTTAGTAATCATACAGGAAACAAGGTATTAATTGTACGTCTCTTCGTACGATGTAAAGTCCGATTATAATCACTTCCGGTTGACTACCGGAAGTATCCGACTGACTTGTTAGCACAGTTCCAATCACTCTAGCACTGGTATATCGCTACTGTGACATTACCGCCAACAACTATATTTAGTTGTCCCTCCCAGTAAGGGCAACATGTGACACATTGTCAGTTTTGACTGGGATTTCCGGGCTATATGGCCCGGCCAAAAAATGTCTATTTTTGCCCAGTCGTGCTTCTACCCTTCGGCGGAACCACGACTGGGTTATTGCTCTCTGCTCGGAAGCAGAGAGCGCCCTCTACCCGAAGGCAGAGAGCTGACAGTGTTATAGTTGAAGAGTCTCAGCAACTCTAACAACAACTGTATTTACTAGCCTTCCCACGCAAGGCTGGATGTGACACATGGTCATTTTATTGTGGGTATTCCCGGCCATATAGCCGGGCCAAAAAATGTCTGTCTATTTTTGCCCAGTCGTGGTTCTACCCTTCGGCGGAACCACGACTGGGTTATTGCTCTCTGCTCGGAAGCAGAGAGCTGACAGTGTTATAGTTGAAGAGTCTCAGCAACTCTAACAACAACTGTATTTACTAGCCTTCCCACGAAAGGCCGGATGTGACACATGGTCATTTTAATGTGGGTATTCCCGGCCATATAGCCGGGCCAAAAATATGTCTGTCTATTTTTGCCCAGTCGTGGTTCTACCCTTCGGCGGAACCACGACTGGGTTATTGCTCTCTGCTCGGAAGCAGAGAGCTGACAGTGTTATAGTTGAAGAGTCTCAGCAACTCTAACAACAACTGTATTTACTAGCCTTCCCACGAAAGGCCGGATGTGACACATGGTCATTTTAATGTGGGTATTCCCGGCCATATAGCCGGGCCAAAAATATGTCTGTCTATTTTTGCCCAGTCGTGGTTCTACCCTTCGGCGGAACCACGACTGGGTTATTGCTCTCTGCTCGGAAGCAGAGAGCTGACAGTGTTATAGTTGAAGAGTCTCAGCAACTCTAACAACAACTGTATTTACTAGCCTTCCCACGCAAGGCCGGATGTGACACATGGTCATTTTAATGTGGGTATTCCCGGCCATATAGCCGGGCCAAAAATATGTCTGTCTATTTTTGCCCAGTCGTGGTTCTACCCTTCGGCGGAACCACGACTGGGTTATTGCTCTCTGCTCGGAAGCAGAGAGCGCCCTCTACCCTAAGGCAGAGAGCTGACAGTGTTATAGTTGAAGAGTCTCAGCAACTCTAACAACAACACCGAGGTTTTTGAGACTACCACTATTTGTAGTGCATGGAATAGTTCATTTATCATTAAAATGGTGGAGAGCGCCCTAACCCCCCCCTCTTAAGATGTTTTCATCAATTCTCATTTCTTTCTTTTCGGATCCACCACCAAATGTTGCGTTGCCTTCCTTTTTCTAGTAGATTTCCGCTCTGTTACTCCTTCTCTTGCGGCATTTGTAGGTCGAACTTGTAAATCTCTTCTATGCTATTATCTACCCTTGACAGCGTGTCTATAGCTTATTCAGCTAATCTTTTTCTTATCTGATTCACGTGTCGTCTGTGGATAGATTTTTTGCCTTTAATCATATATAACATGTTTCCGATACGTTCCTTTATTATTCCCGGAAACCAGGAGGCATTATTATTTTTGTAACTTTTGAAATAAACTTTTTCATTTTTGTTGAACTTCTTTTTTGGAGGTTGAGTTGTGGGTGTAAGTGCTTTTTCTTTTGGAATTAATTTATCAAACGCCGATCGCACCTTTCTCGCGAACATCAATTCTGCAGGTGACTATAAACTTGTAGGAATAATTGCAATGCCTTCTTAGTAGGTGTCCCTGACGCCATTTTTAATGCCCCTTTTTAAGGTGTCGACAAATTTTTCAGCCAATCCGTTACTACACGGATGGTACGGTGGAGTTTCTATATGTTCTATCTGAAACGTTACCCAAAACTCCTTGAATTCTTTCGAAGTGAATTGCGTTCCGTTATCACTTACTAACGTGTCCACGAATCTTGTGAATAATTCGTGCAATATATTAATTGTATTTCCCGCTGTTGGTCTCTTCATTTGAAATACTTCCGGCCACTTACTGTAGCTATCTACTATTATCAGATAATATAAGTTGTCGATTGGTTCTGCAAAATCCACATGTACCCTTGACCAGGGTCTATCCGTTCTTGGCCATGGTTTCTTCAATATCTGTGGCGCCTTTGCAGCAAGAGCGCACCCTTTACATCTACTAACCATAGTCGCGATGTCCGCGTCCATCTCTGGCCACTACACGTAAGATCGCATAAGACTTTTCATACGATTTACTCCCGGGTGTCCTGCATGAAAATCTCTCAGAATCCTCTTCTACAAAGCATTTGGGATTACTACTCTTTCGCTATACAACACTACATTATCACATAATGAAAATGTCTCCGAAATCCGGTGGTCCTTCTCAGCTAATTTTATTTTTGTGTCTTTGATGAATTGGTCTTTCTCAGCTTCTTTATTTCTACTAAAGAAACTGGCAATTCTCTAATAGTGTCATTCAGCATATTCATTACTTTCGCTTCTGCTCTCAGTGCTGCGATTACAGTATCTTCCAATGGTTCATCTGCTTTTGGAATTAGCCTAGATAGGCCATCCGCATGTCCAATTTTGCTCGATGGTAAGTGTTGTAATTTAAAGTTATAATTCAGCAGTATTGTTTCCCATCTTAATAATCGATTTGCCGTGTAAGTAGGGAGTCCCTTCTTTGAACTAAAGATGGTTAAACGGTTTATGGTCCGTTTGTAATGTGAAAAATCTTCCATGGATGTACCTATGGAATTTAGTTGCCAAGAAAATTATCGCTAGCGCTTCTTTTTCTATCTGTGAGTAGTTGAGTTCTGCTGGTAGTAACGATCTACTCGCGTGCGCGATCGGTTTCATCGCGCCGTCCTGGCACTTATGTAAGATGCATGCGCCAATCCCATATTCACTGGCGTCGCAAGCTATCACTATTTCTAGCTTGGGATTATAGTGTGCGAGGAATAGATCTGATGTTAGTCTATCTTTTATTTCCTCGAGCGCTTTCTTACACTCATTAGACCAATGCCAAGTTTTATCTTTTTGCAGTAGTTCATTTAGGGGCGCTCGCAAATTGTGCAAGTTTGGAATAAATGTTTGGTAATAACTTACCAAACCTTAGAAGCTCTGAAGTGTCTTAATGTTTTTAGGCTCAGGCATGTTCCGGATTGCAGAGGAACGGTTCGGGTAGGGTTTTTTCCCATCCTTATTGATTATGTGTCCTAGGTATCTGATCTCTTCTAGCAAGAAATTGGAACATTTTCCTTCCTTCACTTTGAATCCATACTTTCTTATCCTCTCGAACATTTCCTGAGTATATATTGTGTGCTCCTCGACTGTTTCACTCTTAATTAAAATGTCGTCGAGATATGCGGTAGCGAAGTCAAGATCCGCCAGCATTTTATCCATAATTTGTTGAAATATTGCTGGTGCCGTTTTTACACCGAAAGGTAACCGTTCGTATTTGTATAGTCCTCTATGCGTATTTATGCATAGCAGTTTTGAAGTTTCTTCATCGACCGGTATTTGTAGGTATGCCTCACTGAGATCGATTTTAGTGAAATATTTACCGCCATTTAACTTAGCGAAGTAAAGGATAATGGAAGTCCTGTATGGCGTTATTTAACCCTGTCGAAAAGTCAGCGCAAATGCGAATGTCGCCCGATTTCTTTTTTGCATAAACCGCAGGCGCGGCCCAGTCACTATATTCGGTTTTCGAAATCACACCTAATTTTGTCAGTCTTTCAATTTTTTCAATCGCCGCGTAAGGCGTATTTCTCTTTTTGAAAACTGGTTGCATGTCCTTTAATTGGATTTTTGCTGCAGTTTTGGTGCATCTCCCTAGACCTTCTGAAAATACTTCAGGGAAAACTTTTTTTTATCTCAGTTTTTAATTTTTTTAATCTCGTCAGTCGTTTCACTAATCTTTCTGCAATATGCGCTTATAGGTAAATCCCGTAAGTCGAATTCGTTTATCCAGTCTGTCCCGAATAGATTGTTCCTATTTTTCATTAAACATTTTCACTCTTTTCGTTAGATTGTTGAACTTAACATTTAAAATTAGTTCTCCTTCAAACTTAATTCTTTTCCCTGTGACAGTTCTGGCAACCTTATTTGCTTTCAATAAAGTTGGTTTGTTCAATTTCTTCCACGTTTTATAGTTTATAATCGAAATATCAGATCCAGAATCTAGCTGCATGTTAATTGGTTGATCTAATATTTCTACTTGCAAATATTTTCTCATGTTCTGATTCTGTTCTTCTGATCTTGTAATTTTTATGTGACTTTTACTTTTTAATCTGCATTTAGACTTTATATGACCTCGTCTATTGCAGTTCCTACACGTTTTATTTTTGAATGGACAGTCACTTCTCCAATGACGTTCGCCACAACCATAACAAGGTTTTTTTGGGGGGTGGGGGGTCTTTTTTCATACTTACTCCCACTTGTCGTTGGTGAATGATACTTGCGTCTCGGTGATCGAGACTGAACACGTGTCCTTCTAGTAACTTTTTATGCTTGCTATAGCGGTTTCCTGAATTTTCTTTGCATCCTCCTTAATGCTAACACACTGTTGGTAATAGTCCGCCATATTTTGTAACGTAATACTTTGCTCATTCTCCAGTTTTGTCAGCATCCTTCTTCTCATATCTGCGTCTTTGTCAGATACTAAACCAAGCACAAACACTAGACATTTAAAGTTATCTGCCGTCAGTTCTGCTAATCTGAAACCATCACAGTTTTTTTTTACTACTGACGCGAACGTTGTATAGTTCTCATTATTTTTTGTAGGTTCAAGCACTTCCACCTTTTGTGAAATAAAGATAATCTCTGACTAAACAATTCTTTCAGACTTATTGCTTCATCGAAATCCAAGTCTCTTGTTTTCCTTGGCAAGATGTAATGTGTGAATTTATATTTCATATTTCCTTAAGAGAAGTCTAATTTTTCTCATTCGGCCACGATTTGAAATCTATTTCGTAAAAATCTTGGTATCTATGATAGTATCTCTCAAATATATTTTACTCGTCGGGATTATAAGTGAAATTTTCAATCGTAGTCCATATTGTATTTTGTGAGAATGTGTTATCATCCATGCTTTTATTTTTCTCGATAATTATTTTATGCAAGAGTTCCTGCATCTCTACATATTTCCTAGCGTTTTCCTCCTGAAATTTGTTGTCTTATATCATTTACAAGTTGCATTTCTTGAAATTTTTGTTGTTTTTTCTCATTTTCAATTTACATTTCCTGTAATTTTTTCTGTAATTCCAATTGTTGTTGTGTTTGATATTTGATCAGTTCAAGTATGGTATTTTGAAATTGTTCCATTATGTTTTTTTTCTTTTTACAGCGAATAACTTAACGTCAAAAATTTTTCTTTCACAGAGGGGAGGGTCACAAGTTTCGCAATACAATTTTTGCCAACAGAAAAACAAAAGAAGTTAAACGTGACTTACAATTTTTCTTGCTGCGAATGTGGCTTTCCACGTAACTTTACGTCTGTTGTCGATTGTTGTTACGACTAAAAACTTTCAGTGTTGCCAAATTTTCGTCGTCAATAGTTCCGTTGTAACGAACTACTTAAAATTTTTCTGTGAAACTAGATCCACTGTAGTACTAAGGACCGCAGCTGAGTTTTTTTTTCTGGAGAATGTCGAATACTTCGTCACACTGTTGTGTCGTGGGACAATTTTGCAAATTTTCTTCCCGTGAGTATGTCGAATATTTTGTCACCACTGTTGAGTTGTGAGACGATTTTGAATTTTTTTTTCCCTCCGTGTGGATGTCGAATAATCTTCGTCGTCACTGTTGACTTGTGCGGTAATAAATACGAACAACAGAAAATTATATTAAATAAATGTATTACGGAAGAAAATAGTATTTACAAAGTGGGGTTAGTAATCATACAGCACGCAAGGCTGGATGTGACACATGGTCATTTTATAGTGGGTATTCCCGGCCATATAGCCGGGCCAATTAAATGTCTGTCTATTTTTGCCCAGTCGTGGTTCTACCCATCGGCGGAACCACGACTGGGTTATTGCTCTCTGCTCGGAAGCAGAGAGCGCCCTCTACCCGAAGGCAGAGGGCTGACAGTGTCGCAGTTGCAGAGGCAAATGCCAACTGACATTACCGCCGACAACACCGAGGTCTTTGACACTACCACTATTTGTAGTGCATGGAATAGTTCATTTGTCATTAAAATGGTGGAGAGCGCCCTAACAAAATGAAAATCAATAACTTAGGGGTGCTCGACCCTCTTTTGTCACTTGTGATGAAAAGTGGATCTTTTATGATAACGACTAGCAGTATAGCCCGGCGTTGCTCGGGTGTAATGAAAGTTTTAAAACTAATCCATGGTCCTGGAGCTCAGACTCAGCCTAAAGAATATTTGTGTGAAGTTTGGTGAGAATCGGATAAATATTGTGGATTTGTATAAAGGACATACAGACAGATAAACAGACACACACACACAGACATCTTGCCTTTTATATATATATATATATATATATTATCGATTTTCTGCACTATTGTAAGAACTGCAACCTTGAAACTTCTATCGGGGGGTACCTCAACACAAAACCTAGCTAAGAACACTCGCAGACGCTTATAGTACAACTGTGTAAACTTTAAAGAAAATCGGTTCAGCCGTTTCGGAGTCTTTAGGTAACGGACACACACACAGAGACAAAGTTCCATTTATAAATAAGTTTAGATTAATTTATATGATTGGCTGGCTCAGAAGATTTTTTGTGGCCTAGCATATGCGCCAACTATTTATCTTTACGTAATTTCCAATGGTGAATTTATTTATTACATTATTTTCCTGTGTTTTCCTTTATTTTTGATTTTGCTCTTGGGTTGCTATATTGAAGAGGTACCTTTGAAATCCCAGCGCTACCAAACTTTGAATTTCATTACATGCGACTCTGGAGGCTAGTCTTGAAAGTCAATTGGAAATGTAAAGAGTTGGGACTTCAAATGTAGCCCATTTCACTATATGTAGCTCAATATTCGTATTTATTCTGTTATAGAAATTAAACTTCTGTGAACATGTAAGTATTATATATAATATTGCTGCAATTTTACCTAAACTTATATTTTACATACACTTACAAATATGTAGAATTGTGAGAATAAAAATGATATTTCTAGATTCAAGTCCTATGATTTAATCCATAGCTGGGGAGTCATGGATTTATACCTTTCCTAAGAGTATTTACGCATAATTAAATCCATTTTGAGCAACTAATTATAATGATGAATATATAATTTTAATTAGTAATCTTACGTGGTTGTTAATAATAAACAAGGTGTCCATAAAGACCGTGTGCACATTTAAAAACATTTAATTTTATTTGTATTTGTGATAGAAATAATCTGAAAAAATGTGATAGCATTTAAGGTAGCTAGTTTTGATTATAGTTATTGAATAATTCTTCAAAACAAAACTTGCAACAATTTTTAGAAAAGTAAACAGATATAGTAAACAGTAATATATATGTGAACATAGATTTATATATGTGAACATATATATATATATGTGAACATATATATATATATGTAAACATATATATATAAATGTTCACATATATATATGTTCATATATATATATATATATATGTTCATATATATATGTTCATATATATAAATGTTCACATATATATATGTTCATATATATATATGTTCATATATATATATGTTCATATATATATATAAATATATATATATGTTCATATATATATATATTTATATATATACATATATATATGTGTGAACATATATATGTGTGAACGTATATATATATATATATATGTTCATGGATATATATATGTGTGTATATATATATGTTCGTGTGTATATATATATATGTTCATGTATATATATATTTGTATATATATATATATATATTTGTGTATATATATATATGTTCATGTATATATATATATGTTCGTATATATATATATATGTTCATGTATATATATATATGTTCGTATATATATATATTCATGTATATATATATATGTTCCTATGTATATATATGTTCGTGTATATATATATATATGTTCATGTATATATATGTTCGTGTATATATATATATGTTCATGTATATAGATGTTCGTGTATATATATATATGTTCATGTATATAGATGTTCGTGTATATATATATATGTTCATGTATATAGATGTTCGTGCATATATATATATGTTCATGTATATATATGTTCGTGTATATATGTTTTTGAGTATGTATATATATATATGTTCGTGTATATATATATATATATATATATGTTCATGTATATATATGTTCGTGTATATATATATATATATGTTCATGTATATATGTTTTTGAGTATGTATATATATATGTTCGTGTATATATATATATGTTCATGTATATATATGTTCGTGTATATATATATATATATATATGTTCATGTATATATATGTTTGTGTATATATACAGGGTGTAAACGATAAATTGGCAGTAATTTCAATCCGCAATTTAGGTTTTTTAAAGCGGCATTATCAGTCTGAAATGTTAGTTGCTGTACTCTTCAGAGTCTGAAGTCCAGATTAGCTACCTAAAAATACTAACAAAATGAGTGCCAGTGTAGAATTTAACCATAGAATGGTTATTGCTGAATTGTTCCGCGCCGGGCATAAGACGTCTGACATTATCAGAGACACTGGCTATGCTCCTAGGACTGTTTATCGTGTTGTAACAAACTTAAGGGAAGGTAGACATGCAAAGGAAGGCTCACATTCCGAGAAGTGATAAAATCCACACCAGAAGGTTTCTCAGTGGCTTGTAACGATCCATTACAGCAAATCCATCACAGTCAATGGTTGACCTGGCGAAAAAACGGAATGTGACCAAAATGACCATTTCTAATACAGTACGGAAAGATCTTGGGATGAAGTCATACTGCAGACGACGTCGTAACATTCTTAAAACGAAATCTAAGACCATTCGTAAAGAGAGAAGCCCCTTGCTACTCAATCACCTGAAACACCATGGTGGAACCGTTCGCATTTTTGTGGACGAGAAAAAGTTTGTGGTAGACGAAGTCACCAACCGCAGAAACTCGAGAGTTATCGCCATTGACCCTTCTTGTGTTCCTCCAGTCATGCAGAGTAAACACCCTGCCTCTGTCATGGTGTTTGGAGCTATTGCCAGCGATGGGAAAGTCATGCCCCGTCACTTCATTGAAGTGGGCCTAAAGATCAATACGGTGGAATATCTGAAGATTCTGGAGGAAGTTCTCTTACCCTGGATTAAGAAGAACTATGATCCCAACAAAGTGATATTCCTCCAGGACTCTGCACCTGCTCATGGATCAAAAACAGTGCAGACCTGCTTGAAGAGAGAGTTGCCGTTTTTTGTGCCCTCAAATATCTGGCCCTCTAGTTCGCCAGATTTGAACCCCTGCGAGTATTGGTTATGGGGCGATGTTGAGAAAGTCTCTAATGCTCGCCCCCATAACAGTGTGGCCTCACTGAAGACCTCCGTAAGGCGAGCATTCCGCGATATCAAGAAAGAGTCAGCTGTCAAGGCCTGTCGTGTTTTTAGGGCCCGCATTCAGCGAGTTGTGGACGCAGAAGGTGGACGCATAGAATAAAATGTTTGTATTTAATAAAACAGTTAAATAAACATACACAAATCATAAATGTCCTTAAATGTCTCTCCTTTATCAAGGTTTTACACCCTGTATATATATGTTCATGTATATATATGTTCGTGTGTATATATATATGTTCGTGTATATATATATATATATATATATATATATATATGTTCATGTGTATATATATATATATATGTTCATGTGTATATATATATATGTTCATGTGTACATATATATATATATGTCTATGTATATATATATATATGTTCATGTATATATATATATCTATATATATGTTCATGTATATATATAAGTATATGTTCATGTATATATATATATATATATCTATGTATATATATATATGTTCATGTATATATATATATGTTCATGTATATATATGTTCATGTATATATATATATATAAGTCTATGTATATATATATATATATGTTCATGTATATATATGTTCATGTATATATATATACGTTCATGTATATATATGTTCATGTATATATATATATATATATGTGCATGTATATATATGTTCATGTATAGTATATATTCATGTATATATATGTCTATGTATATGTATATATATGTCTATATATATATATATATGTTCATGTATATATATATATATGTCTGTATATATATGTTCGTGTATATATATATATGTTCGTGTATATATAGATATGTATATATATGTCTGCGTATATATATATATATGTTCATGTATATATATATAAATGTCTGTGTATATATATATATGTTCGTGTATATATATATATATATATATATATATATATATATATATATATATATATATATATATATATATATATATATATGTTCGTGTTAATATATATATATGTTCGTGTATATATACGTATATGTTCGTGTGTATATATATATATGTTCGTGTATATATATATATGTCTGTGTGTATATATATATATATATATATGCTTTGTATATATATATATGTTCGTGTATATATATATATATGTCTATGTATATATATATATATGTTCATGTATATATGTTCATGTATATATATATATATGTTCATGTATATATATGTTCATGTATATATATATATGTTCATGTATATATATATATATATATGTTCATGTATATATATGTTCATGTATATATATATATATGTTCATGTATATATATGTTCATGTATATATATATGTTCATGTATATATATGTTCATGTATATATATATATGTTCATGTATATATATGTTCATGTATATATATATATATGTGCATGTATATATATGTTCATGTATATATATATTCATGTATATATATGTTCATGTATATGTATATATATGTTCATATATATATATATATGTTCATGTATATATATATATGTTCGTATATATATGTTCGTGTATATATATATATGAATGTATATAAATATGTATATATATGTCTGCGTATATATATATATATATGTCTGCGTATATATATATATATGTCTGTGTATATATATATATGTGTTCCCTTGTATATATATATATATATATATATGTATATATAAATATATATATTTTCGTGTATATATATACATATGTTCGTGTTAATATATATATATGTTCGTGTATATATATATATATATGTCTGTGTATATATATATATATGTTCGGGTATATATATATATATATATATATAAGTTTTGTATATATATATATGTTCGTGTATATATATAAATATATGTTCGTGTATATATATATATATATATATATGTTCGTGTATATATATATATATGTTCGTGTATATATATATATGCCTGTGTATATATACGCAGAAGGTGGACGCATAGAATAAAATGTTTGTATTTAATGAAAGAGTTAAATAAACATACACAAATCTAAAATGTCCTTAAATGTCCCTCCTTTATCAAGGTTTTAAGCACTTGCATATATATGTTCATGTATATATATGTTCGTGTGTATATATATATGTTCGTGTACGTATATATATATATATATATATATATATATATATATATATGTTCATGTATATATATATATGTTCATGTATATATATATATATATGTTCATGTATATATATATATACATGTTCATGTATATATATATATATGTTCATGTATATATATATATGTCTATGTATATATATAAAATTATAGTATATATATATATATTCATGTATATATATATATATATGTTCATGTATATATATATATATATGTCTATGTATATATATATATGTTCATGTATATATATGTTCATGTATATATATGTTCATGTATATATATATATATGTGTGCATGTACATATATGTTCATGTATATATATATTCATGTATATATATGTTCATGTATATGTATATATATGTTCATGTATATGTATATATATGTTCATGTATGTATATATGTTCATATATATATATATATATGTTCATGTATATATATATATGTCTGTATATATATGTTCGTGTATATATATATGTCTGTGTATATATATATATGTATATATATGTCTGCGTATATATATATATATATATGTCTGTGTATATATATATATATGTTCGTGTATATATATATGTTCGTGTATATATATATATATTTTTGTATATATATATATGTTCGTGTATATATATATATATATGTTCGTGTATATATATATATATGTTCGTGTATATATATATATGTTCGTGTATATATGTATATATATTTTCGTTTTAATATATATATATGTTCGTGTATATATATGTATATGTTCGTGTATATATATATATATATGTTCGTGTATATATATATATATATATATAAGTTTTGTATATATATATATATGTTCGTGTATATATATATATATGTTCGTGTATATATATATATGTTCGTGTATATATATATACATGTTCGTGTATATATATATGTTCGTGTATATATATATATATGTTCGTGTATATATATATATGTTCATGTATATATATGTATATAAATGTTTATATATATATATATGTTCCTGTATATATATATATATATGTTCATGTGTATATATATATATGTTCATGTATATATATATATGTTTATGTATATATATATATGTTTATGTATATATATATATATGTTCATGTGTATATATATATATGTTCATGTGTATATATATATATGTTCATATATATATATGTTCACATGTATATATATAGATATGTTCATATACATATATGTTCATGTATATATATATGTTCATATATATATATGTCTATATATATATATATATGTTCATATATATATATGTTCATGTATATATATGTTCATGTATATATATGTTCATGTATATATATATGTTCATGTATATATATGTTCATATATATACATGTTCATGTATATATATATATATGTGCATGTATATATATGTTCATGTATATATATATTCATGTATATATATGTTCATGTATATGTATATATACGTCTATGTATATGTATATATATGTCTATGTATATGTATATATATGTTCATGTATGTATATATGTTCATGTATATATATATATATATGTTCATGTATATATATATATGTTCGTATATATATGTGTTCGTGTATATATATATGTTCGTGTATATATATATATGTATATATATGTCTGCGTATATATATATATATATTTGTGTATATATATATATATTCGTGTATATATATATATATGTTCGTGTATATATATATATGTTCGTGTATATATATATATGTTCGTGTATATATATATATATATATATTTTCGTGTATATATATATGTTCGTGTATATATATATATATGTTCGTGTATATATATATATGTCTGTATATATATATATGTTCGTGTATATATGTATATATATTTTCGTGTTAATATATGTTCGTGTATATATATATGTTCGTGTATATATATATGTTCGTGTATATATATGTATGTTCATGTATATATATATATATGTCTATGTATCTATATGTATATAAATGTTTATATATATATATATGTTCCTGTATATATATATATATATGTTCATGTGTATATATATATATGTTCATGTATATATGTATATGTTTATGTATATATATATATATATGTTCATGTGTATATATATATGTTCATGTGTATATATTTATGTTCATATACATATATGTTCATGTATATATATATGTTCATATATATATGTTCATGTATATATATATGTCTATATATATATATGTTCATGTATATATATATGTTCATGTATATATATGTTCATGTATATATATATATATGTTCATGTATATATATGTTCATGTATATATATGTCTGTATGTATATATATATATGTATGTATATATATGTTCATGTATATATATATTCATGCATATATATGTTCATGTATGTATATATATGTTCATGTATATGTATATATATGTTCATGTATATGTATATATATGTTCATGTATGTATATATGTTTATATATATATATATATGTTCATGTATATATATATATGTTCGTATATATATGCTCGTGTATATATATATATGTCTGTGTATATATATATGTATATATATGTTCGTGTATATATATATATATTTTCGTGTATATATATATATATATGTCTGTGTATATATATATATATGTTCTGTGTATATATATATATATGTTCGTGTATATATATATATATGTCTGTATATATATATATATACATGTTCGTGTATATATATGTATGTTCATGTATATATATATATATGTTCATGTATATATATGTATATAATTGTTTATATATATATATATGTTCCTGTATATATATATATATATGTTCATGTGTATATATATATATGTTCATGTATATATGTATATGTTTATGTATATATATATATATGTTCATGTGTATATATATATATATTCATGTGTATATATATATATGTTCATGTGTATATATATATATGTTCATATATATATATGTTCATGTATATATATATATATGTTCATATACATATATGTTCATGTATATATATATGTTCATATATATATATGTTCATGTATATATATGTCTATGTATATATATATATATATGTTCATGTATATATATGTTCATGTATATATATGTTCATGTATATATATATATGTGCATGTATATATATGTTCATGTATATATATATTCATGCATATATATGTCTATGTATATGTATAAGTATGTTCATGTATATGTATATATATGTCTATGTATATGTGTATATATATATGTCTATATTATGTATATATGTGTCTATGTATATATATATATATGTCTATGTATATATATATATATGTTCGTATATATATGTTCGCATATATATATATGTTTGTATATATATATGTATATATGTTCGCGTATATATATATATATTTTCGTGTATATATATATATATGTTCTTGTATATATATATATATACATATATGTTCGTGTATATATATATATTTTCGTGTATATATATATATATATTTTCGTGTATATATATATATGTTCGTGTATATATGTATATATATATTTTCGTGTTAAGATATATATATGTTCTTGTATATATATGTATATGTTCGTGTATATATATATATATATATATATAAGTTTTGTATATATATATATATGTTCGTGTATATATATATATATGTTCGTGTATATATATATATATGTTCGTGTATATATATATATATATATGTTCGTGTATATATATATATATATGTTCGTGTATATATATATATACATGTTCGTGTATATATATATGTTCGTGTATATATATATGTTCGTGTATATATATATATGTTCATGTATATATATATATATGTTCATGTATATATATGTATATAAATGTTTATATATATATATATAAGTTCCTGTATATATATATATATGTTCATGTGTATATATATATATATGTTCATGTATATATATATATGTTTATGTATATACATATATATGTTCATGTGTATATATACATATGTTTATGTATATATATATATATGTTCATGTATATATATATATATGTTCATGTGTATATATATGTTCATATATATATATATATGTTCATGTATATATATATATATGTTCATATACATATATTCATGTATATATATGTTCATGTATATATATATATATATGTTCATATATATATATATGTTCATGTATATATATATGTTCATATATATATGTTCGTGTATATATATATATATATATATATATATATGTTCATGTATATGTATATGTTCATGTATATGTTCATGTATATATATATGTTCATGTATATATATATATATATATATGTTCGTATATATATATATGTGCTTGTATATATATGTTCATGTATACATATGTTCTTTTATATATATATGTTCATGTATATATATGTTCATCTATATATACATATATATTCATATATATATGTTTACGTATATATAT
Organism: Ascarosepion bandense; assembly: GCA_037127315.1. Lineage (NCBI taxonomy): Eukaryota > Metazoa > Mollusca > Cephalopoda > Sepiida > Sepiidae > Ascarosepion > Ascarosepion bandense. The sequence goes on from JBBBDQ010001712.1 coordinate 4,162,209, forward strand.
ATGTTTACTTATATATATATGTTTACGTATATATATATGTTTACTTATATATATATATATGTTTACGTATATATATCTGTTTACGTATATGTATATATATATATGTTTATAAATGTATATATATATGTTTGCGTATATATATATACATATAAGTTTACGTAAGTATATATATATGTTTACGTATATATGTATATATGTTTACGCATATATGTATATATGTTTACGCATATATGTATATATGTTTACGTTTATATGTATATATGTTTACGTATATATGTATATATGTTTACGTATATATGTATATATGTTTACGTATATATATATGTATATATGTTTACGTATATATATATATTTATGTTTACGTATATATATATATATATATGTTTACGTATATATATATTTATGTTTACGTATATATATGTTTACCTATATATATATATATGTTTACGTATGTATACATATACATATGTGTTTACGTATATAGATTTATATATATATATATAAAATCAAATATTGATACAATTAATCTTTCGGATCAACTAATCACTGACAAATTAAAAATTAGTGATAGTTGCGAAAATTGCTACAAACGAGGCTTATGCATTTTTAAAAGATCACAAACCTGAATTTAAATTACCCATTAGGTTTATCAACCCAACTAAAATCACCAAATTAGTATTAGAATGAGTAAACCTGAAAATAAACGAAATCAAGTGATACAATGAAGTGGTACTTTGGAAGTAATCGACTGGTTCAAGAAAATCGACGATAAAAACCATTGTTCTTTTCTTCAATTCGATTTTTATCCATCTATATCTAAAAACCTCGTCTATCTAGACCTTGAATTTTATACAGACACTTTGAAAGAGGAAATTAACATAATTTTGAACTGCAGAAAGTCAGTCTTTATTCATGATAACGAACAAGGGATTGAAAATCTACTGATAATTATTATTTATCTATGGGAGCTCTGGATTCTGCAGAGTCTTCAGATTTAGTTGGATTATTTCTTCTGTCCAACCTCACGGCATATAACGACATTGATTTAAACAATACAGGACTTTATAGAGATGATGGAACTAAATCTACTGGAGGTAAGGTTGAGAGACTTAGAAAATTAATCTATAGAGTTTTTAAATCTTTTGGTCTTAGCGTAGTTATTAATTCTAATATAAAACAAGTTGACTTATTAGACATGACGTCAGACTTAATTTCTAATAATTTTCAACCTTACATGAAAAATAATGCTAACACAGTTTACATAAACTGTAGCTCTAAATCATCCACCATCCTTTATCAAACATACCATCATCGGTTGAACGTCGCGTTAACATACACTCCTCTAACAAAAAAAAAAAAAAAATATTAAAAAAAAAAAAGCAATTTATGATAAAATTTTTAGGGATAGTAGTTTTCGATACAGAGATCCGAAGGCGAATTGGCATGGCAAAGGGCGCGTTCCAGAAGCTGAGCAAAGTACTAACACACAGGAAAATCTCACTGGAAAATCTCACTGGAAACAAAGAAAAGAGTGCTGGACTGCTACGTGATGTCAGTTCTTCAATACGGTAGTGAGTGCTGGACAATATCATCGAAAATGAGGACAAAACTTGAAGCAGCGGAAATGTGGTTCTACAGAAGGATTCTGCGGATATCGTGGACTGAACATGCAAGCAACGATGAGGTGTTGGAAAGAATGGCAACCAAAAGGAAATTAATACCGAGCATCAAAAATAGACAAATGAAGTTCCTGGGACACACAATGAGGAAGGAGAATTTGAAGAACCTGATACTGACTGGCCAGGTAGAGGGAAAGAGAGACAGAGGAAGGCAGCAGATAACATATTTGCAGGGCCTGGTCGGGTGGATGACGGAACGGGGGTTACCAGGAGTAACAGGAACAAACATGCTGAGGGCCACAAGGGATAGGGAGACGTGGAGGGCCATGATCGCCTACGTCCTGAAGGGACAGGGCACATAGAAGAAGTTTTCGATATTGTGAGATCAGTTTTGTAGAAAAATATTTTCCGGAAAGAAAAATAAAAACAGAAAAATAATATGTTATAATCCTCGATTTAATCAGTTATTTAATTTTAAACTGGGACATCAGTCAGTTAGTTAAGTACCACACGTGATACACGCTTGTGCGATCATGTCTCGAAAGAGACATGACTGACTGGGCAGAAGATTATCCCACAGTAGTTTGCCATTGCTTTCTGCGGTAGACTGGTTGCCGACCAAGGCTATAGAACCCAATCTGTCCTGTTATTTAACCCATAACTGGAAGGAAGAGACGGATGAATACCTTTCCCAAGGGTATTTGCGCGTAAGTGAATACAATGGATTCAACTGGAATTCGTACTCGGCTCCCCGGTTTCTCGTTCCGAGCCGAGAAAAAAAAATTGGGACATACATTTCTTAAATTAATTGATTAATTATTTTAAAAAAAATAACCTTTTAAGCAAAGTTTTCATAGGAATACATTAAAAGTCAGTTATAGCTGCTCTAACAATTTAGAAAAAATAATTAAATTACATAGCAATAAAATATTGAAATTATACAACAATAACAACAGTAATTCTACTACCCATTTTAATTTGCCACATAGTAAAAACTTTTGTAATTGTAGAAACCCCAACTAATTGTCATGTATTTACTATTTTAAAATTCAAATTTAATTTTAATTTCTTTAATTTTATTTCTCCAATTTATCATTTTACCGTTAATGAATTTATATTTTCATATTATGTTTTTAAAAATCTTCTAATTTACGTTTTATGAATAATTTCTCTGTTTGTGTATGTGGTCTCCTCATTATTTTTGCACATGCTAAAGGATTTAATTTGAAACAATGTAATGAACATCTTTATCTGTCTGCAATTCACTTCCGACCAAAGTTTGAAATTTTTATTTCTTAGCTGTTTCTGTTGTCTCTCCACTTTCTTCCCTCTGTGCATTTTCTCACTTTCTTCTCTTTGTTCTCTTCACTTTCTGCTTTTTTTTTTTAAACGCAAAAAAATTTGAGCCCAGGCACGATGTAACCGATATCTATAGTTGTCTACAATTTACTTCCTGCCTAAACTTAAAATTTCTCTCTCTTACCGGTTTCCAATGGCTCTTTTTTCTCAGTGCTTTCTCTCTTGTTTTCCTCTTCTCCTTTTTGTTTCCTCTGTTTCTTTCTCTCTCCATTTCTTAATTTCTCGTCTTCTCATCTGTTCTGCCCTCTTTCTTTTTTCCCTCTTTTTTAATAACTTCTTCAGTCAGTTAAGTGCCATACGTGATACACGCTTGTGCGATCATGTCTCGAAAGAGACATGACTGACTGGGCAGAAGATTATCCCGCAGTAGTTTGCCATTGCTTTCTGCGGTAGACTGGTTGACAACCAAGGCTATAGAATCCAATCTATCCTATTATTTAGCCCATAATTGGAGGTAAGAGACGGTTTAATACTTTTCCCAAAGGTATTTGTGCGCAAGTGAATGCAAGGAATTTAACTGGAATTCGAACTCGGCTCCCCAGTTTGTCGTTCCGAGTCGATGTCCACTGCACCACAACGCACATCTCTTACTTCGTACAAAAAGATTTCAAAAAATAAAAGGAAGTGGTGCTTTTAAAATTTTTTTAAAAAATCGTTTATTACTATGATTTTTAACTACCTGATGAGAAATTGCTCTTTCAACGTCGAAACAAAATGTACAATTTTGTAGTAGATTGTAGTTTGTACATGTTTTAAAGTATAATTAATAACAAATGTTAATTGCTCTATTTTTATAATGAGCACTGTTTTAAATTAATGTTTTGTACGTTGAAATTATTTTCTTCGTTCCTTATTTATTTGTATATATATATATATATATATATATATATATATATATATATATATATATATATAGTATATCGAGGCAGCAAGTAATTTTCTAAACATATGCTATTAAATATAAGAGACAATGAATGTCTATTATGTTTAATCATGAGCCGTTCTAAACGTCGTATTTTTGCTTTAATTTCTGTTGAAAATAAAGACAAAAATTCTCCAACATTTGGATAATTATTTATTGGTTTTCTTCTAAGCTTTCGGCTCACATGAGCCATCTTCAGAGAGGTTGTTTAAACTGAAATATTATAAAATCCACCATCACCGACGATTTTATTTTGTGTTGACATAAAACTCCGCTTGGCAACGGCAATAGTTACCAAAAATAATAAACGCAGTTCTTAAGTTTGCGATACGGTTTTATGACGTCACACCGCGGGATAGCGCGAAATGACAACATGTAGTCAAATGCAATGTAATATGTAATTTCCTGTTTTAAAGTTGATTTTATTGAGTGTTGGTTGTTTTGATTTGATGTACATGGCCTCCAATATCTGCAGGTTCCTCTTACTGTGTGTATGAGTAAGGATCACCGTATTGTTGACCAAAATCTGTCTGATATTACCTACATGTTTATGTTTAAACAGTGCTCAAAATAAAATAGAGCTATGAATATTTATTATAAATTATAGTTTAGAACATGTACACATTATTAGCTACTACAAAGTATACATTTTGTTTCGACATTGAAAGGACAATGTCTCATCGGGTAGTTTGAAAAGAAAATGAAAATTCTTTATCTTATATTGGCGAATTGTGTGTGAGAGGTAGGTGGGGTGGAAAATGGGAAAAAAAGAGTTGAAAGTTGTCAGTTAGAATTTGAACGAAAAGAGGGAAGATATATATATATATATATATATATATATACATATATATATATATATATATATATATCACTTGTAGATGTAAAACTGATTAACCAGAAAACACTATTGAATCAGTTTATTTTATTTGTATTATAGAATGTGTGAATTTTTAGTTTTTCTTTTGCAATGTCAATCAGTTCTTGTAAGAAACTGAATCATTTAAAGCGATGTTCACGTTAGAGGCAACCCCAGGAAATTGAGTTCAAAGGTTTTATTCTCAGTGTATATACTCTTTTATAGGATCTGCGTCGTGGTGCAGTGGATATCGGCTCGGAACGAGAAATCTACGATCCGGGTTCGAATTCCAGTAGAATTCTATGCATTCACTTACGCGCAAATACCCTTGGGACAGGTAATAATCCGTCTCTTGTTGGGTTCTATAACTTTGGCTGGCAACCAGTCTACCGCAGAAAGTAATGGCAACCTACTTCTTCCCAGTCAGTCATGTCTCTTTCGAGACATGATAGCCCAAGTTGTATCACGTATAGCACTTAACTGACTGATTGACTCTTTTATAATCAAAGAGTGTAGCACTGTGATAAAAAGCCACAAAAATGAGACGAAAGAAAAAAATAGTTGATAAAGATTTTTTTACCAATATTCATCCAATATAATGCCCAAGAGCCACTCATTGTAGATGGTAGGTGTGGTGTGTTAGCGTAGGCAAGAACAAGCGTTAGGAGCATAGAGCTGATGCAGACTTTAGAAGGAACCAAGGAATAAACTTTTACTCCTGCTTAAATAAGCGGGGAGGAGTGTAAACCGAGCGAGAGATGAACCTATCTACTTCTGTTTGAGGAGAGAAAAAATAAAACGAAATAAGTAGTTAATAAAGTTCAGAGGCAGAAGTTAGAAATACGGAGCTGGAGTAGACTCTAGATGGAACTGAAAACCGAATTTTAATCAGGAAATAAGGACTAAACCTCTTTTCTTGTTCAAAAGACCGGGGAGGACTTTGAACCGGATAAAAGGCTTGCCATTTTTGTTTGTATTTTCACAAACAATCGATTAATTTTACCTCTATTTTATTCTTAATTAACTAGTAAGTTATACGTTATATCCCTCTGAAAGCGACATGTAGTAGCTTGGCTTTGAAATAAATACAAACATGCAACATGAAATCGTAAATTTAACGGTATCATTAAGAAGCAACCATAAGATAAAACCAGCGGTAATATTTTCTTTCAATAATTATTCGCTAATATTTTCTATTTTATATAAACAGCCGATGAGATGAGTATTTCCTATTGATTCTTCTTCTTTTAATTCATATTCTTCTTCTTCTTCTTCTTCTTCTTCTTCTTCTTCTTCTTCTTCTTCTTCTCCCAATTCATATATTGATTCTTCTTCTTCTTTTAATTCATGTATTGATTCTTCTTTTTCTTCTTCTTTTAATTCATATATTTCTTCTTTTTTTAATTCATATATTTCTTCTTCTTCTTCTTTTAATTCATATATTTCTTTTTATTCTTTTAATTCATATATTTCTTTTTCTTCTTTTAATTCAGATATTTCTTCTTCTAATTTGTATATTTCTTCTTCTTTTTTTAATTCATATATTTCTTCTTCTTTTAATTTATATATTTCTTCTTCTTGTAATTCATATATTCCTTCTTCTTCTTGTAATTCATATATTCCTTCTTCTTCTTTTTAGTCATATATTCCTTCTCCTTCTTCTTTTTAGTCATATATTCCTTCTCCTTCTTCTTTTAATTCTTATATTCCTTCTTCTTCTTTTTAGTCATATATTCCTTCTCCTTCTTCTTTTTTGTCATATATTACTTCTCCTTCTTCTTTTAAGTCATATATTCCTTCTCCTTTTCCTTCTTCTTTTAATTCTTATATTCCTTCTTCTTTTTAGTCATATATTCCTTCTCCTTCTTCTTTTAATTCTTATATTCCTTCTTCTTCTTTTTAGTCATATATTCCTTCTCCTTCTTCTTTTTAGTCATATATTCCTTCTCCTTCTTCTTTTTTGTCATATATTCCTTCTCCTTCTTCTTTTAATTCTTATATTCCTTCTTCTTCTTTCTAGTCATATATTCCTTCCCCTCTTCTTTTTAGTCATATATTCCTTCTCCTTCTTCTTTTAATTCTTATATTCCTTCTTCTTCTTTTTAGTCATATATTCCTTTTCCTTCTTCTTTTAATTCTTATATTCCTTCTTCTTCTTTTTAGTCATATATTCCTTCTCCTTCTTTTTTTTCGTCATATATTCCTTCTCCTTCTTCTTTTTAGTCATATATTCCTTTTCCTTCTTCTTTTAATTCTTATATTCCTTCTTCTTCTTTTTAGTCATATATTTCTTCTCCTTCTTCTTTTTAGTCATACATTCCTTCTCCTTCTTCTTTTTAGTCATATATTCCTTCTCCTTCTTTTTTCTCATATATTCCTTCTCCTTCTTCTTTTTAGTCATATATTCCTTCTCCTTCTTCTTTTTAGTCATATATTCCTTTTCCTTCTTCTTCTTTTTATCCTTTTTTTTCTTTCTTCTTCTTTTTAGTCATATATTCCTTCTCCTTCTTCTTTTTAGTCATATATTCCTTCTCCTTCTTTTTTTTAGTCATATATTCCTTCTCCTTCTTCTTTTAATTCTTATATTCCTTCTTCTTCTTTTTAATTCATATTTCTTCTTTTTCTTCTTTTTTAATTTATATATCTCTTCTTCTTCTTTTAATTCACATATTTCTTCTTCTTTTAATTCACATATTTCTTCTTCTTTTAATTCACATATTTCTTTTTCTTCTTCTTTTCCAATTTTTTTAAATTCATATTTCTTCATCTTTTTCTTGTTCTTTTAATTTATAAATTCATTCTTTTAATTCACATATTTCTTCTATTTTTTTATTCATATATTTCTTCTGCTTTTAATTCATACATTTCTTCTTCTTCTATGTGTCATGTCGCTTTTAGACATTCTCGATCATAGCTCTCCACAATTACTTGACCATAGTAGCTTTCAATGAATACCAGTTTTTTGCTATACCCTTTTAAGTTCGTTATTTAATTTATTCACTGTTTTCTTCAACATGCCCTGTGAATACCAAAGTTTCCAAGCTCCCTCTCTTTAGCATATACCCTAAAAATGTAAATTATCTCACTATTTACATTATTCGGATTATCGTCTTCATCTTTAATGGCATTTGTGCGACGTTCCGGCCGTTGTACGCCCTGGCTTTCTTCAAATGATAGGAATTTCGAACTGAACCCTTTATTACAATCATTGGGGTATATCATTCTCATTCCTTGTGTAAAGCTTCTTTTGGTAGTCATGAGTTATGTCGCTATAACCCTCTAAGTTACTTGTTTACAACTGCTGTAGCCTGGCATTGTACTCACAACTCTAAGTAAGAAATTTCTTATTTTTTACTTCACTAGAATATCTTGTCCTGTTCTTTTCCAGGTTTAATAACTTGTCCTTTTCTTTTCCAGGTTTAATATAATCTTAAGAATTTACTTTTCATGTGCGCATTTTTCTATTCAGACTTTTGTCTTCATCGTTTTTGCTGTTATTGCAACATTTCGGCCGTTGTGTCTTCAGATCTTCTTCATGTGTATATTGATTTGGGTAATCTACAGGGAATTCAGAACAGAACTCTTTATTTAATCTACAAGGATGAACTGTTCTTGTTCCACTGCATAGTGAATATTGGACAATCTTTATTTCGTGCCTGGGAAAAGTGGATCACAATTTCTTTTATGAACTTGAAAGTGTTCACAGGTAAAAAACGCCGCATTTGTATCATATTAGTATGTGGTGAGAAAGAAAGGACAAAAAAAAAGATGAAACAAACAGGCGAGAGTCGTCTCATTTGTCTTCTTCTTTTTCTTCTTCTTCTAACTATCCCGTTCTCAAAAAACAAAAAACCAAAAAAAAAAAAAACAGCTTGCTTTATACAACCGAGGAGTGACCATAATTTACATGCGAACGACGAGATAACGAGATTTCCGATCCAGCCTGGCATAAAACATGGGCACCGCCATTTTGGTTCTTTTTATCACGGACTAGCTGGATTCTTCACGACGCACAGACTCGTTGGCGTTTCCGAGGTAAGCCGTTTTCACAATTTTCTCCATACAGTATGAACAATTTGCTTGTTTTCCAGGGTCTTACAAAAATAACTGGTTAAAACCCCATACGATCACTGAAGATAAGCAATGTCGAGTTTTGTCAGTAACTAAATTGTTGACCACTTGAAAATACTAGGTGATGTAAGCTTGGATGTGCAGGTAGTGTAATGTATAATGGCTCGGAACTGTTAATCGGATAACCGAGTTCCAATTCCAGTCGTGTTCATTATATTAATTTATGTGCAAATACTCTGGGGAAAGTTATGGGTTAATTAGTAAAACTTGTATCACTAAATCATCATTATTATATCCAAAAAGAAAAAAATTCTTACAATCTAAAAAAAAAAAAAATCTGGCTTTAAATAACCTGCTAAATGTTGATCTTTTTCTAAATGTGCCGTATTCCTTCAAAACGTTGGCGATTATGGACTTCTACTTGTCCCTGTCCCTTGTTTCTCTTAATATTTTTCGTCTTGGTGTTTCTCCTAAACCCGCTGCGCCATTCATTTGTTCAAGATCATCATATATATCTCGCACTGCTTTCCCCTGGCTCTCTTTCCCTCTATCCATCCTGTGAGTATCAGATTCACCAGACTATCCTTCCTCATTACGTGTCCCAGGAACCTCAACTGTCTCTTCCTGATGTTAAGTATGAGTTTTCTTCTCATTTTTATCCTCCCCAACATCGTTGCTCATGTGCTCAGTCCATGGTATAGTCAGCATCCTTCTGTGGAACCCAATTTCTGCTGCCTGAAGTCTCTTCTTCACCCTTGAAGAGTTCGTCCAACATTCACTGCCGTACAGAATCACATACCAATCCAAGTCTCTTTTCTTTCTTTCCTGTCTTTTAGTAATATGGTTAGCATTTGAAATGAGTCCTTGGCCATGCTAATGCGTCTGTCGCACTTACCATCCTCTGTCAGAACGCTTCTCAGGTATTTATGTTGATAAACCGTACAAAAAAACTCAATCAATTTCCATTGCTTTTGTCCAGTTCTTGATGTTACCACAATGTTTCGGCTGATCTATTCTTCAGCCTTTATCAGTTGTATAATCCGTACTAATAGTCAGTCAGTTAAGTGCCATACGTGAAACACGCTTGGGCGATCATGTCTCGAAAGAGACATGACTAACTGGGCAGAAGATTATCCCACAGTAGGTTGCCATTGCTTTCTGCGGTAGATTGGTTGCCAGCCAAAGCTATAGAACCCAATCTGTCTTGTTATTTAACCCATAACTGGAAGGAAGAGACGGATTAATACTTTTCCCAAGGGTATTTGCGCGTAAGTGAATGCAATGAATTCAACTGGAATTTGAACTCGGCTCCTCGATTTCTCGTTCCGAGCCGATATCCATTGCACCACAACTCACATCCGTACTACTACTACTACTACTACTACTACTACTACTACTACTACTACTACTAATAATAATAATAATAATAATAAATTTCAGAAAAGAAACCTGATACTTAAACGATATAACTTGCCGAGTGAATTCCAATTTTTCTCAAAAAAAAAACAAAAAACAAAAAAACAAACAAAAAAAACTCTCAAATTATAAGGACCTTCAAATTGAAGTAACAAAAATGTGGAAACAATTGTCCCTGTTATGATAAGGGAATTAAGAGATGAGCCATGAAATAGGGGCGTTGGGTACGATAACGAAGGGAAGCGAAAACCATGTGAGTAAAATTCTTGGACCCATCAACATCTCAGAGCTACAAAAAATAATTTAAACCATGATTATCCCTGTTGTTATAAGGGCATTAGGCATGATGAATAAGGGTACTGAAAACCATCTGAGTAAAATTCCTGGACCCATCAATATCTCAAATCTACAAAAAGATTACTTTGTGCGGAACTACTCCTATCATCCTTAACTTTTTTTTACTCATTGTCGTCGGTGGGGACTTGGTAAGTCGGCTCTTAAAAATACCAAGATGATGTCACGCAGTAATAATAATTCATCAACGGAGTCGTAGGTCAACCGCAGTCAAGATTATAAATCCAATGGAAACTGCATGATCTTGTCGATGGGTTCATATTATTTGTTATTCAGTGACTATATACGGTTTTGAATTTGGTGGTGTTTTTTGAGACTGATGCTAAGCTCAGCTAGAGAACCCAATCTTCACTGATATTTAACCCATAGCGGAGAGAAGATATAGATTCATATCTTTTTCAAGTGAATATAAGGAACTCTAGTGTTTTCATGTGTCAGGTTCACCAAAGAGCAATGACCACATAGAGATAATACTTCGTTGGTTGTACACTGTAGGGACAAAAAAAAAAAAAAAAAAATATGCAAGCGCAAAGATAATAGAATCCACGGAAGATTCACTTATTTATTTATCTGTCAATTAATGTGATAACTTACAGGAGCTCGGAACCAGGGTTGCATTACATCATAGACATAATCGACCCCAAGTCATCCATCCACCCGGCAAGGTCTGAATCAGCATCAGCACCCCTTTTAATCTTTCTTTACCTCCAGTCCTGCACATGACTCGCTTGCCATGACTCATGACAGCAACACTGCGTCATCGGGACACCCGACATGACATGACTAGTCGAGCTGACCAGGATAAATTAATCAATCAATGGAAAAAAAAAAGAAGAAAAAAACCCTTTCATCTGGATTGGACAAAAATAAATAAATAAATAACAAGTAAATGACTCAGTGTTTTCTGATTATCTATTACCCGACACAAATACACATATATACCACATGTGGATGTGAAAATTTTGGAAGTCGAAAACAGAAAAACTGACCTATGGGAATGGGGATATATTTTTGGCCTTCTACAGAAACGCACATTTCAAAGAAGTAATCTTTTCAAAATATTATTTTTGTATTACTATCGAATAAGGACTCTTGATCTCGAATATCATTTTTCAAAATTTTCAGAGTAAATTCATTCTAAATGAATCCTTTGATAAACTATATCCAGAAAAAAAAATCAATTAATTTGAAATTAAAATAAAATAGCATTTAAATGATTTGACGCATTTTCTTACATAGCTTTTTTTCTTGTATTAAAATAGTGCTTACTCTTTTATGTAATCCTGAAAATATATAAATATGAAATATAGTAAGAGGCACCTCGATGTGGTGTAGTGGTTAACAAGCTTGTCTTGATATAAAAATTATGACTGAGTAGTGAGATCGATCCTCATTGGGTACCGGGAATATTAAACCAATTCCCTTTCGATGAAAGGCCGGCCGCTCGTCTTTCAACGCGTTCAAAGAGAATTTACGAGACGACAGGGCGGGCAGGGTAGCGTAGGGTAGTATCGCATGCAGGCAGGGCTTGCCGGGGTCCGGTAACGAGGACAGACCAGACCACACGGTGACTACATTGTTTACACCGTTCGGACTGTTGTGCTCATCTTTATTGCCATGATTAGGACGTTTCGAATGTTGTACGTTCCTGCCTTCTTCAGGTGCTAGGAATGTTGAACCGAACCCTACAGCATCTTGCGGTTGGAGAGAGAGAGAGAGAGAGAGAGAGAGAGAGAGAGAGAGAGAGAGGTGGGAAATGGAGAGAGGGGTATTGTTTACCTTCCTTTTATACTAATTTATAAAACACCACCTGCGATAAAGTTTGTATAACGATCGTAGTTCTAAAGAAAAGGGTTAACTACATGAGGGTCATGGATGAATAATGCAGTAATAGAGAATATAGGTGTTCGATCCCATTTTTAGCCAACCGTTCCTATGAGCAGTCTTTCTACTCATAGCAGATACATGAGTCCTTGTTCAACAAGTTGGTCATATTTCTGCACAAAACAATCTTAGCAGTCCATTGGTTGAAAAAGTGTGGTAATGCTCAAAATCAAGAAAAGTTTTGTTCAGACCTTTCCAAAACTTGGCGATAAACTTAACCAGTGAGGTAAGCGGAAGCCTATCTTGAAAATCAACATTCCCAAACCTCTGAGTTGCAATTATTATAATTATTATATCTTTAAATAATTTAATCAATATACCTAGGTGTTTTTGACAAAAGTCCATGATATCCACAGGAGCCTTCTGTAGAACCACATTTCAGCTGCTTCAAGTTTTTCCTTCATCTTCGAAGATATTGTCCAACATTCACTGCCATATTGAAGAACCGACATCACATAGCAATCCAGTACTCTCTTCTTTGTTTCTAGCGAAATTGACCTGTTTCTTAATACTTTACTCAACTTCTGGAATGCTTCCTTCGCCATGCCAATTCGCCTTCAGATCTCAGTGTCGCACTTTCCGTCTTCTGTTAGAACACTTCTTAGGTATTTAAATTTCTTTACCTGCTTGATTTTAGAGTCCCTCACCTGTAATTGGCATTTTGATCTGCCCTTGTTGCTGATGACCATATATATATATATATATGTTGTTGCTGATGACCATATATACTCGTAAAAATTTTTGGATATTCTACAAATCGATGGATAATAAATATTTCGCAGCTAAGTCGCCGCTCTTCAGGATTTGGGTCAGAAGATCGGCGTCTTAGCTGGAAAATATTTATTAACGCATGGATTTGTAGAAAATCCAAAACTTTTAAAATTATATTGCTCTGTTAAATTTAGTAAAAAAAAAATTAACATTGAGTTCTACTTGAGTTTGTTTCTGTTGGAATTTACCTTACAAAAATACCAAATATTCTACATTATATATATTAACTATAGTAATAACAATACCAATAGTAACAGAACTAACTCTGCCAAAACTAGTATTAATTAAGCTATAATTTAAATTGTCTTGTACAACCCACCGAGAATGAACTCGAAGGGAAAAGAAGGGGAAGTAAAAAAAGAAACAAACGAAATACATGAACAAAAAGTCAAGCACTCGTAAGCAAGAAAAAACCCAAGACGAAAACCCTAACACTAAAGGGCTCAATACGAAAGTAGAGCAAACAAAGACAGAAAATCTAAGCAAGAGCCAACAACTGGTGTCTTTGTTTTAATTTGAGAACCTATATATTTGCTACCTTAAATCTTTGTTGTCAGCCAATTTCCCTGACGAGCCATATGACGAAACCGTGGTAGGTTGTTGGCCCTTGCTTAGATTTTCTTTATATATATATAAATTCGTAGGTTAATTATGAAAAGATTCTACACAAAAATGTTTATCTTTCGATAATATATATTTTATCTTTTCTTTGTCAATGTACTTAAGACAATTCTTTCTATCATTCACATAAATCGGAGTTTATACGGTAAACATTTTTCCAGTTTCCCGTTTTCCTTAATACTTCCTCGTTGCTCGTATGTTCTGTTCATAGTTTTCTCAGTATTCATCAGTACAATTATTTCTCTGTCTTATCATATTCCTTATTCATCTGTGCTTACGGCTGTGTCACGTGCAAACATTGTTTCCCATACGGTCACTGAAGTTTAGCAATGTCGAGTCTAGTCAGTACCTAGTGGTAGCTGCTTGTATCACTTAATATCTCCTCCGAAATTCTGACAAACTAAAAATATTTTCTGGTTTTAAATAACCTGCAACGATTGATAAGACGTAAAAAAGAACTAATCAATTTTGCATCTGTTGGTTGGCTTGTTGGTTGATTTTGTTTGGAGGCACATCAACCCCTATGTGTTATTTAATGCCGAAATGGAAATATTTTGAACGCAATTGTATGCCTTCAGCTACACATAAATGTTCCTGGGCATGACGGTAAACTGCATCCGGCAGTAAGGTCTCTGATTTGAAGGTTGTGGGGAGCATGGAACACCTCTTAATTGCTGTTGTTCCCAGGTCCACCCTGACCCGGAGTGGTAGCACCTGTTAGGGTCCCAGCTATGGGCAAATAGTTAACCCCCAAACTGGGGTCAAAACACTATGAAAGTATAAAAGTATACTTTTATACATAAAAATAGACTTTTATATAAATATATACATTTTCGAAGGAAAAATTTTACCAACAAATCATTTTTGAAGAAAAAATTATTACCATAACATATTTTTGAAAAAAAAAATTCTCAGTAAAACATTTTTTAATACAAAACTAGAAGACGTTTTCAGTTTTCTAAAATAAAAAAGAATAAAAACAAAAAGTTTCATTAAAATCTGACTAAATCAACATTCTTACTATAGCCGAACATTAAAAAATACCTTAAAACCCCACCTTTTTGACATTAAATAACCCAGAGAGGTTGATATGCCATTAAATAAAACTCAAACTCAAATTACACATAAAATATATTGTTGGTTATTTACTCTAAATATGGATTGTTTGATTTTGTTTAGCAACATATCAATCTATATAGGTTATTTATTGCCAAAATCTAAATATTTTGTACGTAATTTTATACTTTTAAAGTAAAGGTTTATTTTTTTCTAAATGTATTTTTTAGATTATAAAATCTATTGTTGCTCATTTAAAAAAAAATACTGTTGATTTTTGTTTGGCGCTACACAGTTTCGCCATAACTGAGACCATAACAGTTTCTATCACCCCTGGGAATAACAGTGACTATGAAGTGGTTCAACGCTCTCGAAAGCCTACAATCTCTCGATCAGACGCCTTGCTGCCGGATGTAGTTTATCGTCATACCCAGGAAGAATTTTGTTTTTCATCTGTCAAGAAATTGGCCAGCTTAGGTATGTAGTTGAATTAGGAACATGATACAGTAGAACGTTTCAGTTAAAAAAAAAATCCGTTAATAACTAAATGTCATAAATAATTTATTTTTATTATTTTTCAAAAATTAAAAATCTCAAAAATTAAATCTGTCAACGCTATTGCTAAATAGTAACAGTTAGTAATAGTTTGAAAACTGAGAGGTAGCAATATGGCAGTATAATTGTGTTCCATTGTAGCCATTGATTTGCGAGGCGCAAGAGGTTAAAGCATCGGTATAAGAGATGAGCACTCGAAATACAGAGTAATAATAAAATTTAGGCGGGTACTCGCTCTTTCTTTGTTTTGAGAGTATTAGATCCATAAAGTTGCGATAATGCCACAGGGGTTTACTTGTGCAACCATACTGGCAACTGGGTCTCACCCATTCACAGTTAAATCAACCAAATGCATCTGGCAATTCTACTTCAACAGCTTCTTTTCTCGCACTTTCCGCTTGTGGAACTTTCTTCCATATTCTTGCTTTTCTGACGGTTAAAACCTCCAGGAATTTAAATGCAATGTCAATACCCATCTCTTAACCACTTGACTCCAGTTCTTTCTACATCACCCTGTATATCTTTTCCTTTCTCTCTACCTTTGCAACTGTCATCACACCTGTATTCCCATCCTTCTCTTGCCCTTTTTCTGACACCCCCTGTAACTGGTTCGTCTTTCTCAAAACTCTCCTCTTATCTAATACTAGCAGTATAGCCCGATGTTGCTCGAGTGTAATGAAAGCTTTAAAACTAATCCATGGTCCTGGAGGTCAAACTCTTTGGACGTTGGAACGAAAGACCAAAAAGCAATAGTTGTTTCCAGTTAAAGCGAAATCGTAGACTGAAAGAAAAATGAATGGATGTAAGTCTAATTTTGATTTCCTGGTATCGATATCAAATAAGTTTTTTTCGTCGTAAACTGAATTTTGAAGGCTAAATAAGTCATCTGAGTAAATGGTATCATGGCTACAATAATACAAACTTAGAGCCAAACCCGAAGCAAAAACTGAAATAAAAGGGCTGAAAAAAAATACATACATACAGGCAGATACACACACACACACACACACACACACACACACACACACACACACACACACACACACACACACACACACACACATCTTGCCTTTTATATACATATATATTATCGATTTTCTGCACTATTTTAAGAACTGCAACCTTGAAACTTCTGAATATCGTTTCTTATGTCTTTGTCTACGAGTGTATCAAATTTGATTAAAATCGGACCACACCTTCTAGTACCCGATTTTTTCGATTATCGATTTTCGATATTTATCCGGGGTATCTCGACACAAAACCTAGCTAAGAACACTCGCAGACGCTTATAGTACAACTGTGTAAATATTCAAGAAAATCAGTTCAGCCGTCTCGGAGTCTATAGGTAACGGACACACACACATACTCACACACACACACACAAAGTTCCATTTATAAATAATTTTAGATTTTACTCTTATGTAGCCCCCTGCGCATCAGTGGTGTTACCGCCTTGCTTGGAGTGAAACGATTAAAGAAAACATTAATAAAATAAAAATAGCGAGTCAGTTCATGAATAATTTTGTCACCTTTACACGACTCACACATTAAGTGAAGGATTGATGAATAGAATGTGAACATTTGGAGAGAATTATCGTAAAACACTAGATAGCGGTTAAATAATAGGGTAAACTGGGCAATCTAGCCTTGTATTGCAGCCAATATGGAGGAAAGGTTACTATAAACTCAAAACCGTAAAATAAACAACAGGAATCTACTCTGATATATTTCCAAAGAAGTCATCGTAATGGACATTTAAAAAAAGAAAATCGGGGAGAGCCATGATCGCTTATGTTCTGAAGAGGTATGGCGTTAAATGGTCATAAAGAGGGAGAAAAACTGTATATGTACACGTATATTTGAGCGTCGGAGAGAAAGGGCGTGTCATAGATAGATAGATAGATAGAGAGAGAGAGAGAGAGAGAGAGAGAGAGAGAGAGAGAGAGAGAGAAAGCCAAAGGGAGGAGGGGTTATTTGATGTGCCCCATGTGGTCAAATTAAATTACTAACCAGTTTTAAGTGAAATGTTTGAATTTATTAAATTATTTATTAAGGAAAAAGGCAACACCAATTATTTGGAGTTAAGCAAACCTGGTTTAATTTCGAAGAAAACAGTTTGCTTAGATTTAAATAAAGGGTGTTGCCCTTTGCAATTGTATTGAAGACGGATTTTAATCCTAACCCTTAAAGCATTTAATGAAACGAAGTTTGTTTAAAGCCAAGTAATTGTTTAAGGATGTGCATTGTGGTCCAGTGGATATCGGCTCCGAAAGAGAAATCGGGGAGCCGAGTTCGAATTCCAGTTGAATTCATTGCATTCACTTACGCGCAAATACCCTTGGGAAAGGTATTAATCCGTCTCTTCCCTCCAGTTATGGGCTAAATAGCAGGACAGATTGGGTTCTATAGCCTTGGCCGGCAACCAGTCTACCGCAGAAAGCAACTGCGGGATAATCTTCTGCCCAGTCAGGCATGTCTCTTTCGAGACATGATCACCCAAGCGTGTTTCACGTATGGCACTTAACTGACTGACTGAATTGTTTTTACCTTTTGCTTTGTATTGAAGACGGATTTTAACCCTTAAAGAATCTCATGCAACGCAGTTTGCTTAACGCCAAATCATTGTTTTTACCTTTTGATTTGGTTTCAAGATGAAATTTAACCCAATCTTAAAGAATCAAATGAAACTCGGTTTGCGTAAATAAAAAAAAAAATTGGTGTTTCTTTTTGCTTTGCTTTGATTGATTTCAAATATACTTAAAGCAGCGAATGAAACCTAGTTTGAAATAACTTCAAATAACGGGTGTTGCCTCTTGTTATGTTGTGATGACGGATTTTAACCATGCTTAAAGCATCGAAAAACTTAGTTGTCTTTGACTTTTGGTTTGTTTTGGAAGATGAAATTTAACCAAATATAAAGAATCAAATGAAATTCGGTTTACCAAAATACCAAATAAATGGTGTTGACTTCAACTTATTTTGATGACGGATCTTGGCGATTTAAACATCGAATGAAACTCGGTTTGGTTAAAATAAAATAATTGGTGGTGCCTTTCGTTATTTTTTCATGAAGAATTTTATTCATGCTTAAATCATCGAAAGGAATTGGTTCTCTTTAATGCAATTATTTGCCTTTTGTTTTGTTTTGATGACGAATTTTAACCATGAGGGAGAACGGTTTGCTTTAATCCAAATAATCGGTGTTTCCTTTTGCGTTCATTTAATGACTAATTTTAACAATGCTTTAAGCATAATAGGGAACTAGATTTTCTTAAATTCAAATAATTACAGTTACCATTTGCTTTGTTTTGTTGACGGATTTTAACCATGAGGGAGAACGGTTTGCTTTAATCCAAATAATCGGTGTTTCCTTTTGCGTTCATTTAATGACTAATTTTAACAATGCTTGAAGCATAATAGGGAACTAGATTTTCTTAAATTTAAATAATTACAGTTACCATTTACTTTGTTTTGTTGACGGATTTTAACCATGAGGGAGAACGGTTTGCTTTAATCCAAATAATCGGTGTTTCCTTTTGCGTTCATTTAATGACTAATTTTAACAATGCTTGAAGCATAATAGGGAACTAGATTTTCTTAAATTTAAATAATTACAGTTACCATTTGCTTTGTTTTGTTGACGGATTTTAACCATGCTTAAAGCACCGAATAGAATTGTGTTTGCTTGACTTTAATTAACTGGTGTTGCGTTTTGCTTTTTTATGCCGGTTTTTATTCATGCTTAAAGCCTCGAAGGAAAATCAGATTGCCTTACACCAAATAATCGCTTTGCTCAGATTAACAATGCTAAACGCAAGTAAGGAAACTAGGTTTACCTTATTCCACTTATGCTTAACCCCAAATAATTACTGTTGCATTTTACTTTATTATGGTAACAGATTTTATCTATGCTTGAACAATCTAATACAACACATTTTGCTTAACTGGAAGTTATTAATGTTTATTTTTTTTTTGATGTGGGATATTAACTACTAACAGTATAGCCCGGCGTTGCTCGGGTGTAATGAAAGCTTTAAAACTAAAGCTTTCATTACACCCGAGTCTGAGCTTCAGGACCATGTAATGGTCCTGGAGATCACACTTTAGACGTTGGTATGAAAGACTAAAAAGCAATAGTTGTTTCTAGTTAAAGCGAAACCGTAGAATGAAAGAAAAATGAATGGATGTAAGTCAAATTTTGAAATTTGATGAGAATTGGATAAAAATTGTGGATTTGTATAAAGGACATACAGGCAGATAAACACACACATCTTGCCTGTTATATATATATATATTATCGATTGTTCTGCACTATTGTAAGAACTGCAACCTTAAAAATTCTGAATATTGTTTCTTATGTCTTTTTCTATGAGTGTATCAAATTTGAAAAAATCGGACCACTCCTTCTATAACCCGATTTTTTTGATTATTGATTTTTGATATTTATCCGGGGTACCTCGACACAAAACCTAGCTAAGAACACTTGCAGACGCTTATAGTACAGCTGTGTAAATTTTCAAGAAAATCGGTTCAGCTGTTTCGGAGTCTATAGGTAACGGACACACACACACACACACACACACACACACACACACACACACACACACACACACAAAGTTCCATTTATAAAATAAGTTTAGATGCTTGAAGCACCGAATGAAATGTATTTGACTTAACTGGAAGTTATTTTTGCTTTTTCATTTTTGGATGTGAGATTTTAACCATGCTTGAAGTATCGAATGAAACTCGTTTTGCTTAACAGAAAGTTACTGCTTTTTCCTTTTTTGATGTAATATTTTAACCATGCTCGAAGACTTAACTGGAAGTTACCGCTGTTGCTTTTTTGTGTTTTAATGTCGAATTTTAACCATGCTTGAAGCATCAAATGAAATTCGTTTTGCTTACATGGAATTTGTTCCACTTGCTTTTTTTGTTTTTGATGTGGGATTTTAACCATGTTTGAAGTATCAAATGAAACTTATTTTGCTTAACAGAAAATTATTGCTGTTGCATTTTCCTTTTTTGATGTATTTTAACTACGCTCGAAGGCTTAACTGGAAGTTATTGCTGTTGCTTTTTCGTTTTTTGATGTGGGATTTTAACTGTGCTTGAAGCATCGAATAAAACCTCTTTTCCTTAGCAGGAAGTTATGGCTGTCATTTTTTTCACTGTTTTAATGTGGGATTTTAACCATGTTTGAAGTCTTAACTGGAAGTTATTGCTGTTGCTTTTTTAGTTTGTGATATGAGATTTTAACCATGCCCGAATCATTGAATGAAACTTCTGTTGCTTAACTAGAAGATATTGCTGATACTTTTTATTTTTATGTGGTATTTTCATCATGCTTGTTACTTTTCCGTTTTTTGATGTGCGTTTTTAACCATGCCTGAAGTATCGAATGAAACTCGTTTTGTTTAACTGGAAGATATTTCCATTGCTTTTTTATTTGTTATTTTAACCATATCGGATGAGACTCATTTTGCTTAACAGGAAACTATTGGAAGGGCTTTTTCCTTTTTGGATGGAGGAGCGATACCTTAAATAGAAGTTGTCGTTGTTGCTTATTCGATTTTTGAAGTGGTATTTGAATCATGCTTTACTCGTTTTGCTTAATTGGAAGTTATTCTTGTGAATTTTTCCTTTTTTTATGTAAGATTTTAAACATGCTTTAAGCATAGAACAAAACTCGTTTTGCTTAAATGGAAGCTATTGCTTGTTACGTTTTCTTTTGATATGGGATTTTAACCATGTTTGAAGCAACGAATAAAATTTGTTTAGATTAATTGGAAGTTATTCCTGTTGATTTTTCTTATTTTGATGTGGAATTTTAAACATGCTTGAAGCATCAAATGAAACTCGTTTTCTTTAACTCCAAATCATTGGTGTTGCCTTAGCTTTTTTTTAATCGTATCACCCCAAGCAAGGCGGTAATGCCACTGATGTGTAGGGGGCTACATAAGAGTAAAAAGATTAAGTAGAAGAGAGTGAAGAAGAAGACGAACCAGTTAGAAAAGGAGCAAGAGAAGGATGGGAATACAGGTGTGATGACAGTTGCAAAGGTGGAGAGAAAGGAAAGGATATACGGGGTGGTGAAAGAACTAGAGTCAAGTGGTTAATAGATGAGTATTGACATTGCATTTAAATTCCTGGAGGTTGTAGCCGTCAGGAAAGCAAGAATATGGAAGCGAATTCCACAGGCGGGAAGTGCGAGAGAAGAATCTGCAGGAGTAGACTTGTCGTCTGCATTTAGTTAATCTAACTGTGAATGGGTGAGACTCTGTTGCCAATCTGGTTGCACGAGTAAATACCTGTCGCAGAGGCACCAGGGACTTAAGTTCGTTGGAGCAGAAGTTATGAAAGTATTTATAGAACAGGCAAAGGGAGGCCATATCTCGTCGGTGGGGAAGTGTCTGTAGTCGAGCCGCCAAGTCGGTACCTATCTTTTTTTGTCAAACTTTAATCAAACTGAAAGCATCAAACTACTGAAAGCATCAAACTAAACTCTTGCTCATCTCTAAATAATCTGTGGTGATCTCTAATTTAACTATCCTTCAAGCATCAAAGGCATCTCTCTTTACTTTCAAATAATTGATATTTTCTTTTGTTTTGCTTTGGTGTTGGATTTTAACAACGTCTTATGGAAGCTCCATTTGCATAAATAAGTGATGTTGCCATTGCTTATTTTGCTAAAAGATTTTAACCATGGTTGAAACACCATAAAAAGCTCGTCTTGCTTAACGCCAGTGTTGTCTATTTCTTTTTTATCCCTTTGGTGACTTATTTCATTCATGCTTAAAAAAAAGGAAAACCGGTTTGCGGACGTCCAAAAAATTGGTATTTCTTTTTGCTTTGCTTTGATTACGGATTTTCACCATACTTAAAACATCGATAGAAACTAAGTTTTTTTAACTCCAAATAATTGGTGTTTCTTTTGTTCTGGTTTGCTGACGTATTTTATCGATGCTTAAACATCATAGGGAACTTTATTTGCTTAATTCCAAATAATTGTTGTTTCGTGCTGAATTTATTTGATGTTTTTTTGTAGTAATCAGTTATTTTTCCTTTTTTAAAAATTGAGAAACGTTTTTAACATTTACATTAACATTTCGCCAAAATATTTGCGTCTCAATATATTTTTTTTATAATCATATCGCCCCAAGCAAGACATTTTACTGCCACTGTTGTGCAGGGGGTTACATAAAAGGAAATTTATGAGAAAGAGTGACAGGTTACAGAGGGTGCCAGGAAGTGGGTAAGAGAAGGATGAGAATACTGTTGAGAGTGGAGTGGATGGAGAAAGGAGCATGAGAGAGAGGATGCAAGTTAGGAGATGACTTTTGACTTTACATTTAAATTCTTGGAGATTTTAGCTGTTAGGAAAGCAAGTAAACGGAAGAGAATTCCACAGATGGGAAGTGCGAGAAAAGTAGCTGATGGAGTAGAATTTGCGTTTACAATTTATTTGTTTCATAGTAAAAGGGTGGGACCTAGTTGTTAATCTTGTGGCTCGAGGAAATTCATATATAGTGGGCACCAGTGAGTTAAGTTCATCGGAGCAGAAACCGTGAAAGTATTTGTAGAAGAGGCACAGGGAAGCCACATTGCGCCGGTGAGAAAGTGACTTCGAATAAATATATGAGAAGCAATATATTAATAAATAGAAAGTTTTCGTTAGATTACAGATCTAAGTAATGTTCGTAAATCCTTACATATCAGTGAACGTTGAAGAATTTCCTTAGCTCGATGCAACAGGTGTGTGTCTCTACTGACAAATTCTAAAAATACCAATGTAAGCAATGTAGAAGTCTATTATATTAGGTTATCCCAAAAGTTCGTAAACACTTGCGAAATGGGTCTATCTGGTCCAGCACAATCGAGACAAGCGATGGGTTCGGAAAGGGCAAGAGACATCGTCGGTTCCAAAACAAGATCGATTCGGCAAGAAAGTCATGTTGTGCGTTTGGTGGAACTTTGAAGGAATCGTGCATTTTGAGTTGGTTCCGAATGGTCGTGCCATCAGTGCCGAACTTTACTGTCAGCAATTTGAGCGGGTCTACGAAAAGTTGAAGCAAAAGTACCCGGCTCTGATCAACCGAAAGCGCGCTTTGATGCAGCAGGACAATGCCAAGCCACACACCGCCAGGAAGACCAAAGACAAGTTTGAAGATCTGGATGGCGTTGCGGTTCTGTCACATCCAGCCTACAGTCCTGACTGTGCTCCATCAGATTACGGCCTTTTCCGCTCAATGCAACACTTTCTGAAGGGCCGCTGATTCGACTTGTTTGATGAAGTCGAGGAATTGAATGGTACTTTGACCAGATCCGAAAGCTTGCAGATCGATGGCAGAAAGTTTTGAAAAATGATGGTCGCTATTTTGAGCAACAATTTTTGTTGTTTTTGCGAGTAAAATTTCAATTTTTTGCAAATGTTTACGAACTTTTGGGACAACCTAATAATATTGAAACAACCTTGAAACTTTTACTTATGATAAAATAGAAAAAGTAAAAGCTAATATTTCCGTGGAACCTCATCAAAGGAGGACCTAGATAATTTAACACTCACATAAGAGCAATGAGGGGAAACCTATTATTGAATTTGTGTAAATGGATGTCAGAACAGACCAAGGGCGTGGTAAAGGTTTTATAAACTCCGTCAGCCAAATGCCATACGTGATACACGCTTGGGCGATCATGTCTCTTTCGAGATATGATTGAATTCATTGCATCAACTTACGCACAAATACCCTTGGGACATGTATTAATCTGTCTCTTCCCTCTAGTTATGGGTTAAATAATAGGATAGATTGAGTTCTATAGCCTTTGCTGGCAACTACAGAAGAAAGCAATGGCAACCTACTGCGGGATAATCTTTTGCCCAGTCAGTCATGTCTCAAAAGAGACATGATCACCCAAAGCGTGTATCACGTATGGCACTTAACTGTCTGATTGAATATAATAGTTGGAAACATGATTAAGGCTTCTACTGGGCATAAAGTAGGGGACCAGTTTTCTATTGTTATGAAGTAATAAACTGATCCCCTACTAATTACTACTTAATAATATAATACATCTCTTCCCCCGCTAGCTATGAGTCAAATAACAGGACAGATTGGTTCTATAGCCTAGTCTACCGCAGAAAGCAATGGCAACCTACTGCGGGGTAATCTTCTGCCCAGTCAGTCATGTCTCTTTCGAGACATGATTGCCCAAAGCGTGTATCATGTATAGCACTTAACCTAATCAAGCTGACATACAATGAGCAAAGTGCCGATAAAATTTGGTTCATGCCTCTATAAAGGGCTTTTAAACGAATATTTAATTCTACTACTAATAATAATAATTACTGTTGTTGTTGTTGAAGACTGAGTCGTTCCAAACAGTACCCGTATCTTAGATAAAGAAATAGTCTGTTCCCGGGTTTTTATAAGCGGTGGTGCTGGTGGATTTTCGTTAGGTTGTAATTTTAACTACTTCTTGTTTTTATTAAACGAGGGTTCGTAACACAGATGTCCTGATACTTCAAGGTACTATTTTAATCGAAAGGAATTATAACACTCAAAGTGTTTGGCAAGGAAAAAAGTACTGATGATGTTGAGTTCCTGCATTTGTCTACGGCTTTAGCATGGGTGAGATAATTTCTGTTTGAATTTCAGTGACGAGTAATTATAATAGGCTATTTTATTGCAAAGTATCCGCCCCTTGTGAGCCGTGGTGCAGGGGATATCGGCTCGGAACAAAAAATCGGAGAGCCGAGTTCGAATTCCATTGGAATTCATTGTATTATTCATATACGCAAATATCCTTGTTAGAGCTATAATCCGACTCTTCTCTCTCCAGTTATGGGTTAAATAGCAGGACAGATTGGGTTCTATACCCTTGATTGGTAACCAGTCTGCTGTAAAAGGTAACAGCAACCTACCGCAGGAAAATATCCTGACCAGTCAGTCATATCTCTTTTGAGACATGATCACCCAAGCGTTTATCACGTATGGCACTTAACTGACTGTTCGCCATTTGGTTGTTAAATGATAGACGGGTTTTCAAGTACGATGTTAATCCTGAGCATAAAGGAATGAGGTCTACTTCTGTGGATGAAATTAAAATAATCGGTTCGACATTGTTACGAAATGCATAAAAAGGCCACAGAGGACAACGGCCGAAGCGTTGTGATTATAACAAACAAGATTAGGACATCGAATCAATGACGTTATTTGAAGTTAGAATTTGAACTCTGCTGATTCCATTTTTAATTTTGCTTCTTTGTGAAGTAATTCTTATGATCAGTAGTGGGTGTTAATGAAGGTAGCAGCTTTGATGAAAGAAAAAAAAGTCAATTGTTTTAAATTATAAAGTTCATTTTCACTGAAACTCTTCGTCTGACTCTCTTCTTCCGGGCAGAGAGGAACCTAGAAGAGGCTCCGCCGAAGGGTAGAGTCTCGTCTGGAGTCAACAAACAAAGCCTCATGCAGGGTCTGCGGGAAGTTTTTGTCCGAATTTCAGTTCACCATTTCGTGTAAAAATTGAACCCCGAGTGCAGAATGAGAGACACAGACTATCTCTTATGATGATTGGGGTTGGGATAGGAAGAAAGATTAGCGTCAACCCAAGTGCAATACGGCAGTTATACATGTCTGACTCACAGACAATTTCACGACAAGAGTTAGATTCTCAATGGATTTATTACCATCACCTTGTGGCAGACTAAGCTCGCTGTAACTTTCCAGAATTTTATTGTCATATGATACTAAGATATCGACTCGGAACGATAAATCGGGGTGCCGAGTTCGAATTCCAGTTGAATTCATTGCATTCACTTACGCACAAATACCCTTGGGAAAGATATTAATTCGTCTCTTTCCTCCAGTTATTGGTTAAATATAATAGGACAGATTGGGTTCTATAGCCTTGGCTGGCAACCAGTCTACCGCAGAAAGCAATGGCAATCTACTGAGGGATAATCTTCTGCCCAGTCAGTCATGTCTCTTTCGAGACATGATCGCCCAAGCGTGTATCACCTAACTGACTGACTGATACTAAGAGATATTTACAAAAAAATATATGTTCCATTTTTTGCAGCACTTGATAGTCAGATGTACGCAAATCTCCATTTCTGGATTGGGAGTAGTCGTACTACTAGGGGATGATTTCACAAAGGTTCCGAAATGAGTTTATTTTTTCCATCTTGGTATATGCGGGAATTTCAAGCTCATGCCGTTTGTAATTCGAAGTTAATATTTTTATGGGATACCGTATTCATTTATTTTATTTGTTCTCTATTGCTTATCAGTCTATTGCAGGTTATTTGCAGCTAAAAAATATTTTAAATTTTTAAATATTTTTTTGAAATAATAATAATTTAGTGATACAAGTCTTACTCGTTAACCCATAGCTAGAGAAAGAAGAGGTGGATTCATACCTTTCCCAAGGGTATTTGCATGTAAGTGAATATAAGAAACTGAACTGGAATGGTAATTCAGTTCTCATTAAAAATTTGAAGGTATAGTCCATGATATCGGCCTCACACCCAACCTTACAGCAACTGGTATTTTCAAGCGTTCACTCATATAGGTACTGACCAGACGCGACGTTGCAACGTGATATGGCCGTAATATTTTTAAGAGGTACTGGTCGAGTTAAAAAAAAATGTCACGTTAAATCATGTTGTAATTCTATTGGTCATTTTGCTTTTCTCTTGTCATTTTTTTAATAATCATATCGCCCCAAGCAAGGCATTTTATTGCCACTGTTACATAGGAGAAAAGTTATGAGAAAGAGTGACAGGTTATAGGGGGTGTTAGGAAGTGGGTAAGAGAAGGATAAGAATACTGATGAGAGTGGTGTGAATGGAGAAAGAAGCATGAGAGAGAGAGAGAGAGAGAGAGGATTCAGGTTAGTGAGATAGGAGATGACTATTGACTTTACATTTAAATTCTTGGGGATTATAGATGTCAGGAAAGCAGGTAAATGGAAGGAAATTCCATAGGCGGGAAGTGCGAGAAAAGAAGCTGCTGGAGTAGAATTTGCGTTTACAATTTATTGATTTCACAGTAAAAGGGTGGGACCTAGTTGCTAATCATGTGGCTTGAGTAAATTCATATATAGTGGGCACCAGTGAGCTAAGTTCATTGGAGCAGAAGCCGTGAAAGTATTTGTAGAAGAGACACAGGGAAACCACATTGCGCCGGTGAGAAACTGAGTGTATCTGAGCTGCCAAGTCGGGATTTGTCACACTACAGATTCTCAGTTGAATTTTGTGAATGACATATAGGTGGATAGCAGGAACACCCGACCAGATATGGCAGCAGTATTCAATGCACGGGCGGGTGGTAGATTTATATATGTGCAGGATTGTTTCAGGCGGAAAAAAACTTCCTGTCGCTACACAGAGAATCGACTTAGCAGCGGATTTAGCTATGGATTCTATATAATCATTCTCTGTTGTGAGTGTTAAGCCGAAGAGGCGCAGTGTTTTGTTTTCAGGGAGACTAGCCTGATCCATGCTAATGGGGGGTAGGAGCGATTCTTATGAATATGACAATAGTGCGGATATTGTTACCAATAATGCAATAATTAAGCTCTCCAATAACTGTTATGCTATCTGAATATAGCATAACAGTTATCGGTGAGCCGAGTTGAAATTCTAGTCGATTCTGTTACGCTCCCTTTCGCACTAATGACTTTGGAAAAGGCATGAATAAAACTTTCATCTACTGGTTGAATAGTAATGCAGGTTGGGCTGCCTAACTTTGGGTGGTAACTTCTCTAGGAAAAGAAAACTCCGAATTCAAAAATCAGCTTCAAGAGTAGTAGACTCCGTCTGGTCATCTTGCCGTAGACACACTACCGCCGCTACTGTTGCACCACTTGTGGTGCCCCTACGTCAATTATCGGAATTGTTTCTTCTTCTATGTGCCGTGTCCCTTCACGTGCTAGCTGATCATGGCCTTCCACATATCCCTTTCTCTAGTGATTCTTAGCACGCATTCTTTTGTTACCCCACCAAACCTCGCCCCCCACCAAAACCCCGATCCTCTACCCAAATCCCGGCACGCAATTCATTTGCTCAAGCCAATCAAGTATGTTACATGTTGCTTTCCCCTTTCTTTCCCTCTATCTGACCTGTGAGTATCAGATGCTCCAAGCCCTACTTCCTCGTTACATGTCTTAGAAAATTCAGTTATGTTTTCTTATGTTAAGTATTAGTTTCCTTTTCGTTTCCACCCTCTCCAAAAGCTCCTCATTGCTCACATGTTTTGTCCATGGTATTCCCAGCATCCTTCTTTAGAACCACATTTCGGAAAGTGACTTAAAATATAGTGTTAGTTATAACGGTATGGCATGATGGAAGTCGTGCAATCGATGGCTTTTCGATGGTATGGCAATATAAACGGTGATTGCAGTGAATGGTATGACAATATAAACGATGATTGCAGTGAATGGTATGACAATATAAACGATGATTGCAGTGAATGGTATGGCAATATAAACGGTGATTGCAGTGAATGGTATGACAATATAAACGATGATTGCAGTGAATGGTATGACAATATAAACGATGATTGCAGTGAATGGTATGGCAATATAAACGGTGATTGCAGTGAATGGTATGACAATATAAACGATGATTGCAGTGAATGGTATGACAATATAAACGGTGATTGCAGTGAATGGCATGACAATATAAACGATGATTGCAGTGAATGGTATGACAATATAAACGATGATTGCAGTGAATGGTATGGCAATATAAACGGTGATTGCAGTGAATGGTATGGCAATATAAACGATGATTGCAGTGAATGGTATGACAATATAAACGATGATTGCAGTGAATGGTATGGCAATATAAACGGTGATTGCAGTGAATGGTATGGCAATATAAACGATGATTGCAGTGAATGGTATGGCAATATAAACGATGATTGCAGTGAATGGTATGACAATATAAACGATGATTGCAGTGAATGGTATGACAATATAAACGATGATTGCAGTGAATGGTATGACAATATAAACGATGATTGCAGTGAATGGTATGAATATAAGCGATGACTGCAGTGAATGGTATGACAATATAAACGATGATTGCAGTGAATGGTATGAATATAAACGATGATTGCTGAAAATGGTATGACAATATAAACGATGATTGCAGTGAATGGTATGACAATATAAACGATGATTGCAGTGAATGGTATGGCAATATAAACGATGATTGCAGTGAATGGTATGACAATATAAACGATGATTGCAGTGAATGGTATGGCAATATAAACGATGATTGCAGTGAATGGTATGGCAATATAAACGATGATTGCAGTGAATGGTATGACAATATAAACGGTGATTGCAGTGAATGGTATGGCAATATAAACGATGATTGCAGTGAATGGTATGGCAATATAAACGATGATTGCAGTGAATGGTATGACAATATAAACGGTGATTGCAGTGAATGGTATGACAATATAAACGATGATTGCAGTGAATGGTATGGCAATATAAACGATGATTGCAGTGAATGGTATGGCAATATAAACGATGATTGCAGTGAATGGTATGACAATATAAACGATGATTGCAGTGAATGGTATGACAATATAAACGATGATTGCAGTGAATGGTATGGCAATATAAACGGTGATTGCAGTGAATGGTATGGCAATATAAACGATGATTGCAGTGAATGGTATGACAATATAAACGGTGATTGCAGTGAATGGTATGGCAATATAAACGATGATTGCAGTGAATGGTATGACAATATAAACGGTGATTGCAGTGAATGGTGATGCTGCTGTTTCTGATAAATCTTGATGCTGATGTAGATTTCAAGATGAGGTTGTGGATGATATGGAGACGATCACTATGACGGACCTGATAGTTATTTAAAGTTGACGATAGTATTGCTGATTTTATAGCGATAATGATGATAGTGGTGATGGTCGTCAGAGTTGGTTGAGGTAATGGTGGTTGTAGTCATTAAACAGTGGAATAAAGGAATGCAAAGCTAATAAAGAGAGCGTTGGTGCAATAAATAGGAAGAGGGTGGGTTGTGGTCAGAGTCCATTGACGTCATCATTGTCGTCATAGCTTCATGGAAGAGAAAGAAAGCAATGAGGGAAGGCCGGGAAAGAGGGTATTAATTCAATTGACTTGATAAGCACTCACTCTTCCCCGTTCATTTTCCTTTTTTTTATTTATTTTTCTTTTCTTTTCTCTCTTTTTCTTTTCATCTCCTTCTCGTTCTTTTTCTGCCTTTCGCACGATTCACAAGTTATAAACTCCTTTTTCTTGGCTGCTATCCACATTCTTTTCTGTATTTCCCTGCCAATTTCTCTCTCATATTCTTCTTCATTGCTTCTACTCTTCCGTACAGTCTTTATATTATTCCCGCTTTTTTCTCTCTTTATAAATGCACACCATATTAACTGCTTCCTCTCTCTATTTTTAATAGTAAATAATCTCAATTTTTTATTAGCTTGTTGCTTCTTTTTCTTCCTTTCTTTAAACTCTTTCTCTCTATAACCTTTCCTCTCTTATTATTGCACTTATACACTCAAACTATTGTCTGATTTAATTCTCTTATTCTTTCCTTCTTATTCTTTTCCGCCATTTTCTTTTTTTTATTTTCGACCTATCGTTTTTTTTTTCTAGATCTTTTTTTCCTTTTTTTTTGCCCTTAACCTGGTCGCGGTATTTTTCTTTCAATTTCACTGTCATGTGACATGTTTTCTTTTATTCTCTCAAACATCCTCATCTTTTCTTTCTTTTAACCTATTGCACTTTATTCAGCCTCTTTCTTCCTCTAATTTGCTTTCGATTGATCAACTTCTCAATGCACGCGTTCATTCTCAGTTTATCTATAATTCCACCTCTCAAATTCCGCCGATTCCCTTGTTTCTTTATCTTTACCCAACGCCTTTTTTTTTTTTTTACTTTCCCTTCTTGATTCATTGGTTCAATACACTTTTTATTGGTTGTCTCCCCTTGTTGCCTCTCACAATCATTCATAGCAATTCTTTCCTATCAATCTTAACTCTCACCTTCATTTTCACTTGCAACCTCTCCTCTCTCTTAAAGATGTCTACTCATCTTTTATGATTCATTACTTAGATGTCCCGATCACTGAACGTTTTCTAATTCTTTTTTTTTTTTTGCTACTTTTTCTATGATTTAAACTCTTTTTTTTTCTCTCTACCCGCATTGTTTCATTACTTATGTGCTGAACGATTCATTGTATTAGCGGGTTTATCATCAAGGCCGTGCTTAGGGCCCCCGCAGACCCTGCAATTGCGGAAGGGGGCGCACAAGGCCCCAGGAAGCCGTAAGGCTCCTTGGCTCCGCAGATCTATTGTAATGAAAAAAAAAATTAACAAAATAATTAGGATTAACTGGAAAATTATTATCATACTTGTATGTTGAAATAGACATCTATCACACCGTCTCTCTCTCTCTGTATATATATATATATATATATATATATATATATATATATATATAATCAAGATAACGTTCGTAATGTATCGCTTCAAAACGCCAATTCAACGATTTCTTCCGTTTTTTCGTGATCACGGAATATCTGCGTTCCGAGAGTGTTATTTTGTTTAAAGTACCATTTATTGGGGGTTCAGTATGTTCGGGGTGGGGGTGGGGGCTCACGTTACATTCTGAGTGTATACAGGCCGCAAGACGCATTCTGCGGAGAGGCCGCCATGTTGCTAAGTACGGCACTGATCATCAGTATCATCGTTAGCACCAAACAACAGCGTTACCAGAAGAAAAAAAACCCAAACCTTCCAACTATACTCCTTCCAACTCCTCATCACAAGCAACACTTAAGGACGCGCCAGTTTTTTTCAACAGCATAATTCTTGCTAATATATTTTTAAATAGATAATTTCAAGTTCACAAGAATAAAATTAAAAAATTAAAAAATTGAAATCGGTTTGCGGGCAGTGACATTTGTTAGGAAAATGTAATATAGCATCAATAATAATCTTTTCTTGTCTAGCGTTTAGGAAACTACCAATATATATTTTAAATCAACATACTCCCATGGAAGGTGATAATGCCGCTAAGACGCAAGGGAGTTACTGGGAATGAAAGAGAATAAGTTAGTTAAGTGCCATACGTGAAACACGCTTGGGCGATCATGTCTCGAAAGAGACATGACTGACTGGGCAGAAGATTATCCCGCAGTAGTTTGCCATTGCTTTCTGCGGTAGACTGGTTGCCAGCCAAGGCTATAGAACCCAATCCATTATTTAATCCATAACTGTAAGGAAGAGACGGATTAATACCTTTCCCAAGGGTATTTGCGCGTAAGTGAATGCAATGAATTCAACTGGAATTCGAACTCGGCTCTCCGATTTCTTGTTCCGAGCCGATATCCACTGGATATCCACGCACATCACATAAGACATTAGAAAAAACCAGAAAGTTTTATTCTAAACAGGAAAAAATGGACAAATCTCTGCTCCTATTCCAAAGACTGAGGGGACGGAAAGAGCGTAAGCCGGACCTTTGTACTCGCATTACATTATATTAATATTATTTAAGCAGGAAATAATTTTTTTTTTCATAATCATATCGCCCCAAGCAAGGCATTTTACTGCCATTGTTTTGCAGGGGGTTACATAGGAGGAAAGTTATGAGATAGTGACTGGTTATAGGAGTGTATCAGGAAGTGGGTAAGAGAAGGATGACAGTGGCCATAAAGTGAGGGATCTGTTTTTATATTGATTGTAATATAAAATTGATCCCCCACTTTATAGTCATAATTTATTGTCTGTTCATAAGCCGTAGAAAACGAATCAGTCAGTCAATGAAATACTGATTAGCTACACATGCATGTCTTTTAGATTTATTTACATTCTCTGGAATGTAAATGTATAGAATTTTATTTTTTATAATCATATCGCCCCAAACAAGGCATTTTACTGCCACTGTTTTGCAGGGGGTTACATAGGAGGAAAGTTATGAGAAAGAGTGACAGGTTATAGGGGGTATCAGGAAGTTAGTAAGAGAAGGATGAGAATACTGATGAGAGTCGAGTGGATGAAGAAAGAAGCATGAGAGAGAGAGAGAGGATGCAGGTTAGTGAGATAGGAGATGACTATTGACTTTACATTTAAATTCTTGGAGATTGTAGCTGTCAGGAAAGCAAGTAAATGGAATTCCACAGGCGGGAAGTGCGAGAAAAGAAACTGATGGAGTAGAATTTGAGTTTACAATTTATTGGTTTCACAGTAAAAGGGTGGGACCTAGTTTGCTAATCTTGTGACTCGAGTAAATTTATATATAGGGGGCACCAGTGAGCTAAGTTCATTAGAGCAGAAGCCGTGAAAGTATTTGTAGAAGAGACACAGAGAAGCCGCACTGCGGCGGTGAGAAACTGAGTGTATCTGAGCTGCCAAGTCGGTATCTATCACATTGCAGATTGGGTTTTGTCAAGGACATTTAGGTGGAT
Source organism: Ascarosepion bandense (assembly GCA_037127315.1). NCBI lineage: Eukaryota > Metazoa > Mollusca > Cephalopoda > Sepiida > Sepiidae > Ascarosepion > Ascarosepion bandense. The sequence continues at coordinate 4,196,165 of JBBBDQ010001712.1, forward strand.
TGCAAGAACACCCGACCAGATATTGCAGCAGTATCTAATGCACGGGCGGATGGTAGATTTATATATGTATTTTGATATATAGATGGTAAAGTTATATATATATATATATATATTTATATCTACCCCAACAAAAATTACTATCTATATTTATCTGTTCATATTTATTTTAAACTTCTTTCTTTAAATAATCATACGTGAACACACAGTTTCCTTATTGTTGTAGTTTTTCCCCTTTTTCTATGATAATGGACTCGACTTGAGTATACGTATACTACTCCCATAAAGAGAACCGTAGAGTGATCGGAGAGTACCGAGACTGATCTGTAAGTTACCGAACGATACTGAAGTTACACAGAGAATACCGCGTCAGTAGTCATAGTAGCTTTGAGCTCCACTCAGCCAGAATAGTATTATACGGATATACTAATTCCAGCACGCCTTCATTTCAAAGACTTATATATATATATATATATATATATATATATATATATATATTCCTTACTAATTGTATTCCTAGATTACTAACCTGCGTTCTAGTTGTATCTTTTCGTTCAATATAACCTATTTTTCTATCTCAAATATCTGTTTTGTTGTTCATTATTTTGTGTGGTTCCTCACCCGGAATCCTCAACACTTATCTTACTATGTACACTCATCACTTTGACACATATCAATATATCTATCTTTTTATTAATCTATCTATAGATATAAACAGTGTGGATAAAGGAATCAACATTACCTGGTGACGGTTAAGTTCAGCGTGATCTTGATTTGAAGAGATTAAAATTTTACAGATATAGAAAGTATAGACATAACAACACTGCATGGTGACTTCCAGTTTCACGTCTTAATGGAATCTTAAAGATCGTATTGAGGCGTGAAACGGATTTTTGTTGGTTGATTTGTTTAACGACATATCAACTCCTTATGGGTCATTTAATGTCGAAATTTAATTTTCTTGGAAACTTTGAAGTAATAAAAATATGATGTTATTCTGCTTTCACAATTGAATACATGGTAGATGATACTCAGATTTTGTACATTTAAAGATTTGTGTAGATATGAATATGAGAGGCGGTGATATGTGTGTTTCATGTTTTATATTTTGGAAAAATATTCAAGAAACCTGAAATTCCGGGGTAGATTCAAGAAATCGTGGGATATTAATCTAGATTCAAAAGAAATCGTGGGATATTATCTAGATTCAAGAAGTCTGATTCAAGAAATCGTGGGATATTATCTAGATTCAAGAAGTCTGATTCAAGAAATCGTGGGATATTATCTAGATTCAAGAAGTCTGATTCAAGAAATCGTGGGATATTATCTAGATTCAAGAAGTCTGATTCAAGAAATCGTGGGATATTATCTAGATTCAAGAAGTCTGATTCAAGAAATCGTGGGATATTATCTAGATTCAAGAAGTCTGATTCAAGAAATCGTGGGATATTATCTAGATTAATGTCACGAGAAAGATCTTTCATGCTGATTTTTGATTTTGTTCAGTGGCATATCAACAACTATGGTTGATATAATGTCAAAATCTAAATAATTTGAACAATTATATGCCCTAAACTACAGATAAATGTATTATTTTTCATTTTACTAAACGTATTGTTGGCCTTTTTCATATAAATGTGTTGCTAGTATTTTTACTATTAAAATATATTTTTATACTTTTAAAGAAATTTTGTTTGGTGGATATTCAGTATTTGACCATAGCTGGAATTCTGACAGATGCTAACACCAAGGATCATTGTAGACCTGAGAACAACCGCAATTAAGAGTTGCTTTCGTGCTCCTTAAAACTACCAATCTTCCGAACAGAGGCCTTGCTGCCGGATGTTGTTTATCGTCCTACCCAGAACTTGTTCAAACATATCTTTGGTATAGTTTGAAATTATAGTTTGATGTATTTTTGATAGCCAATACCACCGCAAGTGTCGGTAGATAATGACCTGAAAGTTTCTAGCTCTGTTCTAAACAGCTGAATTCTATTGGAAATGGGGACAATATTTACATGGCTGTCATACTGGGAAATTGAAGTAGCCGTGAGATATTTTTGGAAAGAGAAAATCATGATTTTGTAAGACAAAAGACATGATTAAATGACCAATACCGGTTTATAGCTATGACTTTAATGACCAATACCAGTTTATAGCTATGACTCTACTGACCAATACCGGTTTATAGCTATGACTCTATTGACCAATACAGTTTATAGCTATGACTCTATTGACCAATACCAGTTTATAGCTATGACTCTATTGACCAATACCAGTTTATAGCTATGACTCTATTGACCAATACCAGTTTATAGCTATGACTCTATTGACCAATACCAGTTTATAGCTATGACTTTAATGACCAATACCAGTTTATAGCTATGACTTTAATGACCAATACCAGTTTATAGCTATGACTTTAATGACCAATACCAGTTTATAGCTATGACTTTAATGACCAATACCAGTTCATATCAATGGAGCCGACAGAAAAAGTCTTGATCTCGGTGTTAAATGCAACTGTGATTGCATGAGTCACTCTTTGTTGGTTTGACCGGCACTAAACTAGACATTTTATTTGTGGCATACCAAATCAATTCATTATAGCCGCCTTGTTGTATATGTATAGGTAGGTTAGCGGTCATCGGAGTTGAAATTAAAATACGCGGCTTGAAAGTATAACTGATTTCGTTGCGTTCACTTCGCACTAATGATTTTGTAAAACACTTGAGATGAACAATTCTGAATTCAAAGACGCAGTGAAGACAACAGGAAACCTTGCCTAAGAAGTCATAGCAATTGATAAGAAAAGATATTTACAGAGAACAGTGATCGCACACGTCTAAGTCAGATAAAAAAAACGATTGCTATCTAGTGTTATGTATGCAGTGTAGGCATATGAATTAACAATAGATGTCGTAGTCACATTTTCCGACCATAAATCTGTTTTCTTGTCAATTGCTATGACATTTTAGGCAGCTGATTGAAATTAAGCCCTAACGAGTGAAGACATCATAACGGTGTCTTCACGAAACTTCGAAGTCGGCATGACTCTGCTCAGTTAAGTGACAAACTTGTCCATATTAATCGTATTAGCACGCTAGCTTAATATGTAGCACTTTACGACAAAAATAACTTGCGAAAATATATTTTTTCGAGCTTTTGACGACAAAAATATCTTGCCAAAATATATTTTTTCGACAAAAATATCTTATCAGAATATAATTTTTAGACAAAAATATCTCGTCAGAATATATTTTTTAAGCACTTGACAACAAAAATATCTTGACAAAATAAACTTCTTCGAGCTTTTGACAACAAAAATATCTTGACAAAATAAACTTCTTCGAGCACTTGACGACAAAAATATCTTGCCAAAAAATATTTTTTCGACAAAAATATCTTGTCAGAATATATTTTTTCAAGCACTTGACAACAAAAATATCTTGACAAAATAAACTTCTTCGTGCTCTTGACGACAAAAATATCTTTACAAAATATATTTTTCGAGCACTTTACGATAAAAATAGCTTGTAAAAATATTTTTGTATAATTAAACCACTGAAAAAAAGTCTTGGCAGTACGCATTATTACAACTCAACATTATATATATATATATATATATATATATATATATATATATATATTCTACGCTCTCACACCCTGATTGAGCACTCTGGAAGAATGGTAGACTTTGAAAAAAAAACAGTAGCTAGTCTAGCAGCTACGTATCGTTCATTTAGTAATGAATTAGAACACTCTCAGTTACTGGTGTGTGTTTACAGGGTATGTCATGCGCTAAAAGTTTGCCTTCTTCTACCGAGCGCCCATAGCTCAGAAGTAGAATCGCCGTAGGGTGTTACTGAATGGGGTGGTTATTTGAACGTAAGAGGGGGAAGAATTTTAGATTATGAGGATATGTGTAACAACGAAGTAGAAAAGCAAGTTTTACCTTGACAAAGTATTCGTCTCCTCTGTGCAATCTGTCACCCCCCCCCCCCCAAAAAAAAACAAACTCTCGACCAGTTACAACCATTCTTACCCCAATAAAAGAGCCCTAATTTTGACTGGAGATTGCTAGCTCTTTGCGGATGAAGGATGTAGGTGTGCGTTGTAAGATGTGATTTGAACATTTGACGTTTTTGAATTCCGTCCCAGAATTGTTTGATACTAGACTAGCAAGACTGATTTCCGACCTTTGAAATTATATTTTTTTTAGAACTGAACCTCCGTATTGCTATATGCCTCGGTATGTAAGAAAGATAACTGATAACCATTGACTTGAAGTGGCTAAGATTGTAGAGATCGAGGAACCATCCCCTTGGGAGCTACAAAGTAGCGGTTTGGAAAGAATCTTTCCATATAGAACTTTCTTCTTATTAACGAAATGCAAAAGGAACGGAGCTGATTTATATGTGTATGTTCTATAGCAGGTCTAAGCTGTGAAGGTCTAAACCTGTTGATCGTCTGAACATTTACCATGGAAATAGCAATAGAGCAGCGAGATCTTTGCGAAATTTCGTCTCTAGGAAAATAGTTGTTATTTCTGGTAAGTTGTTAAGATTGTATAGATCGGGGAAGTGTCTACTTGGGAGCTACAAAATATCGGTTCTTCGGAAGAAGCCTTCAAAATAGAACTTCCTTCTTATTAACAGATCGCGAAGAGATTGGGTCTGATTCATCGATGTGTCTGTGGCAAAGCAGGACTTAGTTGTGAAGGTCTGAACTAGTAGAACTTGCGAATGCAGCTTCTTTGAAAATTAGTGATGAAAATAGCGATTTTTCATCTGTGGGAAAGAAGTTATTATTTTTAGTTTTAAAAATTCGCACTATGAATCAGATATCAGTGCGTAAATACGGATTTCTGACCAGTTCAGGTGCTCCTGCCGTTCTCCTCAGTGTTCTTGACAAGCTCCAAAGGAGAGTCTGTAATGTGATAGGTACTGATCTGGCGACTCGAATGCAGCCACTTTCCCATCGACGAAATGTGGCCTCCCTCTGTCTCTTCTATAAATATTTTCATGGCTTCTGCTCGGATGAGCTTAAGTCACTGATGCCTCCTCAACAGGTGTTTACTCGTGCAACCAGACTGGCAACTGGGTCCCACCCATTCATAGTCAGGTTAGCCAAATGCAGACGACAATTCTACTCCTGCAGCTTCCTCTCTCGCACTTCCCACCTGTGGAACTCACTCCCGTATTCTTGCTTTCCTGACGGCTACAACCTCCAGAAATTTAAATGCAAAGTTAATACTCATCTACTAACCACTGGACTCTAGCTCTCTCCCCTCCCCTGTATAACCTTCACTTTCTCTCCGCCTATGTATCTGTCATCGCACCTTCTTTCTCAGCTTTCTATTGTTCCTTTCTAACTAGCTTGTACTCCTCACTCTTTTCTAATTAATCTTTTTACATTCATGTAACCCCCTGCACATCAGTGGCGTTTCCGCCTTGCTCGGGGTGAAATGATTAAAAAAAAAAGTTGGAGAACAAACACTTCTTTTTCTAAATGAGCCATTTTATCAACCTCATACAGAGATAAATTCCTAGATCAGTAAGTATGTCGCTCGATAATCGTTATCATTTTTATCTTGGTATATTCTGGCATTTCTCAAAGATTTTATTCGTAGATATCTGGAAGTATAACATCCACAACCTATAATTCGTTTACTATTGGTTTTCAGAATTCGATCACATACTTAAAAAACGAAAAGAGAGTGGAAATCGGCCACAGGTCAAAAAAGTATGGAAAACAGTCGAATTTTAAGCAAAACCAATTTTGGACTTAGTATATGTATATGATTCTAATCTGTTCATTACCCATCAAATGGAGCGGTTTTAATTGTTTAATAAAATGTTCTCATGGTATTATTTCCATTTTTGGTAATTTTTCCGATTCAAAGTGTAGCAATAAGAAGTCTGCCATGGCTAACAAAGTAAACCTGGCTGCTACAATTCAAAAAGACCTCCAATCTGTGATTGAATGGGGTAGGAAATGGCTAGCAAATTTTAATGCTTCCAAAACGAAGCTGCTCTCCTTTAACCATGGAGAATTTTCCTGCCTAATATTAGAATGGATGACACTAGTCTGCTAGAGAGCAATACACTTCGTCTTCTTGGCCTTACTCTCTCAAATGACTTGAAATGGAATGACTACATTGAGTCCATAGCTGCATCTACTGCTAGGAAGGTTGGTCACTGTGTCGGGCCAGGAAGTCTTTTCTCATCAGAATCCATTTTGCACATTTGTAAATCTACCATTCATCCATGCAATAAATGCTATTGCCAAATCTGGTTGGAGGCTCCTGCTATTTATCTTAAGGTTCTCAACAGAATCCAAAAAAGGATCTGCAATATAATCGATCCTGACTTGGCAGCCCGCTTTCAGTTACTTTCTCACTGACGTGATGTGGCTTCCCTCTGCCTTTTTTACAAGTATTTTCATGGCAAATACTCTGACAAGCATTTTTCTCTTAGTACCCCGACCGTTTTTATTTACCTGTGCTACTAGATTGGCATTAAGGTCCCACCCTTTTACTGTCGAAATAGTTAAATGTAACCGTTTCGTCTACTCTAACAGTTTCTTTTCTCACACTTCCTGTTTGTGGAACTCACTTCCATTTGCATGCTTCCCTGATAGCTAAAATCCCCAAAAGATAAAATGCAACATCAATTATTATCTTTTATCTTTGATTCCCATCCATCTCTTATCTTTTCTTTGACATCCCTTGTTTCTTTAATCCTCTGCGCATCAGTGGCATTTCTGCCTTGATGGGGGTGAAATGATTATCAAAAATACAAAAAATAATCTTCCAAATTCCGTTCCCTTCAATTTGGCCCATCGATAAAAATGAGTTTGGCACAGTAAACACGAATACAATATATTTTTTTATGGTAGAAAGCAATAGAATTTTACCCAGATTTACTGCAAGTGTAGTTTTTTTTTTAAATTTTTTTTATCATAAACGCGACTCCGAATGATGGAATATTTTTCATGAACGAAAAAAACAAAAAACAAAAAAAGACTCGATTCGAACGATATGTCGTTGAAATGACGAATGTGAAAAATAAAACACGAACGTTTTAGGGTGAATAAGAACCTATACAGAAACTGTTGATAATATTAAAAAAAAAACAAAAACAGCTGACATTTTTGAACTCATAATGAGAAAAGAAAGCTTAGCGAATCTAAGACTCACAAGGCATCTCGAAGGCAAGAAAAATAAATGGAAAGAAATGACGACTTTAAACAAATGGACAGAGGATAGAAATAATACACACAAAACGTATTATAAAAGAACAAGAAGATGTGGAGAGCCATCACTGTCCACGTCCTGAAGGGAAATGACGAACATAGAGAAAACATAAAAGAGAAGGAGAGAGAAATGGAGAGAGAGGGAGAGAGACAGGAGAGAATTGCGGTAATTTTTAAAACAAACATCATCAAATCTGTTTCGTCTTGTAGGTACCCTGCTAAACTATGTTATTTCTCATCTTCAGCACGGCTGCTCGTCCCAAAGCATGTCCATCTGATCAGGGGCATTTGTGTTTCTTCAACACATTCAGTAACATGTTTGGCTTAAACTGGACGGACCCTAGTTTTAGAACCTTATGCCCGACTAGGTACATATACGATTTTAAATTCATAGTTGTTCTTCTATACTGTTTGCTGACCTCAGCACAAAAGTTCAATCTACCCTATTATTAACTCATATCCGAGGGCGGGATAGATGGAAAAAAAATAATCTTCTAAATTCCTTTGTGCGAAATTAACATATCGATCACAACTGGATTTCGAACTGGGTTCGCTGATTTTGTTCTCGTGTTACCATCAAATCACCTGCAGAGCCATTCGGAAAACAATGCATTTGATAAAATCTACTTGGTAGTAATGATATTATAAAAACATCTCCCGGGAGAACGTAGTTGCAGTAAAAACAATATATGTAGTGGGTTTATTATTAGGAAAGTTTTATGTCAACACAAGATAAAATCGTCGTTGATGATGGATGTTTTTATGTTAACGTTCTTGTAACCTCTCCGAGGATGGCTCATGTGAGTCGAAAGCTTAGAACCAACTTAATTAAAAATTATCCAAATATTTGAAAATTTTTGTTTTTATTTTCACCTGAAATTAAAGCCAAAATACGATGTTTAGAACGGCTCATGATTAAACACAATAGACATTCATTGTCTCTTATATTTAACAATATATATATATATATATATATATATATATATGATGGACTCTCCCGTCGATTTCAACGTATGAGGTCTAGACAACCGTTTAATTCGATGTAGCATGCCTGCACTTACTCAATCGTAAATGGCATTTGAGTCCTGCAAGAGATTTACAAACACGTCCACAATGGAGGCAAGAAGGGAGATTGCACGAATGATCGGCTAGGACACTTGCAGATGCTTTGGTTCTCTCACGTCTTACGCGCAGTTGGTCAATCTCAGTCTCAGAGAACTGCTTAATGCCCCTCTGGCAGGCAGATCTTCATTCATTTCATTGAGAGGCAATTCGTTCAAAATCACGGTGAGGAATATTTGTACATGTCAAATTCATATATATATATATATATATATATATATATACACACACAAATAAATACATATTGTATAGTTTGGTAACTATTACTTTTTATAAAGTGCTCCATACAGAAATAGAGCTTTTACAGAGATATAGTTATTATTGGTTCTATAACAATAACATATGGAACTGCAAATCAAAAACTTTCAGGTTTAGGTGCCAAGTGCACCATCATCATAACTTCCTGATGAAGGTACACTTTGCATCGAAACCTGAAAGTTTTTAAGTTGCAGTTATTATTATAGCACTAATAACTCTACTTCTCTCTCTCTCTCTCTTATATATATATATATATATATATATATATATATATATATATTTTAATTCAGATACTTCAATCCAAGGGAAAAAAGCAGGAAGCTAAATTCCCAAAAACCCGATCCTAATTAATATTAAATATATTATATTTTTAATTTCTTTGCAATCTATTTAAAAAGGAAAAGTAGACTAATTTTTCTCCAGTTTCTGAAAGGATTTTTCTGTTGCTGAGGTGATGTGTTGTCCCACGTGGGGATCTTCATATCGAAATGGCCATTCAACATCTTTGAATTAATCCTTTTTTAATATATATATATATATATATATATATATATATATATATATATATATATATAATCTTCTCCCTATGGCTTAGGGAGTAGCTACTCCAAATCGGTCAAGTTTCGATCCCGGCCAGAAGCAAGTGGATGTGTCTAGCCATGATGAGCGGTGATACAGCTAAACAGGCTTGTATAAACAGGCTTGTATATATATATATTCAATATTTTACATTTGTGGAATAGCCATTTCTACAGGCTCTCAGAGGCATGTTTCATCAACTCCAACAGGACGAACTCTCTGTTGGATTAGTTCACCAATAATATATATACACACTCCCGGAAAGGAAAAATTGTCTTTCATAGTTTTATCAAATTGCGATAACATTATTTATTGTAATAAGATATTTCCTTGATAGATGGCATTACATTGGCGGCCCTTGAAAATGCAATTCAAGTCATTCCTCTAGACACTTTGACCAAGCAGCAGTTTGCCGTACAAATAAATGTCTGGAAGCTAAAGGTCATCATATAGAAAAACTCTTGAATGTTGAATCAGTTAGAGTGTCACTGCAAATATTTGAATCTCTGAATTAATGTCTGAGTGAAATATAGTATTACAATATATATACACGTTTATCTTTTACTGAGGTGTGTATAAAAGTTTTGGCGAATCCTGTATCTAACGTATTTATAAATGGAATTGTGTGTGTGAGTGTCTGTCCGTTACCTATAGACTCCGAAACGGCTGAACCAATTTTCTTGAAAATTTACACAGTTGTACTACAAGCGTCCGCGAGTGATCTTAGCTAGGTTTTGTGTCGAGGTACCCCCGATAAATATCGAAAATCGATAATCGAAAAAATCGGTTTATAGAAGGAGTGGTCCGATTTTAATCAAATTTGATACACTCATAGACAAAGACATAAGAAACGATACTCAGAAGTTTCAAGGTTGCAGTTCTTACAATAGTGCAAAAAATCGATAATATATATATATATAGGAAAAACTCCTAAAAAGTTGTAAGTTTAAAAATGTATTTTTGACAGTATTTATTTCTATTATTATTATTATTATATATATATATATATATATATATATATATATATATATATATATATTTGATATTTCAGACCGGCCTCGGCCTTTCATCAGAAACAAATGATTTTAAAATTTAAACTAGAAGCGTTCGTCGCGAGATGTTTACATCACGTGACGTAGAAAGCGATAGTTTTTTAATATTTGTAAACGTAAACCTATCTCTAATAATACTTTTAAATGTTGTTTTAAAGAAAATGTTTTTAAGTGTATCTAAAAAATGTTTAACTATTGAAATATTTATAAAGATTCAAAGCACCTAAGTCTCTATTTAACCCTAGCATGTGTGTATTTAATTTTAAAATCCAGTATTTTTCTTTCTTTCTGCGTTGGTATGTAGAACTAAAATCGGAATCTATCAATAAACATTTTCAGTTTTCTAATGTGTATCCTGGTTGATTGAAGTGTACAGCTATGGGGGAATAACGGTTGTTATATATATATATATATATATATATATATATATATATGTATAAATGTCAAGATTTTTGTGTGTTTCTGTTTATCTGCCTGTATGTCTGTAATTTTTCAGCCCCTTTATTTTAGTTTTTGCTTCGGGTTTGGCACTAAGTAGGTATAATTGTAGTTCTTAGTCTCAGCCATGATACCATTTACTCAGAGGACTTATTTAGCCTTCAAAATTCAGTTTACGACGAAAAAACTTATTTGATATCGATACCAGGAAACCAAAATTTGATTTACATCCATTCATTTTTCTTTCAGTCTACGGTTTCGCTTTAACTGGAAACAACTATTGCTTTTTAGTCTTTCGTGCCAACGTTCAAAGAGTCTGAGCTCCAGGACCATGGATTAATTTTAAAGCTTTCATTACACCCGAGCAACGCTGGGTTATACTGCTAGTATATAAATAAAACAAATCGCATATTTGCGTCGAAAATGTGAAACAACAGAAAATATAGAAAAAATCAAAATTGCATAACACAGAATATGGCGGCCCGTTCCAAATTGAAGGTTACACCAAAAGAGTGAAATGGAGAGAGGACATATTACGCTGATAATTCTGACGTACGCATGGCATTAAGTCTTCTTTTATCTGCCGTGTCCCTTCAGGACGTTGGTGTCCATGGCTCTCCACATCATTCCTTCTCTTGTAGCGCTTAATAAGTTTTATCTTTTTGCTATTTCTTTCAAACCCTGTTTTATCCTCCATTTATTGAAGCTCATCATTACGCGCTGCTTTCCATCTATCCTTCCTGTGAGTATCACATTTTCCAAACCCTCCTTCCTTATGACGTGCCCCAGCAATTTCGGCTGCTTCTTTCTGATACTAAGCATAAATTTTCTTTTTGTTTCCATTTTCTTCAAAATCTTTTTGCTGCCCGCATTTTCGGCCAATGGTACCCTCAGTGCTTCTCCTAATACTTTGCTTAGCTTTTGAAAAGCATCTTTAGCCATCCCAATACATTTTCAGAGCTCAGTTTCGCTCTCTCCGTCTTCTATTAGAACCCTTCTCAGATATTCAAACTTCTGTGTCTGTTTGATTTTAGTATCTACGATTTGTAATTTGCATTTTGGGGGCATCTTGCTGACAACTATTAGACAGGTTTAAACGGAGAAATGTGCACATCGTAGAAATGAGAAATAAAAATGTTATGGTGCCTTCTTACGAGGAATGAACTCTTCCTCTTGCCATATATAAATTACCTAAGTGATTTCTAGAGAGCATCTGCGCCCTGTAACTGCCTTGGGCACTGTCGACCTCTCTGCCTTCGAGCGGAGAGTATTAACCCAGTCGTGGCGTCGCCGAAGGGTAGAGTCACGACTGGGGAACATTAGACAGGAATTTTTAGCCGGGCTATATGGCCTGGAGAACCCACATTAAAAAGGCCTTGTCTCACATTTTGCCTTGGTGGGAAGGCGACTGAATACTGCAGTTACGCCCAGTAACTGCCTAGCGCACTGTTGAGATCTTTGCCTTCGAGCAGAGAGTATTAACCCAGTTGTGTCTCCGCCGAAGAGTAGAGTCATTACTGGGGAAAATGAGACAGGAATGTTTGGTCGGGTTAGATGGCCCTGATAACCTACATTAAAAAGGCCTTGTCTCACATTTTGTCTTAAGTGGGAAGGCAATTAAATAACGCAGTTATGAACACTCAAATTATAGAGCAGGTAGTTACGGGCAGTCAAGTACAGCAGCTAACCGAAGCAGTTAACCGCAGCTACTAATTAAGCAGCGTATGTGCGTTGTGGTACAGTGGATATCGGCTCGGACGAGAAACCGGGGAGCCGAGTTCGAATTCCAGTTGAATCCATTGTATTCACTTACGCGCAAATACCCTTGGGAAAAGTATTAATCCGTCTCTTCCTTCCAGTTATGGGTTAAATAGCAGGACAGATTGGGTTCTATAGCTTTGGTCGGCAACCAGTCTACCGCAGAAAGCAATGGCAACCTACTGCGGGATAATCTTCTGCCCAGTCAGTCATGTCTCTTTCGAGACATGATCGCCCAAGCGTGTATCACGTATGGCACTTTAACTGACTGAATAATATCTTCGGACTTATTTCTATATTACTTATTATTAACACTTCGTTTAGATATCTTGTTTCTTGTTATACTAATACACTGTTTTGAACCTATCTTCTTGTTCCGTGTTTTGCTTCCGGCACAAACCGGTCACTAGACGTTGTGGCAAAGTTTCGCCACAACTTCACAACAAAATGGCGACGAAAACCCACAACAAAAAAGAAAACTTCTTCTTCGAAAAAAAAAAAAAGCAGAAAAAAAAAGGTACTCGCAAAATAAATTTTCCATGTTAGTTTCATTTCTGCTCGGATAAATTTAGCTCCCTGGTGACCCCTATATATGAATTTACTCGAGCCACAAGATTAGCAACTAGGTCCCACCCTTTTACTGTGAAACAAATGAAACGTAAACGAAAATTCTACACCATCAGCTTCTTTTCTTGCACTTCCAGCCCGTGAAATTCTCTTCAATTTACTTGCTTCCCCGACATCTACAATCTCCAAGGATTTAAATGTAAAGTAAATAGTCATCTCCTATCTCACTAACCTGCATCCTCTCTCTCTCATACTCCTTTCTCCGTCCACTTCACTCTCATCAGTATTTTTATCCTTCTTTTACCCACTTCCTGACACCCCCTATAACCTGTCACTCTTTCTCATAACTTTCCCCCTATGTAACCTCCTTCAAAACAGTGGCAATAAAATGCCTTGCTTGGGGCGATATGATTATAAAAAAACTTAATTATAAACCGTTGGTTGTTTAATGTAAAATATAACTCTTATGTAAAATAAGTATCTTAATCGTTGTAGATATAAGTCCGTTTTATATTCGACTTTGTAAGCATCTACTTTTCGGGGTGTGCGTTGTGAATATCGGCTCGGAAAAAGGAATTGGAGAGCCGAGTTCGAATTCCAGTTGAATTCGTTCCATTCAGTTATGTATGTACAAATACCCTTGGGAAAGGGTTATATCCATCACTTTTCTCTCTAGTTATGGATTAAATAGGAGGACAGTCTACCGCAGAAAGTCATGGCAATCTATTGAGGGAAAATCTTCTGCCGAGTCAGTCATGTCTCTTTCGAGACATGATCGCCCAAAGCGTGTATCACGTATGGCACTTAACTGATCCTCATTTAGTTCACTGTTCTGTTTCAAGTGAGCAGAGTGAGCCAGTTATTGTAGTCCGCCGAGTCTAAATTTGACAATATATCTTCTTACCGATTCGCTACACCACATCTTTCCAGTATTACTTAACTGATCCTAGGATGTGTATTGTGGTGCAGTGGATACGGGGAGCCGAGTTCGAATTCCAGTCGAATTCCTTGCATTCACTTACGCACAAATACCCTTAGGAAAGGTATTAATCCGTCTCTTTCCTCCAGTTATGGATCAAATAATAGGACAGATTGGGTTCTATAGCCTTGGCTGGCAACCATTCTACCACAGAAGGCAATGGCAACCTACCGGGGGATAATCTTCTGCTCAGTCAGTCATGTCTCTTTCGAGACATGATCGCCCAAAGTGTGTATTACGTATGGCACTTAAGTGACTGACTAAAATATCCGCCTGAAAGCTGGAATATTTTAGGATTTTCCCTCCTGGTGGGAACTCACTTAGCGTATTATAAGCCCTACTAATTTAACAAATAATAATATATGGCAGAAATAACTAAAAAAGTCTACTTTAAAATATTTGGTTTGGTTTGTTTTACGCTACATCAACACTTCAATGGGTTATTTAATGCCGACAAAATTTTTACAATAGGTTCATATGAATATAAAGTAAAGTGGTTTTCTTTGACAGATCTATTGCTGGTATGTATTCCTTGAATGTTTACTAGTCTTTCATAGTATTTTGACCCCAGTTTAGGGGTTAACTATTTGGCCATAGATTGGATCCTAACAGGTGATACCACTCTGGGTCGGGTGGGCCTGGGAACAACAGCAATTAAGAGGTGGCTCCATGCTCCTCACAACCTCCCAATCAGAGGTCTTGCTGCCGGATGTAGTTTACGGTCATACCCAGGACCCTAAACTATTTGGTTTATGAAGATGTCATATTGGGGTTGGGAGGGGGCTATCAGCTAATAACCTTAGACGACGTGTCGAATGTTTGTATTCGACAGAAACGAATTGTACCATGGCTTTTGCCTGAAATCAGTTTCGTCATATGTTATTTAATCCTTTATATTTGCAAAGGAGAAAATATTCTTTTTTTTTTTATTGTTAATACAAAATTTGAAGTAAGCCAATAAAAATTATCATAGACGAACGGGGAAAGAATAGTTTACTTTCTTGTGTTTGGAAATACAGCTGTCATAACATTGGAAAAAAGTTAACAATGGTTGAATATTAATACGTTTATGACGTCAAAGCAATAGCCAATGAATGTGCTAAACACAGAACTGTATTCTTTTCTTCTCAATAATAAAACATATATATATATATATATATATATATATATATATATGTGTGTGTGTGTGTGTGTGTGTGTGTGTGTGTCAGATTAAATAAATTGTAAACATTGTGTCTGCTTATTTTTAATAAAAACAGTTTGTAGTCGAGGGTAATCTTTCGCGTATTATAATTGTTGTAGAGTTGTGTGTGTGTGTGTGGGGGGGGGGGTAACTTCGCCGCAAAGTTGTTGTGAGTGATTTGTGCAGGAAGTAAGACAAGGAACAAGAAGGTAGGTTCAAAACAGTGTAATCTTGCAACCAGATTGGCAACAAGGTCCCACCCACTTACAGTTAGATCAACCAAATGCAGCTGACAATTCTACTTCATCAGCTTCTTTTCTCGCACTTCCCGCCTGTGGAACTCTCTTCCATATTCTTGCTTTCCTGACGGCTACAACCTCCAGGAATTTAAAAGCAATGTCAATACCCATCTCTTATCCACTTGACTCCAGTTTTGTCTATATCATCCTGTATATCTTGTTATTTCCCTTTCGCTCTACCTTCGCATCAGTCTTCACACCTGTGTTCCCATTCTTCTCTTGCCCTTTCTCTGACGCCCCCTGTAACTGTTTCGTCTTTCTCTTCACTCTCCTTCTGTCTAAACTTTTACTCTTATTTAGCCCCCTGCGCATCAGTGATGGTACCGCCTTGCTTGGGGTGAAACGATTAAAAACAAGAAACAAGATATTACAAAAGATGTGTTAATAGATAGTAATATAGAAATAAGTCCAAGATATTATGCTGCCTGATTAGTAGCTGTACTTGACTGCTCGTAACTGCTCTTCACTGCTTCTTATAAGTCAAGCATCTATATAGCAATAGGAAGAGTTCATTCCTCGTAGGAGGGTACCATAACAATAATTGAAAGATGTCAAAAATGAGCTGTAACGTTGACAGCTACCCAAGTATTTTCAACCTCTTTCCGAGATCATCTTCAAGGGTGTGAGTTATGATAACAAAATATAAAAATAAAAATAACCGCAAAACTGTGTTGCTAAAAAGTACTGTAAATTTTTTCCGCTTCTTAGTTGTGATCATTCCCATCCCTGAATTGATCCAAGTCAGTACAGAGACTGCTATAAATCCCTTGAATATGTCAAATGCAATACATGTTGTAGAAAATAGCCGAGGTTTGACCGTGAGGTGAATTCAATCAATGTACATTTCAACAAGAAATAAGTTTGATACAATACTACAATAACAAAACAATGAGGAAGTGTTCCTGGCTGAGATCAAATCAAAATAAAATAGATTATTCATTTACTTTCTCCTAATTTAGAAGTTCGCAGTGTGCGACCAAAATGGGAAATTTTTTAAGCGGTCACTTGATCAGTGATTTTCGCTCACTGAGGGTCAACTAAGATTAGCAAAGCGTCCGTGAGTAGAAAAACGGTCGTTAACAACAGGTGGCCGCTGACGAAGAGGGTCGCATTCGGCAAGTTCTACTATATATATATATATATATATATATATATATATAATCATCCGCAGACAGATCTGTTTCGCTGTATCACAGCTCATTAGTACGGTCAGACAGCCGATTGCCTTTTACCCAGGATTGAAACCCGACCGAATTGGCGTCAGTCGGCGATTCTACCTCTGAGCTACGGGCGCTCGGTAGAAGTGAATTTTTCGGTATAAGGACTTCCAATGCAGAAGCTTACTTTTTTTTAATTTTTTTTTTCCTTTACTTCGTTTTCAAAGGGATTTTTTTTTTTTTTTGCAGATTGAAAATAAACTTTGAGAGTTTTGGAGATTAACAAAGATGGCCGTCCAAGAAGCATGCTCCAGGAGTGAACAGAGGTCAGTTATCAAGTTTGTGGTTGCTGAAGGGTGCAAACCAGTTGAAATTCATAGGAGAATGTCACCTGTGTATGGTGCCACATGTTTCAACCAAAAAATGTCTACGAGTGGGCTAAATTGTTTAAAGAAGGACGGAGCAGTTTTGAGGATGAAGACAGGCCTGGGAGGCCTACAGAAGTGAGGTCTCTTCAGGTGATCAAATCAATGACCTCATTCACTCTGACAGAAGGGTGACAGTGGATGACATTGCAAGGACTTTGAGCCTATCTGTTGGGACAGCACACAAAATTGTCCATAATGACCTAGCCTAATCGAAGGTCAGTTCACACAGCAGCCCATACGGTGCAGAGGAGCAACGAGATGGGCTGGAAACTGCCCCTTCAGACTTTCACCTGTTTGGTCCCTTGAAAGCGTTCACGAGAGGCACGAAGTTTGAAAGTGACAATGAAGTCAAAAGTGCTGTGAGCGATTGGCTAAGACATCAGTCCAAAGATTTTTAAGGCGAGGGAATACAGAAGCTTGTGCATAGATGGGAAAAGTATGTGACACTGCTTGGAGACTACGTTGAAAAAAGTAAGATTCTCCCTGTATTAGAAATCCTTATACCTTATTCACCTTATTGAATGGCTCTCGTCTATATATATATATATATATATATATATATATATATGGATGTGTGTGTGTGTGTGTGTCTGTGCATAATTGAATATATGGTATATGATACTCAGTTTATGTGCATTGAAAGGTTTGTGTGAATAAAAATACGAGAGGTGGTTATATGTGTTTTTTATGCTGTAGTTTTTTTTTTTAATTTATATTTTGGAATACGGTTTGATTAAAAAAATTGTAGGATATTATACAGATAAATATCATGAGAAAGTTTTTTCATGTTGGTTGGTTGATTTTGTTTAGCGGCATATCAACCACTATGTGTTATTTACTGCCAAAATCTAAATAGTTTGAACAATAATACGTCTTGAACTACAGTTTGTTGGTCATTTACTATACATATTGTAGGTTTTTTCATGATCTAGCTGTTGGAGAGAAAGCATGGCAGAAAAAGTCAAGCACTTTCTGGAACGATACAACAAACTGACCGTCTTCAGCGATGGATAGACCAAGATCCAGTTATTAGTGTGAATGGTTCATACTCTGAATCGCTAAATTCTTCAAAAACTCCATAATCTTGGAGCTCTATCAGCAAGTACATTGTCTTACAAAAAGAGAACAACTTTCAACCTCTTCCTTTGCCTTTTGTGGGGACGCCTCAGGGACCGAATAATGACCCCAGTCTCCGAAGGTGGAGCAATGCCTGGATAACCGACCTCCTGAGACTAGATTTAAAGTTTCTCGTCTCTTCTTCTTCATGCAGCATGTTCCTTCAGAACGTAGGCGATCGTGAACTTCCACTTGCCTCTCTCTTGTCGCTCTTAATATTTTTCCTCTTGGTGTCTCTTCCAAATTCTGTTCCGCCATCCATTGGTTCAAGCCTATGTTTCATGCTGTCTTTCTTTTCTTCTAGCCGTCCTGTGAGTATAAGATTCTCCAAACCCTCTTTCCTCATTACGTGTCCCAGGAAGCTCATTTGTCTCTTCCTGATGTTAAGAATAAGTTTTCTTCTCGTTTGCATCCTCTCCAACACCACATCGTTGCTCACGTGTTCGGTTCATGGTATCCTCAACATCCTTCTGTAGAACCACATTTCTGCTGCCTCAAGACTGTCCTTCATCTTCGAAGAGATCGTCCAACATTCTCTGCCATACAGAAGAACAGATATTATATACCAGTCTTTTCTTTTAATTCAATGAGATTTTACTCTGGTTAGCTTTGGAAATGTCAGTGTCCGCTTGATTGATGTCTGTGTTTCTTTTTTTTTATTGGGAGATGTTATTTACATAAGGCAAATCTGAGATGATTTTCTCATGCGAGTGATTTACTGAAGCATGCAAGCCAGCAATATTTTGCCTTAAGAGACCAGCGTGGTCGAAACCTAGGTAGCAAGTAATTGGTGTGTGTTCTGTTCTTTGACATATTGTTAGCTCTGTTTATTAAATTCATTTGTTTTGGTTATGCATTGAGCACTTTTTTCTATTAACCGTCTGCTGGCCAGCCACTATTTTACTAGTGTGTTGATATATGTATATATATGCACACACACACACACACACACACACACACACACACACACACACACACATATATATATATATATATATATATATATATATATATGTTGTGGATTCCGGGTGAGGAACCGCACAAAATAATGAACAACAAAAACAGATATGGAGATAGAAAAGTAGGTGTTATTGACGTAATATACAAACTTGAACGCAGGTTAGTAAATCCAGGAATACTATTAGTAAGAAATAAATGTATACAAGTCTTGAAGTGAAGTCGTTTGAAGTAGTATATACGTGTATATTTGTCTAACTAAGTGGAACTCAGAGCTAGTTTGACTTCTGATGCAGTAGTCTCTGGGATAAGTTCGGTATCTCTCGGTAACTTACGTATCAGTTCCGGTACTCTCCGATAACTGCAACGGATCTCTACGAATAATGGCAGGGGTATATGCATACTCAGTCGAGTCCATTATCATATACAATATATATATATATATATATATATATATATATATATATATATATATATATATATTCTTCTTCTATGTGCCCTGTCCCTTCAGGACGTAGGCGATCATGGCTCTTCACTTTTCCCTATCCCTTGTGGCTCTTAGTATGTTTGCTCCTGTTGCTCCTGGCAACCCCCGTTCCATCATCCACCTGATCAGGCCCTGCAAATATGTTATCCGCTGCCTTCCTCTGTCTCTCCTTCCTTCTATCTGTCCAGTCAGTATCAGGTTCTCCAGGCTCTCCTTCCTCATTGCATGTCCCAGGAACTTCAGTTGTCTCTTCCTGATGCTCAGCATCAATTTCCTTTTTGTTGCCATTCTTTCTAACACCTCATCGTTGCTTGTATGCTCAGTCCACGATATCCGTAGCATCCTTCTGTAGAACCACATTTCGGCCGCTTCCAGTTTTGTCCTCATTTTCGATGGTATTGTCCAGCATTCACAGCCGTATTGAAGAACTGACATCACGTAGCAGTCTAGAACTCTTTTCTTCGTTTCTATTGAGATTTTCCTGTGTGTTAGTATTTTGCTCATCTTCTGGATCTCCGTGTCGCACTTTCCATCTCCCGTTAACACTATATATATTTTACCTATCTGTATTTTTTGTTCTAGTAAGAACTCTTGTCTTCTAAACTATAATAGCCAATGCCCCGAAAGATATAATATAGCAGTATTCTTCTTAAATAGAGCACATCAACATTCCCCCTCCCAAAGAATATTTTTGAGTGAAATAAAACACATAAAACAACCATTAGTCAATAATAATTTTCCTACCTATATCAGTGATGAACAAATAATATTATTATTATAAAAACTTCATGACACTAGTATTAAAAATAATGCACAAGAAAACATCAACATATTTTATTGCAGCCAAATGCACATTAAATATAAACAGGACAAAGTTTCTATACGAAAAATTAGTAAACACCATATTTCTGCTGTAGTTCCTCAAAATTATGTAAAATTTATATGTTATAAAAAATGGAAGACAGCAAACCTTGTTGTTTCTAATAATCATAACCCCATCAAATCTAAGGTAGCAATGACTAATATAGCGTATGAATTTCAATGCCCTGTACAAAAATTACCTATATCGGCCATACTCTCGGTAACTTACGTATCAGTTCCGGTACTCTCCGATAACTGCGACGGATCTCTACGAATACTCCCTATGGCAGGGGTATATGTATACTCAGTCGAGTCTATTATCATATATATATATATATATATATATATATATATATATACAATTTATATAGTATTATTTAGTACAATAAAAAACATTTTTAACCCATAACTTACAAGGAACCTTAATAAAAAGTTTGGCTGAAAATACAAAAATACTATTTAAATCACAATATCAAAGGCACCTCGCTATAAGAGAGGCACTATATATCAAACGGTTTTCTCGTACCATCAACCTTACACTATTTAAGAGTGGAAATGGAGTTTTGAAAGTCTTTAAAAAAAAAAAGACAGACGCTCACACGATGTCCAGCCGCGCGCATCTCTTGATAGCTTTAAAAACTCTCCTTTTAAAATATCACTAAAACACACACACACACACACACACACACACACACACACACACACACACACACACACACACACACAAAATTACATTACAGTCAAACATGAGGACATAACAACATCGGAAAAATAACATCCTTGAAAATGGCCTGTGAAGAGGCTGAAAGCGCTTGGAAAGTCGAAAATTATGGAACATTTTTACATTCCTTATCTCTAGTAAAAAGGAAACCAGTAAGAATGCTGGAAAAATGGAATAAATATCTTCGGTCGTTTTCAAGGAAACATGTTTAAATGAAAGATTACTGCCCAAATATATATATATATATACACACACACACACACACACACACACACACACACACACACATGGTGCGATGAATAAATTGTCGTCTAAATTATGCAAAAATTTAAATATCACTGACATCTCATTTTATCAGATATATTAGAAGAACTGCACAAAAATATCTCGAAATAAAAAAAAAATATTAAAGAGTAAATTTATTCAATAAGCTCGCCATTGGATTCAATCACGGCCTCCAGACGATTTCGGAATCTCCAGTATATCTTCTCGGTGATCTTTGGTGAATACTGCTACAATCTTTGCCTTCAGTTCATCTTTGGTGTTACAAGAAGTTTTGTTAGTCTCTCGCTCAACTGTGCCTCACACATAATCATCAAGGGGGTTGCGGTCTGGGGAGTAAGGTTATAATAATGTTATTCGACTTAACGTACCCAATATGTCAGGAACTTGGTGATTTTCCACTTAATGCTGACTCCTTAGTATTCGGTTAACTGCCGGCTTATATCAACTGCCTAGTAATTCTACTGAACTCCAATAGAAGTCTAAAGAACTCCTATGAACTTCCCAAGAACTTCCTGATAACTCTTATTCATATAGGAGGGAGAGTTCATTATCTGAGGAATAAGTGTGTTTCCCCATAACATCAAGTCACTTGATATCGGCCCCCGTGTTTAGTCTTAGGTCCTTATCAAACAGTTCGGGAGTTCATACCTTATCAGAAGGATCAGACTAAGTTTTCTGAGCTGTCGTACAATCGTAAACGCTCATCCAACTCTTTTCCGAATCCTCTGCTCTTTCCTCAGATTGACATCCACTCTGAAATGTTCGTATTGAATGCCAAGCATGCCGTTTCCAAATTTCTAGTGGAGTGAATTACGTCACCGTACTCATTTTTTTTTTTTTTACAGACGGTGCCCAACTGATTGTGCAGTCAACAAAATCATTGAAAAACAACGCGCATGCGCGAAATAAAAAAAATAAAATGGCGATAATTTCACCATCGTACTCTGTGTGCGTTGTGGTACAGTGGATAGCGTCTCGGAACGAGAAACCGGGGAGCCGAGTTCGAATTCCAGTTGAATCCATTGTATTCACTTACGCGCAAATACTGTTAGGGAAGGTATTAATCCGTCTCTTCCTTCCAGTTTTGGGTTAAATAACAGGACAGATTGGGTTCTATAGCTTTGGTCGGCAACCAGTCTACCGCAGAAAGCAATGGCAACCTACTGCGGGATAATCTTCTGCCCAGTCAGTCATGTCTCTTTCGAGACATGATCGCCCAAGCGTGTATCACGTATGGCACTTGACTGACTGACTCTGTGTGTGTGTATATATATATATATATTTGATCTTCTTCCATTAAATATGTCAGACAAAGAAGTTTTAATTAATTGTTTATATTTAACATTTCTAGTATACTTACGTTTTTTCCGTTTTGTAAAAGTAAAGATAGTACAGAAATTTTTCACACTTTTCATTGTCCTAAGCGATTTCGATTACTTCTTTGGTCATTTTCACAGAAGAGGGTGTTTTTGGTGTTGTTAGTTTTTCCCCATGTTTTGACTATGTAAGTTGTTTTTTTTTAAATTTTTGTGCTGTTTTGAATAGGACCGTTTATTTCAAACCTTCGCGTCGTGGCTGGAATTTGCGTGTGCATCTTTCTATTAGAAAACTTTTAATACTCCATTCCCATTGTTAAATAAGGTGAGATTAATAGTAGGAGAGAGATGTTTAATATACAAAACATTTCTGATACCGAAATGTTTTTGGTAATGTGATTCATATAAAATTTTAGTGTTTCGACCCGAATTCTTCCAAAGGATTCTTGTAAATTATAAACCGTGACAAACGTGTAAAGTTTATAATATATTACAAAAAAAAAAAAAAAAAAAATGGAAGAAGGGTTGCTGCTCTCTTTATCTATCTATCTATCTATCTTAGTCTGTTCATATCTATCTATCTATCTATCTATCTATCTATCTATCTATCTATCTATATTAGTCTGTTCATATCTATCTATCTATCTATCTATCTATCTATCTATCTATCTATATATATATATATAATACGGAAATTAACGAAGATTAACGAAACTGGTTATAAACAACCAACAATTTCGTTGTCGAGAGGTCTAAGACACGCTAGATAAATTGGTGGCTTCCCCTATGTGGATAGTGGTCGCAGGTTCGAATCCTGCCGAATGACACACATTTTCGGAACAAAATTTTATCGTAAATAATCAGGCCGGTAAAAATAAATATATAATACTGTTTGATTATAAACAGAATATCTGTATATAATGTGCAAACAAA
The DNA here is from genome assembly GCA_037127315.1 of Ascarosepion bandense. NCBI lineage: Eukaryota > Metazoa > Mollusca > Cephalopoda > Sepiida > Sepiidae > Ascarosepion > Ascarosepion bandense. Next base: position 4,219,917 of record JBBBDQ010001712.1, read on the forward strand.
TCACACACACACACACACACACACACACACACACACACACACACATATATTAAATTTTATTGCATTTTTTCGAAAAATTTCGAATCCTATTTAAATTGTGGGTAAACTATCCAACATTTACGTTTTCTTCCCTTTGTTCAAGTACTTTTGGTTGTGTCAGTCATTTTCAAGAACCGTGTGTTGTCAGTGTGAGGGCAATGTTTTTTGGCTAAATCGCAACATTTTTTACAGTACTAGAATTTTGATCCTGATGTTGATCTTATTTAAAAATGAGAAAAATACAATAAAATTAATTAAAGAAACCGACCGTATTTTGTCTAAATAAAGATAAATACTTTATTTGTATAGATTTCTAGCAGTATAGCCCGGCGTTGCTCGGGTGTAATGAAAGCTTTAAAATTAATCCATGGTCCTGGAGTTCAGACTCAGCCTAAAGAATATTTGTGTGAAGTTTGGTGAGAATCGGATAAAAACTGTGTTACCTGAGTGTCTTCTGTGTGCATATCCTAAGTTTTGCTTGGTTTACTTCGTTGCTTATGTTGGTTGGTGCAGGATGAGACATCCTTCGAGGTCTAATTCTACAGTTGGTGGATTTGAGATTATCTTCTGGGTTAACACTCGGGACTCTTAAGTCTTTTGACTTTTTGAGATGACACCGAGTACAAAGTATACTTTGGTGAGTCCATCCTGCACATATATAAATCTACCATCTGCCCGTGTATTGAATACTGCTGCCACATCTGGTCGAGTGCCCGTGCTATTCACCTCGATGTTTTTGACAAAACTCTAACGGAGAATCTGTAATGTGATCGATACCGACTTGGCAGCTCGGCTGCAGTCGCTGTCTCACCGGCGTGACGTGGCTTCCATGTGCCTCTTCTATAAATACTTTCACAGCTTCTGCTCCAATGAACTTAGATCCCTGGTGCCCCCAGGTATGAATTTACACGAGCTACTAGATTAGCAACTAGGTCCAACCCTTTCACAGTGAAACCGATAAAATGTAACCTCAATTTCTACTATAACGGCTTCTTTTCACGCACTTCCCACCTGTGGAATTCCCTTCCATATACTTGCTTTTCCGACAGCTACAATCTCCAGGAATTTAAATGTAAGGTCAATAGACATCTATCTCACTAACTCGCATTCATTCTCTCAAGCTCTTTTTTCATTTACTCAACTCCCATTCTCGGTACTCCCATCCGTCTATTACCCTCATCCGGGCATTCCTTTTAACTAACCCCTCTTTTTTATCACTTTTCCCTATGTAACCCCCTGCGTAACAGTGGCAGTGAATGCCTTTCTTGGGGTGAAATGATTAAAAAAAAAAATAACAACTAAGATGAGGATACTAGTCCAAATGTGACATACCTTTCTTGGGCTCAATGTCCATCAGTGTCAACAATATTTTGGATAATCACACTCCACTGGGATCATCCACAGTTGTTCAAATCTATCAGGTTCTTATTTTACAAAAATAATTAACCCCTCTTTTTCATCACTTCCTCCTATGTAACCCCCCTGCGCAACAGTGGAAGTAGAATGCCTTGCTTGGGTTGAGATGATTAAAAAAGAAAACCTCTTAAGGCGAATCCAGTGTACATCTGAATCGTCAAATCTACTCTTCTTAGATCAAAGTTTCGAATAGACATTAAATTCGACTAAGACCCCTGGAATTTCCTGGCTTGAATCAAATACTAAATTAAAGTCGAGTTCGTTAATAGAATTAATTTTTCATGATGACTTATTCGGACTTGTCAATCTTCCAGATAATTTCGTACTATGTCGTATTCTATGTAAGGTCTTTTTCTATGTGACGTGTTCCTTCAGGTCGTGGTCGACCATGGCTCTCCAAATTTTCAGACGTTTTTTGGCTCAATCTTTTTTGCTATTTTTATAATTTTCTATTATTTGCACAAGCTCGTTAACCAGGTTAGGCTCTGATTTCCTCTACTCTTCTTGCCTTTAATATGTTCTGTGTGTGTCAAATTTTCCAAACCTTCTTTCCTCATTATGTGTTATAGAAATTTCAACTGTCTCTTTCTGGAGATAGATATGAGTCAATTTGTTTCCATTTACGCAAAAAGTTCTTAAATGTTCAGTCCATGGCATTCTCAGGATCTTTCTGCAGAACCACATTTCTGTTGTCTCTGTTGACCATGTCCACCATACTTTAGGAATATAGAATACAGCGCAGTTCGTAATCTGTTCAATGAAACAACGTCAAAGATTAACACTCACGAGTCAGACACTCTGCTGAATCTGACTATATCGCCAATACTCGGGAAAATATGGTCGCCTTTATACACATCGCATTGAATATTTTGAGCCTTCTGATTGGTTAACCCTTCTATTGGTGAACTATAAAATGAGTCAGCTCATGGCTGGCTCACTAGTATACAAGGGTACCCAAAAACTCGAACAGTCTCAAGTTACATTTGTGAAGTGGTTGCCCGGCATTCATTGCCATTTGACAACTGATATTACATAACAGTTCATTACCCTTGTTTTGTTTTTAATGAAATTTTCTTGTTTCTTAATATATTGCTTAGTTTTTAGAAGGTAACTTTCGCAATTCAAATGCACTTTTTATTTTATTTTAATTCTAATTTAATAGTAGGAAGGTGGCGTCAATTGTGGCAGTAGTCGTAGGTTGGTACCCGAACATTCTAGAGAACAATGCAAGAAAAGAAAAATGCAGAAAAAGCGAATTTGAATGAATTCACTATGGTGTAATGCGAAAACCGTTTAAAGTTTTTTGCCAAAAACCAATTCGTCTCTATTTATTGGTAAGAAATTAGATTTAGAGAGTCGCATTTACGTTATTCGAACTATTGTCCTCATCTTTGTTGCCATTTGTACGACGTTTCGGCTTGGGCGATCATGTCTCGTAAAAGACATAACTGACTGGGCAGAAGATTATCTCGCAGTAGGTTGCCATTACTTTCTGTGATAGACTGGTTGCCAAACCAAGGCTTGGCGATCATGTCTCGTAAAAGACATAACTGACTGGGCAGAAGATTATCTCGCAGTAGGTTGCCATTACTTTCTGTGATAGACTGGTTGCCAAACCAAGGCTTGGCGATCATGTCTCGTAAAAGACATAACTGACTGGGCAGAAGATTATCTCGCAGTAGGTTGCCATTACTTTCTGTGATAGACTGGTTGCCAAACCAAGGCTTGGCGATCATGTCTCGTAAAAGACATAACTGACTGGGCAGAAGATTATCTCGCAGTAGGTTGCCATTACTTTCTGTGATAGACTGGTTGCCAAACCAAAGATACAGAAACCAATCTGTGCTATTATTTAACCCATAACTGGAAGGAAGAGAAAGATTAATACCTTTCCCAAGGGTATTTGCGCGTAAATGAATGCAAGGAATTCCACTGGAATTCGAACTCGGCTCCCCGATTTCTTATTCCGAATCAATATCCACTGCACCACAATGCACATTATAACTGAGACGAAAATAGTTGGGTTGTAATTCCTTAGGGTAATTGTGAGAATGATTTTCAATATCTTTTAAAATCAACTGATACAGTGATAGGGATCTCATTTATTTATCTGTAACTCCATTTTTTATTACAATCACCGGGTATATCATTCTCACCCTTTGCGTAGTAGTGCCTATTTTGGAAGTCATGAGTTATCTCCCTCTAACCCTGTAAGTTATTTGTTCACCACTGCTGTAGTCTGGTATTGAACTCACAACTCAAGCGCCAAGTCACAAAAACTAACCAACGTCTTTATCCACTGGGTCATGTGTCCTTATAGGTTCCCCAGTGTTTGAGTTGTAGTCACTCTATAAGTAATACACAGAATTTGGAGATGTAGTGAAAGGCATGAACCTATGTTATAATTCTCTACTAACTGTTATGATATTATATCCCGACTAACTCACAACTGCACTTTAACGAAATATCATGACTCTAGGTATCTACCAGCCTCCTCACTTAGGCCGCATGCGACCCAAGGCCATTTTATATTGGGAACTCCGGGCACTTAAGCACAGGCAAAGTTTTACCTGCTCAAGATCCTTCTCAAGGGTACCTGTTAATTTTTCCACAGACAAGACTGCCCTGAGCAGAGGCAGAGATTCCAACAAAATTTATCTCTTACAGAACACTGGGTATCCACCGGCCTCTCCACTGAGACTGGGTGCGGTACAGGGCTATTTTATAGTGAGAATTCTGGGTCATTGAGGATGCTTTCCGAAAGGGAAATACAAATGAAGAAGGACTTGTACCTATGTTTATCGATTATGCGAAGGCTTTCGACAAAATACGCCACAAAGAATTGATGGAGATGCTCAGCAGCCTCGACATATTTCCAGTCAATATTGAAGTTAGCAGTATTTTTTAGCACATAAGCCTTAGGTTTGACACACTTGTTATGAAATGAAACGTTGCAAGTCATTTCACCAATAACAAATAATTTCTCACCCGAAACATCACGTGCGATTTTTGAAGTTTTTTTAAATATAGTTTTCCGTTTGCTTTCTATGTGGCTTCGTTGATTATTGGGATATCATTATCAGTGTTTAGTTGCATTTTTACATCCACATTAATAATTTGTACCATCATTATTAACTACCTGATGAGGCACTGTTCTTTCAATGTCGAAACAAAATGTACAATTTTATGTTCTGTTGATATTCCACAAATCCATGGGTAAAAATTATTTCGCTGCTAATCTGGATGATTTTAAACATTGAATTTTGTATGATTTGGGTCTGAGGAACGGCGCTTGGCTGCGAAATATTTATTACCCATGGATTTGTAGAATATCTAAAATTTTCTCAATGTTATATTACTCTGTTAAATTTAATGAAAAATTTAACATTGAGTTCTTTTGAGTTTGTTTCTATTAAAATTTACCTGACAAAAAAACAAATATTCTACGTTATATATATATATATATATATATATATATATATATATATATATATATATATGTGTGTGTGTGTGTGTGTGTGTCATCTGCAGACAGATCTGTTTCACTGTATCATAGCTCATCAGTACGGTTAGACTCCGATTGCTTTTAACCCAGGATTGAAACCCGACGGAATTGGCGCTAGTCGGCGATTCTACCTCTGGGATATGGGCGTTCGGTAGAAGAAGGCAGCCTTTTTAGCGCGTATATTATCATTAGACACGCCCAATAGCCAGAGTGCTCTAATTCATTACTATTGGGTACGTGATCGAGTGTTTAGAAGTTTTTGAACACAATGAAAAAAAAGACACTTTACATCAGAAAGTGTCAGTTGAAAGTTCTAGGACACAATGAGAAAAGCGGGCTTGGAAAATTTGATAATCACAGAACACATTGACGGCAAGGTGGAATGAAGAAAGCAGTGAATTACCTACTTAACGAATTTGCACAAATAGTTGGCAGAAAAAGTTTTAGCAGATATAGTCAGTCAGTTAAGTACCATACGTGATACACGCTTTGGGCGATCATGTCTCGAAAGAGACAAGACTGACTGGACAGAAGATTATTTTAGTAGGTTGCCATTACTTTCTGTGGTAGACTGGTTGCCAGCCAAGCCTATAAAACCTAATCTGTCCTATTATTTGACTCATAGCTAGAGGGGGAAGAGACGGATTAATACCTTTCCCAAGGGTATTTGTGCGTAAGTGAATGCAAGGAATTCAACTGGAGATCGAACTCAGTAGCCTGATTTGTTATTCCGAGTCGATATCCACTGCGCCATGAGAGAAAAAGAAATATAATTGCTGTTCTTGACTCGATGTAACCTGAAAAAAACAAAACAAAACAAAAAAAAAACAATCTCTACACCGCCTGCATAAGTCATCCCTGGGTCAGTAAACCGTATCGTAAACCGTATGTACCAATGCTACACACGGCAATGACCACAATGTTATTATTATTGCTTTCGTTGTCGTCGTTATCTTCGTAGAGGAGATGACTGATGTTGTTGTTGTTTGCAAGTAGACGAAGCAATGTAGAACAAATGATGTTCGACTGTCTGCAGCCATTCGACCGCACGGTCGGTGACAGGGACCTCGGGGATAGCTATAAAGTCGCAGTAACAGTTGGTTTGTTGCGCTGACAGTGTTCTCTAGCTGGTCGTTTGCATTGACCTGGCCGCACTGGCTGCAACATTTGTTGCTTAGATCCGACGAGAGTTATGATTTAGCTGTAAATCCATATTAAATTAAATCTAAACTTATTTATAAATGGAACTTTGTATGTATGTATGTGTGTGCGTGTGTGTGTGTGTCCGTTACCTATAGACTCCGAAACGGCTGAACCGATTTCCTTGAAAATTTACACAGTTCTACTATAAGCGTCTTCGAGTGTTCTTAGCTAGGTTTTGTGTCGAGCTATTCCTGATAAATATCAAAAATCGATAATCGAAAAAATCGGGTTATAGAAGGAGTGGTCCTATTTTAATCAAATTTGATATACTCATAGACAAAGACATAAGAAACGATATTCAGAAGTTTCAAGGCTGCAGTTCTTACAATAGTGCAGAAAATCGATATATATATATATATATATATATATATATATATATATATATATATATATAAAGCAAGATGTTTGTGTGTGTGTCTGTTTATCTACCTGTATGTCTGTATTTTTTCAGCCCCTTTATTTTAGTTTTTGCTTCGTGTTTTGCTCTAAGTAGGTATAATTGTAGTTCTTAGTCTCAGTCATGATACCATTTACTCACAGGATTTATTTAGCTTTCAAAATTCAGTTTACGACGAAAAAAATTATTTGATATCGATACCAGGAAATCGAAACTTGACTTGCATCCATTCATTTTTCATTCAGTCTACGGTTTTGGTTTAACTGGAAACAACTATTGCTTTTTAGTCTTTCGTGCCAACGTCCAAAGAGTCTGCGCTCCATGACCATGGATTAGTTTTAAAGCTTTCATTACACCCGAGCAACGTCGGGCTATACTGCTAGTCATGCATAAAAAAGCCTTTCTATATCTTTTTATAATTCTTTTAATCTAATTATGTTTTGTTTTCCTTACAATATTTTCTTCTTCTTACGACGTTCACGTAAGACCTTCTGTCATACATCGTTGAAACACCAATTCTTGTACGATCACATAAGTTAAGCAACGTCGAGCCTTGTCAGTACCGAAATGAGTGACCGCTTGGGAATAACAGGTACTGTGGGCGAGTGTTGTAATGGACAACGACTCGGAATCACAAATCGGAGAGACGAGTTCCAATTCCAGTTGGGTTCGTTTTATTCAATTACGCGTAAATATCATTGGAAAAATATAATTGGAAAAGATATGAATTCACCTCTTCTCCTTACAGCTATGGGCTAATCAGTAAGACTTCTATTTCTAAATCACTATCATCTCCCCCATTACCTCAAAAATATTACAATCTAAAAACTTATCCGGCTTTAAATAACCTGGTAAATGTTGTGATATGTCCCGGAAAGGGATATATATATATATATATATATATATATATATATATATATATATATAATCATTCGATGTAGTTAAGTGGTTAAGGCAGATGTAACCGGATAGGACAATTTAGTACATAGACGTAATGGACTGTACTCGTTGTATGCAGTATCCTGAGACGTAGGCGTAGTCAATAGACGTAGATCAATAGTCGTAGATTTTCAGTCGAAGACCTGTAGACCTCTAGTGGTAGATCTCTAGTAGAAGACCAATAGATATATGGATCTCTGGACGTCCTCGCCTTAGTCTATATTTATGGCTGACACAAGCCAATCACATTCCAGTGAGGGGAAACCAAGGTGTATACATATTCATTACCTATTCATTACATCAGGTTGTTAAGCAGGAGAAAATTCAATTAATAATTTGCTTTGCCATTTTTTTTTCTGACAATTCGTTCTATTTTTTATGCTAACGCAATGTTTCGGGTAATCTTCAGTCCTCATCAGTTGAATAATAATAATAATAATAATAATAATACAAATTCATCTGAAAAGACGAATAAACATATTGTGCAAAAAGATAACTCTGTACTGTAAACACGGGATGTGTATTGTGGAGCAGTGGATATCGACTCGAAACGAGAAATCGGGGAGCCGAGTTCGAGTTCCAGTTGAATTCTTTGCATTCACTTACGCACAAATACCCATGGAAAGGTATTAATCCGTTTCTTCCTTCCAGTTATGTATTAGATAACAGGACAGATTGGGTTCTATAGGCTTGGCTGGCAAACAGTCTACCACAGAAAGCAATGGCAAACTACTGCGGGATAATCTTCTGCCTAGTCAGTCATGTCTCTTTCGAGACATGATCGCCTAGAGCGTGTATCACGTATTGAAATTAACTGACTGATTGAATATAATACTTAGAAGCATGATTAAGGCTTCTACTGGTCATAAAGTGGCGGATCGGTTTTATATTGCTATGAAGTAATAAACTGATCCCCCACAAATTATTACTTAATAATATAATACATCTCTCCCCCCTCTAGCTATGAGTCAAATAACTGGACAGGTTGTGTTCTATAGCCTTGGCTAGCAACCAGTATACCGCAGAAAGTAATGGCAACCGACTGCAGGATAATCTTCTGCCTAGTCAGTCATGTTTCTTTCGAGACATGATCATCCAAGCGTGTATCACGTATGGCACTTAACTGACTGACTGGAAACACTGTTAACGGACAGACCACTGTGAGACGTCAGTCAGTCAGTTAAGTGCCATACGTGAAACACGCTTTGGGCGATCATGTCTCGAAAGAGACATGACTGACTAGGCAGAAGATTATCCCGCAGTAGGTTGCCATTGCTTTCTGCGGTAGACTGGTTGCCAGCCAAGGCTATAGAACCCAATCTGTCCCGTTATTTAACCCATAACCGGAAGGAAGAGACGGATTAATACCTTTCCCAAGTGTATTTGCGCGTAAGTGAATGCAATGAATTCAACTGGAATTCGAACTCGGCTCCCCGATTTCTCGTTCCGAGCCGATATCCATTGCACCACAACGCACATCCACATGGGAGACGTCACAGAAGTAAATAATGTCATTTAGTAGCTACTGTTAAGCTTGGTGTAAAGACAATGAAAAGATCAAACAGCAGATAAAGAGTCAGTTTGGAAGGCAAAATTGAATCGAGAAATAAAGGAAATCAGATGTGAGTTATCGATAGAAGATGAGATCTCAAGAAACCCAACTGTCTCAACACGTAAATGCGGGAAGATCAAGCAGAGATATAAAATCAAATTACTAAATGAAATTCCATCAATCAAGGAAACGCTTAAACACAAACTGCATTTAAAAGTACTTAGAAGACGATACGAAAAGTGTTGTAGGTTCTACCGCGAAAATAAGATTTCCCAAACGGACCTAAAGAAATTGTACAGAAAAATTGGAAAAAGCAGTTATAGAAGTCTAAAAGCCACCATTTATTGAAGGTGTGCAGAAGTTTTGGGAGAATATTTGGGGCAGAAATATAACCCAATGTGGAATGGATCCAATGAGCAGTAGAAAGAATGATAGATAAACGTCTACAAGAATTAAAAAATATAACCAAGAATAATATTAGGCGAGCTCTAACGAAATCCCACGAATGGAAATCCACAGGAAATGACAAGGTACCAAATTTTTGGATCCGTCACCTGTCATCAATCCATAAAACCCTTGCATGAACTTTATCAATGCTAATTATTAATTCCAATGAAGTCCCAGAATGGATCACTGAAGGTATTACATATCTTATAAAAAACGTGGGAAACAGATTATTCGAAAAATTATAGGCCAATAGCTTGACAGTTCATCACATATAAATTGATCACGTCTGTCTTGACGAACTGTACTTAATCTTTTTTTAGATGAAAACAACATTCCTCTCTTAGAATAGGAAGGATGTCGGGGAGGTTTATATGGTTGCAAAGATATATTATTGATAAAAAGAATTGTTATAGTGGAACATCCTGCCATCCCCCGAGAATAGAATGCTCTACTTTATAAAAGACGGTAACGAGCGGTACGACGAGGGAAAGCTCTCAGGCATTCGCCTGACTCCTCTATGACACTGTCAGCTCTCTGCTTCCGAGCAGAGAGCACAAACCCAGTCGTGGTTCCGCCGAAGGGTAGAACCACGACTCGGTAAAAATAGACAGACATATTTTTGGCCCGGCTATATGGCCGGGAATACCCACATTAAAATGACCATGTGTCACATCCGGCCTTGCGTGGGAAGGCTAGTAAATACAAAAGCTCTCAGGCATTCGCCTGACTCCTCTATGACACTGTCAGCTCTCTGCTTCCGAGCAGAGAGCACAAACCCAGTCGTGGTTCCGCCGAAGGGTAGAATCACGACTGGGGAAAAATAGACAGAGATTTTTTGGCCCGGCTATATGGCCGGGAATACCCACAATAAAATGACCATGTGTCACATCTGGCCTTGCGTGGGAAGGCTAATAAATACAAAAGCTCTCAGGCATTCGCCTGACTGCTCTATGACACTGTCAGCTCTCTGCTTCCGAGCAGAGAGCACAAACCCAGTCGTGGTTCCGCCGAAGGGTAGCAACCACGACTGGGGAAAAATAGACAGACATTTTTTGGCCCGGCTATATGGCCGGGAATACCCACTATAAAATGACCATGTGTCACATCTGGCCTTACGTGGGAAGGCTAGTAAATACAGAAAGGTCTTAGGCGAAGGCATTCACTATTCGATCGTCGATTCCGCTCCAACCCGTGGCTTGCCTATATGTGTATTATTGTTAATTGTACCTCAGCACAATAAATCTGTATTTCTTATTCCTGGTGTGGAGTTCCATTCTTCAATTGATCATTTTATACTGTATTCCTTTTCGGGATATATCAAGAATAATTTTGGAAAATTACAGGAAAAGATGTAGAAATCTCAGCAGAGAACCAGTAGATTACCATAAAGTCTTTGATAATGTGTCACACTCTTGGATCCTTAAGACTTTGGAAATGTACAAAGTCACTTCAGTGAGAGAAAATGTTTTAAAACATAGCATGGGAATATGGAAAAATGCATGATACTTAAACCACACCAAAGACACTGCCACTTCCAACCGCCTGAATGTCCGATGAAGAATCTTCCAAGCAGACCCCCTGTCACTCCTGTTTCGTCTGTTCTTAATCTCCCTTACAAATGAACTAAACAATAATAGCTATGAATTCAAAGTAAACAAGAATGTATTTAATATCCTACTCTACATAAACGACCTCAAAATCTTTGCCAAGGATGGCAATGAGTTGAAGGGTCTCCTCAATACTATAAAATGTTTCAGTGACGACATAGGCATGCATTTTGGATTAGATAAATGTGAGACTAATATTCAAGAAAGGAAGAATTACAGAAACACACTTAATAGATCTAGATTTTGACACAAAGATTAGGGATCTGGAGCAAGAAGAAGCCTATGGGTAGCGAAGGAGATGGGAGACAGCATGCCCAAAATAAAGGATAAAACAAGAAAGGAATACGGAAGACGTATGAGTCTAGTACTGAATACCGAGTTGAAAAAAAAAAAGACTCCAGAATATCACCCATAAGCACCTTCGTTGTCTCCGTGGTGCAATGCAGTTTCAACATTCTTAACTGGACCATAGCTGACATTAAGCGAATAGACACCAAAACAAACAAAAAAAAAATTTTCAGTGGCCATCACATACATCATCCCTTATGTCGATCATTTGTATGTGCTCTGATCCGAAGGAGGCAGAGGATTAGTTCAACTAGAATTGTCTTACAAAATGACAAAAATCGGTTTTTCGAAGATACCTGGAAACTAGAGAAGACTGGATGGTGATCTGCGTTAAAGAACATGAAAGAAGTAAGAAAATTTATTGAGTAATAAAAGAGGCAAACAAGTTCAAAATGGAATTTCAAGTGGGTGAAGAAATGCAAATAAATCGTAATACAGCATCATGTTAAAGAAACTGTTCTTGTTTATCTTTGCCACTCGAATAAACGGGAGTGGGTAAGCTTTTTAAGATTTAGTAAAGTGAATTTTATTTTAATACCATGACTGCAAAAAATGTATGTGGTTCAAAATAAATGTGTACTGATGTTGATTTTGTAATTATTTGAACAATCCTGTCCATTAAAGTTTTGTAAATGAAAAGACACCCCGACTCTTATTTGAGGTTCTTTGTTTCTACGAGAGGCAAGAGTACGTCTTTAATCAAATTTGCATTGTGGAAAAACACACACCCCTGGTATGGGGAAGGCCAAGTGTAATAAATTAAAATGAGACTTTCTATTAAACTTCTGCTATTACACTTTCTGAGCAATATGAGACCCTGGGTAAATAGCAGAAAAGAGACTAGTTTGAAGGAGGCAGTGGAACTAGGAATTAGGATCAGTCATTTTTTTTTTCCTGATCTAATATTCAGAATTTTTGGTTTCTTTTTGTACTCTAGTACTTTTGGGTTCGACTTAGAACCTGCTGCTTTTGTGTATATTTGCACATACCGTTTTTCTGACGACGTTGGTAGATTGAAGCCATATCAATATTGGTTTACTTTTACGGCCGTTTTCAAATCTTTAATAGGCCAGGTTGAATTACAAAAAAAAAAAAAAAAAAATTGCCAAAATGTTTAAATGTGAAAATAAAAAAATTACCTTAATTTTAATACATAATATCACCAACACACACACACGTTTACGAAATTTACATTCGTCTGACACAAGGGCGCATAAGGGGAGCACTAATGATAACTTGCAAGTTGTGCATGCTAAAAATCAGCCTGGTTACAGTAACATCACGTTTAAACATCATGTCTCATATGATCACTGAAGTTAAGCAACGTCAAGCTTGTCCAGTACCTAAATGGGTGACCGCTTGGGAATACTAGTTGCTGTAAGCTTGGATGTGCGGGTGGTGCAATATATAATGGATCGGAATTGTTAATCAGAGAACCGAGTTCCAATCCCAGTCGAGTTAGTTATATTCACTGACGCGCAAATACACCTGAAAAAAAAGTATAAATACATCTCTGATTCTCCCCAAATATGGATTAATTAGTAAAAATTGTATCACCAGAATCATTATTATCTCCACCCCTCCAAAAATTGCCTAGAAAATATTTAGAATTTGTCATTCAATAACCGATAGAGGTTGATATGCCACTGTTTTTAATTAAAACAAACATCTAATGCTACTGCCTGTAAAAATATTAGCTGTAAATTTGCTGCTATCTACCTAGAGGTCCTTGACAAAACCCAACCGAGAATCTGTAAAGTGATCGATCCCGACTTGGCAGCTCAAATACACTCACTTTCTCACCGGCGCAATGTAACTTCCGTGTATCTCTTCTATAAATACTTTCACGGCTTCTGCTCCGATGAACTTAGCTCACTGGTGACCCCTATATATGAATCTACTCGAGCCACAAGATTAACAACTAGGTCCCACCCTTTTACTGTGAAGCAAATAAAATGTAAACGCAAATTCTACTCCATCAGCTTCTTTTCTCGCACTATCTGCCTGTGGAATTCCCTTCCGTTTACTTGCTTCCCCGACACCAAGAATTCACCAAGAATTTAAATGTAAAGTAAATAGTCATCTCCTATCTCACTAACCTGCATCCTCTCTCTCTCATACTCCTTTCTCCGTCCACTTCACTCTCATCAGTATTTTTTTTCTTTACCCACTTCCTGACACCCTCTATAACCTGTCACTCCTTCTCATAACTTTTCTCCTATGTAACCGCCTGCATACCAGTGGCAGTCAAATGCCTTGCTTGGGGCGATATGATTATAAAATAAAAATTTCTATCCATTTATATTCCAGAGAATGTAAATAAATCTAAAAGACATGCATGTGTAGCTAATCAGTATTTCATTGACTGGCTGATTCGTTTTCTACAGCTTATCAACAGACAAGAAATTATCATGTAAATATAAAGTGAGGGATCAATTTTATATTACAATCAATATATAAACTGATCCCTCACTTTATGGTCACAATCATCCTTCTCTTACCCACTTCCTGACACCCTCCCTAACCTGTCACTCTTTTCCATAACTTTCCTCTTATGTAACCTCCTGCACACCAGTGGCAGTAAACTGCCTTGCTTGGGGTGATATAATTAAAAAAAAAAAAATGACGGAATCGTAAAAAATCTCGGTACGATCCATTTCTAAAATATTGGTCAAACGTGGAGAAGGGTTTCTTGTTCGGGCCGAAGACTTTTCAGCACTTTGATATATAGGGTGATTGAAAAGTAATTCTCTCATCTAACTATAATTTTACAAACGGGAGAGTCCATCATACATGAAATAGGGAGTTACTTTTCAATCACCCTGTATATCAAAGTACAAGACTCCTATAGGAATGATCTAGTTGAAACATTAAGTTTTTCCTTCGAGGCGGGTTTATGGTGACGAAGTCAAGCCGTCCCGACAGTTGGATGAAAACTTCACACCTATCTTTTTTTTTTTTTTTTTTTTTTTATTAAATCGAAACCACAAGTGATAATGATTTATAGTATTTTACTGTCTTTGTGAAAGAGGTATAACGTGCAGATAAGACATTCATTGAAGGGGAGTAAATTGAGTGCATGAATGAGGAATAATTTGAATGAAGCCGGTGTCAGGTGTTGATTAGGAGTTTCGCGAAATTTTTGGTGAAGTACGGAACAGCCTCCTATGACTGGCAAGAGCCGACCCAATCCGACAGTTACCATATTTGGAAACTGGAATGAATAGACGAAACGCATTGAATAAAATAAGATAAAAAGAAAATGGCAACTTCACACAATGTCTTTAGTCAAAGAAAAGCATAACGCTAAAAACGTCAACACCCATCTTAAAATGGCTGACTAGAAAAAAGAGTAAATCCGAAGAAAAGGTGGGCGAGATATACAGAGGTTAAATGCCGAGATTGAGGTGGAACGAACGAGAGATAGAGGATGAAGAACGTGGTGGGGTATACCGGTATTCCTGGTTCATAATATTCCTCTCACTTGTACCAATACTCCGACTATTCCTTAAAAAAAAAAATTAAAACGGCTACCTGGTCACGCCCACTATTATCACTTATGGTTCGTTCCAACCCAGTCATTCGAGTCACGTGTCAGGTGTGCGGCAGACTTCACGTGTCTTCGCACGCACCTTTGCCTCTACGCTCGTAGCAACAGTAGCTACATAAGCAGTAGAAGTAGCCGCGTTAATCCTTAACAGTGGCAGATGGATAAACCCGGAATTAATGACTAAATCAATTTTGTTGTTGTTGTTGTTGTCGTTATGGAGTTAGTGGTAAGTCGAGCCTATTCTGGGCTGGAGACGAGATGGACGATTTGCACTCTACAGGTGTAAGAGAAGAGGATGATATGAAATAGTGAACAGGAAGGAGGTTCCGGGTGAAGAAGAGAATAAAGAATGAAGAGGAGAAGAATGTGGACATCAATGAATGCTGACGAGCGAGAAGACGATGAACAGAACTGCTGGTCTAGGTACCACTGTAGTCATCATAGTATTGTAGCACTAAATTGACAATATGTCTGACAAGGCTTTACTGTCATTGAGGTTAGAAAATACGCAATAGACATAGCAATTGGGAAACGCTTGTCCCAAGTCCCATCGTTTCGACTCAACTGGTTGAAGAATCAGAACGTTTATTGTGAATTATTTCACTCCAAGCAAGGCAATAAAGCCACTAAGATGCAAGGTGATTACCGAATGCTAGAGAATACGAGAAAAAACTATTATCAAGGAGAAAGAACAATAAAAGAACAGGAATTAAAGAGACAGAAGTAAATTTTTGAAGATCAATGTTGACTGGAAAGCCAAAGGTCGGAAGAGAGTTCCACGAGTGAGAAGAAACTGTTAACAAAGAACTTACGGTTAAATATAATCAGTTTAACTGTGCAATGACGAGACCTTGCCGTGAAACTAGTCAGTTAAATGCCATACGTGATACACGCTTTGGGCGATCATGTCTCGAAAGAGACATGATTGACTGGGCAAAAGATTATTCCGCAGTAGGTTGCCATTAATTTCTGTGATAGACTGGTTGCCAACCAAGGCTATAGAACCCAATCTGTCCTGCTATTTAACCCATAACTGGAAGGAAGAGACGGATTAATACCTTTCCCAAGTGTATTTGCGCGTAAGTGAATGCAATGAATTCTAGTCAATCTAGTACTGTGGTTAAATTCTTTAACTTTAGATGATTTAGCGGAAAGCTCATCAGAGCAATTACTATGAAAGTACTTATAGGAAAGGCGCAGAAAAGCTACATTATGGCGGTGGGAAGGTGACTGAAGTTGAGATGTCAGGCCAGAACCAGTAACACTGCAGATTATCAAGCATCTGTAAATATATAGCAAGAACACTAGACCAAGTATGACAGCAATATTCAATCCATGGACGGACTTAAGCAATGATCCACGTCACTCAGCCCCTATATTAATTTCGAATGCAATATTAACGTAAAAATTACTGTAGGTAATTGTAAAAAAATATTAAAGATTTCTATGAACTTTCCACTAATTTCCTCGACTGTAGTTTTAGCAACAGTTTCCTAAGTATTCCAGGGATTCTAGCGGGGTCGTTAAACGCAACTAGCGAGTTGAAGAATTAGTCAGGAGGAGAGTGAAGACAAAGACGAACCAGCTACAGGGAGTGAAAGAGAAAGAGCAAGAGAAGGTTGACACAGGAGTGAAAACAGTTGCAAAGGTAGAGAGAAAGGAACAGAACAAGATGTAGAAAGGACTGGAGTTAAGTGGATAAGATATGGGAATTGACATTGCATTTAAATTTCTGTTGTCATGAGTAGGAGGTATAGTTCAGTAGGTAAACGTTTAAATATTTGGAAAGAGTTTAGCAGACACCAGAAAATGTCGCACAGAAATCCGAAATTGCCTTCTAAAAGCTAAACAGTGTATTAAGAAACAAGAAAATAGAAAGATTTCGTAGAAAACAAAGAAAAGATTGCTGAACTTCTAAGTATATATCATTTTCTGAATGGCAGAAAAGTTCTTCATACGAGGGTCATTTAATAAATAAGGTGAATTTTTCGGTATAAGGACTTCTAATACAGATAGAAGCTTATTTTTTTATTTTTATTTTTTAACATGCTCTCCCAGCAGTGTCACACATTTTCCCATCTTTGCACAAGCTTCCATATTCCCTCAGTGTAAAAATCTTTGAACTGATGTCTCAGCCAATCGCTTACAGCACTTTTGACTTCATCGTCACTTTCAAACTTCGTGTCTCTCGTGAAAGCTTTCAAAGGACCAAACAGGGGGATGAGGGAGCAATTCCCAGCCCAGCTCGTTGATTGTCTGCCCCGTTTGAGCTGCTGTGTGATGCAAGACGGCTCCATGTGACTGATGACCCCTGCGTTTGTTCAACAGATAGGCTCAAAGTCCTTGCAATGTCATCCACTGTCACCCTTCTGTTAGAGTGAATGAGGTCATTGTCTGATTCGATCACCTTAGGGACTTCACTTCTGTAGGTCACCCAGGCCTGTCTTCATCTTCAACACTGCTCCGGCCTTCTTTAAACAAATTAGCCCACTTGTAGACATATTTTGGCTGAAATATGTGGCACCATACACTGTTAGAAGATTCTTCTAAGAACTTCAACTGGTTTGCACCCTTCAGCAAC
>JBBBDQ010001712.1:4242500-4252500 GCA_037127315.1 Ascarosepion bandense
TAGTAATCAGAAGGTCTCTCTCTCTCTCTCACACACACACACACACACACACACACACACACACACACACACACACGCACACACATATATATATATATATATATATATATATTGGAAAACTCAATACAGTATTTAAAGCGGTTATAATCTATGAAGATTTCGATGGTTGAATACACCCATCTCTTCAGACCACTATTTCATTTAATTTAAATTTTCTCAAAACTCGAAAAAAAAAAAAGAAAAAAAGGCATCCAAGTAATATGACCCAGAATAAAAATCTATGTGGTATTTTGTTAGAGTCACAAGAATTAGAGGAAAAAGTGTTCATGTATTGTGTGGTTTGATTGGACAAAATGAGTAACTACAAAAAAAAGCACCCACACTCATTCACCCACCCACGTGAACACGCGCGTGCGCACGCACACACACACACATATATAAACACACATTCACCCATATATACTTACAAATATTTGATGGATATATGCACCCACATATGAAAACTATATGTACACACGTAGGCAAAGAATTAATACAAACACTTATATACACAAGTATACAAACAAACTTCACATATACACACAAAAAACATTCATTCAATTACGTACATAAGACAAATTAGTTGTACACATATATAGGCATATATATCAAATACATATCAATTTCCAACCTCAATTCCCTCAATACGCAAAAATAAACAAGGAATGATCAACACAAAATGAGAGTGAACCTGCAAATACGATAGAGTGGGGTTAACTTAAAATTTTATTTAATAGGTATCCACTTATATAACAATTTTAGATGATGCGTTGAGGTTTTCTTTATGTGTATCATATTACTCTGGATAATATCTATTGATTTCTTTATACAGATCTATATCTTAATATCGTATTAATAAATACAAATGTGATGTCTTCGCTCTTCAAGAACTTTGTTTGCTCTCATGTTGTTTCCCGATTTTTCTTATTTATACAAATTTATTAAACTACTTCATGCTCCATATGAATTTATACCAATGACAATCATGTAAAACAGCGCAATCTACAGTAAATGTTCTTCAAACTTGACTAAAATTCGAAGTAGATATAAGTTTACCTGACATTTGTCCTTGTTTTGATGTGAGGAACCTGCGCCAAAGTTTAAAAAATACTTTTGATACACCCGGTTTAATTTTTTAAAATAAAATACATATTGACGATGTTACTTGTTATCAATAATCAGTTGGTTCGTCTTTATATAATTTTTTTAAATGTAGGCAAAAATATCTCCTAACAGTTTATCTTTGATATCTGTGAAATGTAATATATATAGTAGACACACGTGTTTTTATATTTTTTTATTTTTATTGATTAGTTTTTTAACAGCTTATCAATCCTTTCATATTTTAACATCACAAGAATGTTTATGCAATAATAAAAATTTAATGAGGAAAGAAGAGGTTGATTCATACATTTGACAAGAGTATTTAAGAGAAAGTGAATGCAACGAATAAAACTACTACTAGAACTTTAAGCCATTATCAGTTCCACAACTAGCACATAGAAGATTACATAAAAATAAATACAAATATATATTTCATGTTAAGAAAAGTATCACAGATTAACGAAATGAAATTGACAACAGACATATTAAAAAAAAAACAATATATAAACATATAGGGTAGGTATAAATGAAATAAAATTCAGAATCCAAAGATAGACTATTTTTAAAAGTACTAAATACAAGGTAGAGCGAATGATATTTATTTAGAATTATAGCTTAAATATGTTATAATATCACTACAAAATCGCCATTTTCAACAATCCCTGTGTAATATATAAATATACATATATATATCTTATTTATATATATATATATATATATATATATATATATATATATATATATATATATATATATATATATATATATATATATATATATATATATATATATATATGTATAAATATAATATACATATATATTGTTTATATATATGAATATACATATGTATAAATGTAATATATATATATTGTTTGTTTATATGAATATATATGTATAAATATAATATATATTGTTTATATATATGTATAAATATAATATATATGTATGAATGAAATATATATTGTTTATATATATGTATAAATATAATATATATTGTTTATATATATGTATAAATATAAAATATATATATTGTTTATATATATGTGAGAATATACAATAAATATAATATATATATATATATATTGTTTATATATATATGTATGAATATACAATATATATATATTGTTTATAGATATATGCATTGTTTATAGATATATATGTATGAATATACAATATATATATATTGTTATTATATATGGATGAATATACAATATATATATATTGTTATTATATATGTATGAATATACAATATATATATATTATTATATATGTATGAATACATTATATATATATATATTGTTATTATATATGTATGAATATAGAATATATATATTGTTATTATATATGTATGAATATTCAATATATATATATTGTTTATATATATATATATGAATAGTCAATATATATATATAGTATATATATACATATATATATATATGAATATACAATATATATTGTTTATATATATATATATGAATATACAATATATATTGTTTATATATATATATATATGAATATACAATATATATTGTTTAGATATATATATATGTATGAATATACAATATATATATATTGTTTATATATATATATATGTATGAATATACAATATATATATATTGTTTATACATACATATGTCTGAATATACAATATATCTATATATTGTATATTCATAAAAATATACTATATATATATGTATAGAAATATACATATATTCATTATTTACTGTATATGCACCCATATATACGTTATATATAGATATAAACACACGCATTAACACACACACACACAGACACACAAACACATATATATATATATATATATATATATATATATATATATATATATATATATATATACTCAATATGTATAAATGAAATAAAATTCAGAATCCAAAGATAGACTATTTTTAAACCTACTAAATACAAGGTAGAGCGAATGATATTTATTTAGAATTAAAGCTTAAATATGTTATAATATCACTACAAAATCGCCATTTTCAACAATCCCTGTGTAATATATAAATATACATATATATATCTTATTTATATATATATATATATATATATATATATATATATATATATATATATATATATATATATATATATATATATATATATATATATATATATATATATATATACATGTATAAATATAATATACATATATATTGTTTATATATATGAATATACATATGTATAAATGTAATATATATATATTGTTTGTTTATATGAATATATATGTATAAATATAATATATATTGTTTATATATATGTATAAATATAATATATATGTATAAATGAAATATATATTGTTTATATATATGTATAAATATAATATATATTGTTTATATATATGTATAAATATAAAATATATATATTGTTTATATATATGTGAGAATATACAATAAATATAATATATATATATATATATATATTATTTATATATATATGTATGAATATACAATATATATATATTGTTTATAGATATATGTATTGTTTATAGATATATATGTATGAATATACAATATATATATTGTTTATATATATATGAATATACAATATATATATATTGTTATTATATATGTATGAATATACAATATATATATATTGTTATTATATATATATGAATATACAATATATATATATTGTTATTATATATGGATGAATATACAATATATATATATTGTTATTATATATGTATGAATATACAATATATATATATTATTATATATGTATGAATATACAATATATATATATTGTTATTATATATGTATGAATATACAATATATATATATTGTTATTATATATGTATGAATATACAATATATATATATTGTTATTATATATGTATGAATATACAATATATATATATATATTGTTATTATATATGTATGAATATACAATATATATATATTGTTATTATATATGGATGAATATACAATATATATATATTGTTATTATATATGGATGAATATACAATATATATATATTGTTATTATATATGTATGAATATACACTATATATATATATTATTATATATGTATGAATATACAATATATATATATTGT
The DNA here is from genome assembly GCA_037127315.1 of Ascarosepion bandense. Taxonomy (NCBI): domain Eukaryota; kingdom Metazoa; phylum Mollusca; class Cephalopoda; order Sepiida; family Sepiidae; genus Ascarosepion; species Ascarosepion bandense. Next base: position 4,246,714 of record JBBBDQ010001712.1, read on the forward strand.
TATTATATATGTATGAATATACAATATATATATATTATTATATATGGAAGAATATACAATATATATATATTGTTATTATATATGTATGAATATACAATATATATATATTGTTATTATATATGTATGAATATACAATATATATATATTGTTATTATATATGTATGAATATACAATATATATATATTGTTATTATATATGGATGAGTATACAATATATATATATTGTTATTATATATGTATGAATATACAATATATATATATTGTTATTATATATGTATGAATATACAATATATATATATATTGTTATTATATATGGATGAATATACAATATATATATACTGTTATTATATATGTATGAATATACAATATATATATATTGTTATTATATATGTATGAATATACAATATATATACATTGTTATTATATATGGATGAATATACAATATATATATATTGTTATTATATATGTATGAATATACAATATATATATATTGTTATTATATATGTATGAATATACAATATATATATATTGTTATTATATATGTATGAATATACAATATATATATTGTTATTATATATGTATGAATATACAATATATATATATTGTTATTATATATGGATGAATATACAATATATATATATTGTTATTATATATGTATGAATATACAATATATATATATTGTTATTATATATGTATGAATATACAATATATATATATTGTTATTATATATGTATGAATATACAATATATATATATTGTTATTATATATGGATGAGTATACAATATATATATATTGTTATTATATATGTATGAATATACAATATATATATATTGTTATTATATATGTATGAATATACAATATATATATATTGTTATTATATATGTATGAATATACAATATATATATATTGTTATTATATATGGATGAATATACAATAAATATATATTGTTATTATATATGTATGAATATACAATATATATATATTATTATATATGTATGAATATACAATATATATATATTGTTATTATATATGTATGAATATACAATATATATATATATTATTATATATGTATGAATATACAATATATATATATTGTTATTATATATGTATGAATATACAATATATATATATTGTTATTATATATGGAAGAATATACAATATATATATATTGTTATTATATATGTATGAATATACAATATATATATATTGTTATTATATATGTATGAATATACAATATATATATATTGTTATTATATATGGAAGAATATACAATATATATATATTGTTATTATATATGGATGAGTATACAATATATATATATTGTTATTATATATGTATGAATATACAATATATATATATTGTTATTATATATGTATGAATATACAATATATATATATATTGTTATTATATATGGATGAATATACAATATATATATATTGTTATTATATATGTATGAATATACAATATATATATATTGTTATTACATATGTATGAATATACAATATATATACATTGTTATTATATATGGATGAATATACAATATATATATATATTGTTATTATATATGTATGAATATACAATATATATATATTGTTATTATATATGTATGAATATACAATATATATATATTGTTATTATATATCTATGAATATACAATATATATATATTGTTATTATATATGGATGAGTATACAATATATATATATTGTTATTATATATGTATGAATATACAATATATATATATTGTTATTATATATGTATGAATATACAATATATATATATTGTTATTATATATGGATGAATATACAATATATATATATTGTTATTATATATGGATGAATATACAATATATATATATTGTTATTATATATGGATGAATATACAATATATATATATTGTTATTATATATGTATGAATATACAATATATATATATTGTTATTATATATGGATGAATATACAATATATATACATTGTTATTATATATGTATGAATATACAATATATATATATTATTATATATGCATGAATATACAATATATATATATTGTTATTATATATGTATGAATATACAATATATATATATATTGTTATTATATATGTATGAATATACAATATATATATATTGTTATTATATATGGATGAATATACAATATATATATATTATTATATATGTATGAATATACAATATATATATATTGTTATTATATATGTATGAATATACAATATATATATATATTGTTATTATATATGTATGAATATACAATATATATATATTGTTATTATATATGGATGAATATACAATATATATATATTATTATATATGTATGAATATACAATATATATAAATTGTTATTATATATGTATGAATATACAATATATATATATTGTTATTATATATGGATGAATATACAATATATATATATTGTTATTATATATGTATGAATATACAATATATATATATTGTTATTATATATGTATGAATATACAATATATATATATTGTTATTATATATGTATGAATATACAATATATATATATTGTTATTATATATGGATGAGTATACAATATATATATATTGTTATTATATATGTATGAATATACAATATATATATATTGTTATTATATATGGATGAATATACAATATAAATATATTGTTATTATATATGTATGAATATACAATGTATATATATTGTTATTATATATGTATGAATATACAATATATATATATTGTTATTATATATGGATGAATATACAATATATATATATTGTTATTACATATGTATGAATATACAATATATATATATTGTTATTATATATGGATGAATATAAAATATATATATATTATTATATATGTATGAATATAAAATATATATAAATTGTTATTATATATGTATGACTATACAATATATATATATATTGTTATTATATATGTATGAATACACTATATATATATATATTGTTATTATATATGTATGAATATACAATATATATATTGTTATTATATATGTATGAATATTCAATATATATATATTGTTTATATATATATATATGAATAGTCAATATATATATATAGTATATATATACATATATATATATATGAATATACAATATATATTGTTTATATATATATATATGAATATACAATATATGTTGTTTATATATATATATATGAATATACAATATATATTGTTTAGATATATATATATGTATGAATATACAATATATATATATTGTTTATATAAAAACATATGTATGAATATACAATATATATATATTGTTTATATATACATATGTCTGAATATACAATATATCTATATATTGTATATTCATAAAAATATACTATATATATATGTATAGAAATATACATATATTCATTATTTACTGTATATGCACCCATATATACGTTATATATAGATATAAACACACGCATTAACACACACACACACAGACACACACACACATATATATATATATATATATATATATATATATATATATACTCAATATGTACAGGACATATATATGAATTGTCTATCTATATATATTATATAAATATATATTTGTAAAATATATTCAATATATATGTATAAACTATATTTATACTATCTAAATAGATATGTATATACTTTATATATCGTATATAATTCGATATATAGTTAATATATATTTAGTATATCAATATATATCGTATATATATATATATATATATATATATATATACATATATATATATATATTACAAATATATATTTATATAATATATATATATATATAGCAATCGCATATAATACATACTATATACTTATATGTTTATATCAGGTATTCATATAAACTATATATATATATATATATATATATATATATATATATATATATATTTTAATTCAGATACTTCAATCCAAGGGAAAAAAGCAGGAAGGTAAATTCCAAAAAACCCGATCCTAATTAATATTAAAAATTTATTTTAATATTAAAAAATGATACAGGAAGAGAGCTCCATGTAATAAAATATTACAGAGCAAATATATATATATTAAAAAAGGATTAATTCAAAGATGTTGAATGGCCATTTCGATATGAAGATCCCCACGGGGGACGACACATCACCTCAGCAACAGAAAAAACCTTTCAGAAACTGGAGAAAAATTAGTCTACTTTTCCTTTTTAAATAGATTGCAAAGAAATTAAAAAATATATAATAAAATAAAATAAAATAAAATAAAAATAAAAATAAAGGGAAAGAAAAAGAAAAAGAAAACGAAAAAGAAAAAGAAAAAGATAGAATAAAATCAAATAAATAAGAAAAGAAAAAAAAATTGACATCGTCTGTGTTCGCAAAAAAAAGGGGGAATGTAACTAAAAATTAACAGACAGCCGTGTTAAATCGACCTAACTTTAAGCAACACGGAAGAAAGGTGGTAAGAGAGATAAAAGAAGGAAGGGAGGGTAAAAGAAAGAAACTAAAGAAAAAAATTTTTTTTAAATATTACAGACGCTGGACAAATTCAAAAACCTAATTTCCCCAAAACGTTGAAGTATTAGAAAAAGGCCTTTACTTAAAAAGGCATAATTATTAATAAAAGGGAATAAAAAGATATAGGATTTAAAATAAAATTATTTTTAAAAAAATTAGGTCATTTGAAATTAAACTAAATAAAGACAACACTAGGTAAAAAAAAAAAAAAATTAATTACAATTATTATATACATACCTATAGAAGTACACACATACATACATATATATACACACACAATTCTACGAATAAGAATACATATATACACATACACACACATACATTCAATTTATTACACACTTATATACATATATATATATATAAATATATACACACATATACATTACACACTTATATACATATACATGCGCATACACACATATATATGTGTGTACACACCTATATACAAAAAATTCATATACACATAATATACATGTGTACACACACATGCACACACACACACACACACACACACATACATACATACATACATATATATATACATATACATACACATATTCCATATGCACTCACACACATACATATTAATGAATATTATGAAAAGGAGCATTTAAATAGCTAAAAAATTTTTTTCAAAATTACATATAGCCCACATACATAAATACATATATACATATACATACATATATATAAAAAAGTACATCCACACACAAACATACACATATACATAAAAAAAAAATAAATAAATAAATAAATTTAAAATTAAAATTAAAAATTTTTTTAAATATTAAAAAATTATAGAAAAATTTAGAATTTAAAAATTAAAATTTGAAATTAGAAGTTAAAATCCGCCCTATGGCGGCACTTGTTTATAAATTCCCTCCTAAAGTTCAAAAGTAAGTCCTGATGAGGATACTTCAAAATCAGAATCTTCTCCAATAAACACAGACGACACCTATCACGAAAACCCTTAGGGGTACAAGCTGAGCCTATTAATTTCCAGCTGATTATAGGGTCCTGCCCTTCCTCCTTCATTTCCCAGAACCTACGTGATAGTGCCGTCTGGAATCTCTGTTTAGGGTTCGAAAACGAGTACCTGTGATTATAAAGCCTCTGTTTGAAAGAGCCCGCGGACATGCCAATATAGGTCCGGTAATTGTCCTTGTTATTAGATGGAGAAATGCGGGCTTCATAAATTACATGGGTGGATTTACATTTGCCTTGCACCGGGCAGGCATCCACCGAATAACAATTGCATTTGTCGACAATTCCGGATTTAGCTTCCGAATTATTTAGTTTCATTAAAATTTGTTTAT